>RJWH01000352.1:325251-409970 GCA_004363575.1 Solenodon paradoxus | reverse complement strand
TGGCCACCTCCCCACTCAGAGTCTTGCAATGAGGTAGAATTAAAGGAAAGGACAAGGGAACGTGACACTTAAAGCCAGAGTCCTCCCTACCCTAGGGATGGGGTTTAGGAAGTCACCATCTTTGCTGAATAGCCTTAAGCCCCTTAACCATCTGTACCCCAAAGCATGACCTTGACCTGCATTCTGACCCCAACACCTTTTTAGAAGAGGCCCCACAGGTGGCAGGGTCAGAAAGAGGCCTGACAATAGCCAATGACTCACTCCAGGACAATGCAGACGCCATCCAAGGACACCATCTCCAGGGCTCGAATTTCAGCCGGAGCTGCTTCCACCCCCAGTATGGCTGTGAACTGCTATTCCAGTGCCACAGGCCACCCCTCTCCCCAACTACAGGGTCTGGACTCATGCCAGCCCCTGAGAAGTCCTCAGAGCCCCCACAGGCAGCCCACGAAGACCAAAAATAGACGGGTCCCAGCTCAGGTTGTGGGGTAGCTGGCACCAGAAGTGCCAGCTGCTTGTGGTTTTAAGGTGAAGCCAGTGACAAGGGAGAGATGGGCCAGAAGTGGCGCGGGGAGGGCTGCCAGCCCCGTGCTGCACATCACCTCACTGCCTGCTCCCACCTGGGGCTTCCGCAGACCTTCTAGCTGGGGAAACAGGCCCAAGAGCAGCCTCCTCCAAGGAGTGTTGAGCACTAGACTGTGAGTTCAAGATGCAGCCTCTACCAGTATCTTGCTCTGTGTTCTGGCTTAAGTCATCCAACCTCTGTCTCATTCCCTGATGTCAGATGACTTCGACTCCATCTGCCTTCAGTAAAGCACAGGAAGTAGACAGGATAGGTTTGGAGGTGCCCAGAGCGATGTGCAAATCAAATATAAATGGCAGAGAATTGAGATGTAAACAGGTCTACTGCCTACCCCCCAAAAATACACAAGAGAGTGGGCCCCACATCTCCTCTCTAATACCTCCAGACAGGGCGAGTAGATAAGAACTACCCACTGGTCACTGGGCACACTGCCCCCGTGCTAGACATCGACTGGTGCCCACACAATGACAACGTCATCGCCAGTGCCTCAGATGACACCACCATCATGGTAAGAGCCAGGATGCTACTGGGAGACTGGGACAGGGGAAGCAGGGAAAGCAGGCTTACCTGTGCTGGGAAAGGTGGTAAGGAAAGTGCTGGGTCCCAGGGCCCTGCCCTCCCCAGCTCCCGGGCTATTTTTAGCTACTGTCTACCCACTCCCAGGATGCACTGCTTAGGACTAATTATAGTGATGGCCAATTTGGGCCCCGAACAGCAGTGGGGCAGGGTGAATAGGGAGGTCTCTGGAGAGCTGGCAGTGCCCCCTTCTGGCTCCCAACTGTTTCTGCCCTAGTCAGGCACCTCACCTCTTGCCAGACTTTTATTTATTTTTTAGGAGGGAGGGAGGCAGGAAGAGGCATTCTTGTTCTTATTTTGGGTATTCCCTGCCCTCCTTGTCCACACCCAGCCAGCTCAGCACCAGGGTCAGCCCTCCCCACGACACTCCAGAGGATCAATGGGGCTGGTGAGAACAGGGGGTGGGGTGAAGGGGAAAGAAGTCAGGGAGGCAAAGAGGCTCTTCATTCCCCACCCTGTGCCTTTTCTTCCTGTGCAGGTGTGGCAGATTCCGGACTACTCCCCTTTGCGCAACATCACAGAACCCATCATCACCCTTGAGGGCCACTCCAAGCGTGTGGGCATCCTCTCGTGGCACCCCACTGCCCGGAATGTCCTGCTCAGTGCAGGTCGGGGGCCGAGGGAGGGTCTGTACTATAGATGGGGGCAGGGGGTGGCAAAGGCAGAGCCCAGGTGACAGTACCCGGTCACTCTGGGCAGGTGGTGACAATGTGATCATCATCTGGAACGTGGGCACTGGGGAAGCACTCCTGAGTCTGGACGACACACACCCCGACGTCATCCACAGTGTGTGCTGGAACAGCACTGGCAGCCTGCTAGCCACCACCTGCAAGGACAAGACCCTGAGAATCATCGACCCCCGTAAAGGCCAGGTGGTGGCGGTGAGTCTGGTTTACCCTAGACCCTGGCTGTCAGGCCTAACCCTCTGAGCCTCTGGTCCCAGCTGTCGCCTCCCACCCAGACGCTCCAGACCAGTCTTGTCCACACTGTCAGCAACCACAGCTCCCTGCCCTAAGGATGCTCACGGCTGTAGTTCTCTAGCCTGCTCCTGTTCTTCCCCACTCTGCATGTCAGAAGCTCAGAGGACAGCCCCTCCATTGTGATTGAGGAGGGGAGACGCTGCACTCTATTCCTCCCACCAGAACCTGCATGAAACCTGAGCTCCTGCACCCCTCTCCTCTCAGCGGGCACCCAGCGCCATCTACCAGGGTCTGGGGCCTGACACTGGTTCGAGGGCGGGGCCCTCCCTACCCTAGTTGACCTGCTGGGCAGAGGGTAGGGGCAGCCCACGCGCATACTGCTAGTCTCAGTGGGTGTCCCGGGAGGGTGTTGGCACTCAATCTAATAAGGGACCCTGGGGTGCACAAGGCTCGTGCATGTCTCCTGCGCGGCCTCGTCGGGCGGGAGGGCGCTCTAACCCACTAACCCTGCACCTCGCGAGCAGGAGCGAGCCCGACCTCACGAGGGCACCCGCCCGCTGCGGGCGGTCTTCACCGCAGACGGGAAGCTACTCAGCACCGGCTTCAGCAGGATGAGTGAGCGGCAACTCGCGCTCTGGGACCCGGTAGGCCAGGCCGCGCCAGGCGCGCTCGCTCACTCGCTAGCTCCTTCGCTGTCAGCAGGAGCGCCCTCCCGCCACGTCCAGGAGGGCTGAAGCGGAGCCCGAGCCCCCATCTGGGAAAAACCTCACTGAGCTGCCAGGGAGCCAGCAGACACCCCTGGCTCTAGGGGTCAGCCTCTGGGAGGCTCGGGATCTGCTGACAAACAGCGCTCTCGGAACCCAGACGCTCTTCAGGCCTGAGGCCAGTCAGGGTCCCGCAGGAAGCCGTGCACTTGGGCCCCTTTTTCTCTTGCACCCCGCCCCTCATCCAAGTCAGTAAGCTGGTTGCTGGCCCTCCAGGCTTCTCAGGGCAAGCAGCTGGGTGATGCCTCTCCCTGTCTCCCTCCTCCCCCCAGGAGAGGTTTGCAGCCCACGAGGGGATGAGGCCCATGCGGGCCATATTCACGCGCCAGGGTCATATCTTCACCACGGGCTTCACCCGCATGAGCCAGCGAGAGCTGGGCCTGTGGGACCCGGTAACACAGCTGGAAGCTTGGGGTGTGTGCCCCGGGGACTGGCATCACTGGAGAGGGTCCTGGCGCCCTCCACCTGCAGGGCATGCCCACCTGGACAGGGCTGGAGGCTGCTGCCCCTTCCCAGAGCCTAACCCCTCTGCCCAGTTTTGCTGCGTCGCCTGAAGGAGCCCACGCTGGCGCCTCCACCTGGTGATGCCGAGTCCCTGGGGGTGGTTTGCGGTGACTGCATGCAGCGCACAAGGGGGACATGGGGGCGGGGGATGCTGAGAGTGACGGGGGTGGGGTTGTAGCTCTTCACCAGAGCTGCCTTGAAAACCCATGGGGTTTGGGACCAGCAGAAAAGTGAAGAGGCTTCAGGGCACCCCGAAGTGGCACAGAGGGTGAGACAGGGCTGGTCACGCCTCCTGTGCTTGGGCAGAACAACTTTGAGGAGCCAGTGGCACTGCAGGAGATGGACACAAGCAACGGGGTTCTACTGCCCTTCTATGACCCTGACTCCAGCATCATCTACCTCTGCGGCAAGGTGCTCGTGGTGGGAGGGAAAACAGGGTTGTAGGGAGAGGAGAGAGCCTAGGAGACGCGGAGCTCGCCTGGCCTGTCTGAACCCAGTGGTTTTGCAGGGCGACAGCAGCATTCGGTACTTTGAGATCACTGAGGAGCCACCTTTCGTGCACTACCTGAACACGTTCAGCAGCAAGGAGCCACAGAGAGGCATGGGTTTCATGCCCAAGAGGGGGCTGGACGTCAGCAAGTGTGAGATTGCCCGGTCAGCAAACTTTACCCTTCCTTCCTGCCTGCCTGTCCGGACTTCCCTTTGGGAGAGAGCTTCCCCAATAGGGGGACGCATGGGTTGGGGGCAGTCAAACAGGTTTGTTTTCAGTGCCGGCCCCAGCAATAACTAGGTTGACATTGTCAGAAGCTCAATTTCCTCATCCGTGAAATGATGATAAGCACCGTTGGTGCCAAGGCTGAAGTGAGGGGGGTGAAAGCCTGCGGGGGTGCTGAACCCCACTCCTTTATAGGTTCTACAAGTTGCATGAAAGAAAGTGTGAACCTATCATCATGACTGTGCCCCGAAAGGTGAGGACCTGGGAGAGGCACTGGGCAGGGCTGCGAGGTGGAAGGAGGCCGAGAAGACTGGCACACTGCTAACACCCCTCCACCTGGACCCCTACCCCTGCAGTCAGACCTGTTCCAGGACGACCTATACCCGGACACGCCAGGACCCGAACCGGCTCTAGAGGCTGACGAATGGCTGTCGGGTCAGGATGCCGAACCTGTACTCATCTCGCTGAAGGATGGTTATGTGCCCCCCAAGCACCGCGAGCTCCGGGTCACCAAGCGCAACATCCTGGACGTGCGTCCACCTTCTGGCCCCCGCCGCAGCCAGTCGTCCAGCGATGCCTCTTTGTCGGTAAGATCTGACCCGCCTTCGCCCCAGCGCAATCTACGCAAGCCGGTAGGGCCCTCCGCCCTGACAGCACGTCTTCTGGTTTTTGCGCTCCAGCAGCAGCACACGCTGGAGACGCTGCTGGAGGAGATCAGGGCCCTTCGAGAGCAGGTGCAGGCCCAAGAGCAACGCATCACGGCTTTGGAGAACATGCTGTGCGAGCTGGTAGACGGCACAGACTAGCGCAGCACGGGGAAACCGCCAGCCTGGAGTGCTGAGCCTTACTTTCGGTCTGGACATCCGGGCCCTGCATCTCTGGGCTGGGACTGGGGTGGACAAGGGAAGGGAACTCCACCCTCAGGGGAGTCCTGGACAAATGGAGCGTCGCCAAGACTGGGTCTGTCTGGTGCCCACCAGATGGTGTACCTGGTGGGAGACTCAGCAGGAGCTGGCCTTGGGAGGCCCAGGGGAGACAGGCGTCTCAGCAATGGTGCTGTAGAGCAAGACCGTGTCCCTTCTGTCCCCCGCCCAAAGCAAGGAAGAGTGCTTAGAATTAGCGCAATGCTCGGGGATAAAGGGAACTTAGGCTTGACCTCAAAGGAATGGCATATTCAACCTGTCTCCCCAGACTGGGGAAAACGACAGCACTTCTCTACTCAGTCTCTTGATCCCACCAACCTGAGTGGTCAACCAGACGGGAGTTGCCCAGTGCTGCAGACACACGTGGCCCCTTGGCTGTAAAGCCAGACCCGCCAGCTAACCCTCACAGCCTGCGGCAGAGGGTTCTCTTCCTTCCTTCAACTGAGGAGTGAGGGCAGCTTTGTCGCAGCACCCCAACGGGAGAACTAGTAGAGAAGTGGCCTGAGGAAGCAGGTACACGCACACACACACACTCACACACAGCCCTCAGCACTCTGCTGTGGCCTTGACTCTAAGAGGAAAACAAGATACACTGCACTTAATGAAGTATTTTACTAAGTGCTTGGTCTGTACCTCCTGCTTGGGTGGGAGTGAGGGGGGTCAAAACCCCCAGCTTCTGCAGATGTACTTCCAGGCAACCCTGGGCTTAGGACCCACCAGGCATCCTCTTACCTCAGAGCCCTCTCCACATTGAAGTTCAGAGGGAACCCCAGCCCACAAGTGGGCATCCTGCTCCCAGTAAAGCCAGGAAGGAAACACCTTGGGTTTGAAGCCTTTTTATTTGTGCCTCAGAATCAGTCTGGTGCCCCTGGCATCAGGGAAGGGGGTGAGAGGAACAGTTTCTTTGTTCTTTTCGTCCATCGCTTTTATGTCACTTCTGAGCCTCACCGGCTGTACCAGGAAGGCCAGTCTGAGAACCAAACAGGGTGTGCAGTGGGCCCCTGCCCCTGGCGGGGTCTGTGCTTCTCGGGGTGGGACGGGGCAGGGGGGAGCCGGGGATTAGCACCATTGGATGAAGGGTTTACAGTCAGTCCCTGGGAGGGAGCAGGTGGGGGCACAACCACAGAGGGCTAGCAGCAGCTGGTGGGAAGGGGTGGGTGGTAGTGTTCGTGCCCTGGGCGACCCCTCTGTGTCCAGTCTCATCTACTGCCTGCTCCTAGCCCAATGTGCCCACCCCCATTTACCAAGACAACATGAGGGAGCTAGGCTTTGCCCAGGTTTGGGGTGGTGGCATTACCTAGGCATCCTCCCTGATCACAAAAACAGGCCTTTGGAGGATGGGGATTCCAACCTCTGGCCTCCCAAGAAGCAGCTGGGACCACCCTGAGACCCAGGAGGGGTGTGGGGGCTGGGGGAGCCGGCACCCCGTTAAGTGCACTTGACGCTGAAATGCCGGGGTTGGGGAGGGGCTGGGCCCTTGAGGTGCTGGTTTGTATCTGGGACAAAGCAGCAACACAGCACGTGGGGAGCTCAGCTGCCCCCCAGGGGTGAAGAGCGGTGATGCAAAGGCTTCAAGGGCAGTGTCCTGGAGGGGAGTCAGTGAGCAGAAAGGACCAGCAAGGGATGGGGACACTGCTCCTCTAAGTACCCTCCTCTCAGGAATGCCTGGCCCTGTCCTCAGACAGATCTGAGCCCAGGAGAGGGGGTGGGGTCAGGATACAGCAAAGCAGGGGAACCTGGCCCAGAAAGGTACCCTGCGGCTGTGCCGAAGCCCTCCCCATCCGGTATCTGGAGTTCCACTATGCCCACGAGGTGGCATCTCAGCGGCAGCGCACCCAGGGTGGGGTGGGTCACACAGACTCTACTGCTCGGTCAGTGAGAGCTGCAGGATGCGCTCCAGCTCCTCCTCCTCCAGGCGCGCACGCTGCCGCCGCTCCTCCTGCTCCTGCGCAGACAGCTCCATGGCCAGCCGCAGCTGCTCGTCATAGCTCCGGAACACGTGACCGTCTGGGCTGGGGACGGGGACGGGCCTCGGGCTGGGGACCGCCGCGGGGGCCTTGGGCTGGCGCTGTGGCGTGGGCGGGGCGCCCCTGTGGACCGGGCGAGATGACTCTAGGATTCCCAGGCGGACCTGCCCACACCCTGCGCCTGGAGACAGCGTGGGGGCCCCAAGGCAGAGCTGGCCTGGTCACCCTTCCGTGGAGGCAGCAGTCCTCTGTGCCTTTCTGGCTCCCACCTGACTGTGGCAGATCCCAGCCCTGCGAAGCTCACCTTCCCCTCCTCCCTGCTGATGGTGACCCGTAGCCTGTGGGCACTTTCTAGAACCCCAGCCCCAACATCCTGCTTGGTAAGTGTCTGACAGCCTTGAGGTCTGGGCTCAGCTCCTCCAGCCCGGCGGGAGTACCGACTACCCACCCCAAGAAAGGGCGGTAGTAGAAGCCATCTTGATACCATAGGGTCCCTGATGAGGGTTTCAGTTTCTCTGGGCTGAGAGAGGCTGCCCAGCCTGCAGTGCCCTTGCCCAGTGTGACAAGGACTGCATGTGTATTGGGGTTTGGAGGAACAGGCATCTCCATTCTCTCTCAGGGCTGGTGGGCACTAACCTGTCCTGTCGGCGACTCTCATAGGATGTGGGGTGAGTGCCTGGTTTGCTGTTTGTTAGTGCCTCCCAGATGGTGACCTGGAGGGAAGGGGCCAGTTGGCTATAGTGCACCGCAGTCCCATGGCCCACACAGCCTTGGGGACGTACCTGGTCATACTCACTGCCTGCCTCTAGCAGGCTCTGCTGGATGGCGAACTGCAGCAGGTCGTCATCATCATCGCGGGCTGCCACCTCCCGCTGGCCACCCAGCATGCTGTAGCCTCGTGGGGCCTCAAACAACGCTGGGGAGATCTCACAGCTGCGGCAGGAGGCTGAGGGTGGGGGACTGGGGGTCAGAGAGCAGGCCAGACCCCGCCTCTGGCAGTCCTGGGAAGGGACCAGTGTGGGCTCTGCTTGGGGAGGGGAGGGAGGGCAGGCTCAGGGCAGGACAGTGGCTCACTCGTGGAACTGGAGCTGCTGACACTGGAGGAGTCGCTGCCTGGGGAAGGGGTCTCGCTGCTGGGGCTGCCTCGCACCGATGGCACTGGCTCGTCACAGCCATTGAGGTTCCCGAAGGTGATGCGGGCGTTAAGGATGTGGAAGACGGGGATTTCTGAGGATGAGTAAACTGTCAGATTCCATCACGTTTTACCTCATCTGAACCCCAAACCTCAACAGGGACCGAGGGGAAATGGAGAGGTAGGGGGCTCTCACCAATTTTGACAGGGAAGCCAGGAGGCAGGCGCAGGGTAATGAAATCCCGGAGCTTGGCAAAAAGTGCATTGCTGACAGCCATGAGGTCAATGATGGGGGCCACCTGCTCACACAGGGACAGGGGATGCTCCTCACACAGCCACAGCTTGGCCTTGAACCTGCCCCCCCCAGATCCCAAGGGGGATGAGGGACATTATAGAAACCATGACCTCCATCAGCTGTGGAGCCCCTGCCCAGCCCTGCCCACTCCTCCCGGCACCAGCAGGGGGCCTCACTTCTGTGTCTTGGTGGTCAGTTCCATGGGCCGGCCCATGTCTCGGTTGCCGAGTTCAAAGTTGGGATTGAAGTACTCTTCTGCAGTGATGGCAGTGGGGTTGGCTTGGCTCAGAGTCTGAGTGATCAGGGTCTGCACCACACAGGGAGGGGTCTGTGAGCCCTGCTCAGTCCCTGATGCCAAGCCAGCCACTTGGTATTATGGACGCCCCCGCAAGCTGTCCCCTCTGTTTGCTGGCATGACCTTGGCCAGGAGGAGGTCCACACAGGCCATGCTAAACAGGATGCCTCCTGGGCTTCCTCTTGAACCACATCCACACCCCTCCACACAGGGGCACCCTGCCACACACTCACCCCGTTTTGGGGGCCCCCGTGCTGCTCAGCAATTCCCAGAAAGGACTGCAGAGGTGTCTTACAGCCTACAAGAAATATATCATCTCAGAGTACACTGCAGCCTACAGAAATGATACATCCGAGACCTAAGAGGTTCCTCAGGGATCAGGGTGCACCTTCACCTGAAGGAGACTGAGGACTCCAAGGGACAAAGGCCTAGAGCGCTAGAAGTACAACTGGAATAAGAGCAGGCTTGGGATTTAGGAGAAAATTCCAGAAGTGTCACTCTCCATGTTGGTGACACTGAACAAACATACTTGCTTCTAGTGAGTTTTGAGGTATGCATGTGATGTGGGTTTTTCCTTCAGGTACTTCCATATTAGTGATTTCATTTTGTTCCCCGGGGAGGTAAGAATTATCTTTTTCCACTTTACACAGATTGATGCCCAGAGTCAGGGGTGGTACCAATGGGCACAATCATTGGCAGCTCCCTGACTTTCCGCCTAAGGTACGTCCCACTAGACTAGAGTGGCCCATAAACTGCACATCAACATTTCTCTCACTTCCCAAATCCAATGCAGACTTAGCAATCAGTTGGGGCACTCCTATTATGCCCTGGTGGCCTAGCAGACATCCCAAGGACCTGTGTTTGAGTTCCAGCGCCAGGGAGAACCACCAAGATGAATAACTCAATAAAATAATGCTGCTTCCTCCTCTGTCTTCCTGCTGCCTGCCCACTCGACTTGATTCCTGCCCACACCTTCCTTTAAAAAAAACATAATTGTAGCAGTCCTTCCCACTGAGCCCAAACACTGCATGAGAATCTTCTTAGCTATACGCCAGTCACTTCCAATCATTAGAACTTGACATTCGAGTTGAAATCTATTTACCTAAGTAAAGTCTCCTGGCTTTTGCTAGTTGCTGAGGAAATACTGATAGAGACACTCAAGTGGGAACAGGTTCCTCAAATCCTGTACTACTTCCTCCTGTCTGCCTCTCATTACCTTTGACCTTGCCCTTGTGCTGCTCGGGAAGATGCTCTGTCCTTGTCCTGGTGATGAGCTCCACATTCGACGCCCCATACACCTGAAGACAGAGGAGGAAAAGGCTCAAAGGCAGCTCTGGTATCCTTATCCCCTGCCCCCAAGGGCATTCTGAACATTCCCTACAAAGCGGAGGGGGAGGTCAGGGAAGCTATTTCCTCCTGTTTTCCGGCCTTCGAACAAGTAAATATACAAAGTCAAGATCTTATGAGCCGTTAGGTGTCAGGAATATCGTGGTGAGCGGGACTGGCAGATGTGACCCCTGCCCTCTTGAGGCCCACGATCTAGTTGAAGAGACAAGAATACGACAGTCATCATAGTGTGGTACTGGACCTGGAGCGGCAGAGCGCAGGCCTTGGGGACAGAGCAGAGGCCTGAGCCTAGCCTAGTGTGTGCCTACAGAATCAGGGAAGGCTTCCAGGAGAGCGACAGAACCTTGAAATGTTTGTTAGTCCTTCATTCATCAATGTGCCCCCCACCCCGCCCCGCATCTCCACACGGGCGACGTGGAGGTCCCGAAGTAACCGCCATAACCTTCTAGAAATAAAGACCTGGCTTTGGAGTTAGGCAGCCAGGATCAGACCTTAGAGCTGTGTGACCTTGTGCAGGTTATTTAACCATTCCAAACCTCCATTTCTTCTTCACCAAAAAAGGCCAATAATCCCTACTTCATAAGTTGCTGCAAAGACTGAATGGGATATCTGTAAGATGGGAGCAATGGGAGCACCTACCTGAGCACTGCTGTGAGATTAAAGGTATGTAACAGATGTATTTATGCATAGATTTGTGTGCATGTGTCTGTGTACACACCGACATACAAAATCTGAGAATAGTGTCTTGAGCATAAGTGCTCCATAAACTCTGGCCATTCTCATCAGGTTCCTCCTAGTCTATGCCCTTCTTCATGGGGTAGTGTCTCCTTGCCTCCAGAAATGAGGAGGGCAGCCACTGCCTGGCTCACAGTAGGCAAGTGTGGCCCAGTGTGGCACCTGGGAACTGTGGTCTCACCTTGGCTTCATACCCATTCACCATCTCTGTCTTCTCACTGCGCCAGCCCAAGATGCCAGTCTTGTTCCTGGAGGAAGAGTCGTCCAGGTGAGGGGGCACCCCACCAGGGAGGCTCCAGGCTACCAAGGCCCCACTCACCTCTCAAAGGAGATGTTCTTGGTGTCAAGCTGCGTGGTGACCACAGGTGTGGCGAGCCGACTCAGCACCTGCTCCTCGCTGGGCTGGGCTGCAGCCAGCAGCAGCTCACGGTCCTGCCCGGCCAGTGCCAGAGTCTCCGTGTACACCACCCGGCGGTCGTGGTCAATCTCCATCACCACAGCGCTCGTGTCTGTCAGCCGTGGAGCCGCACAAGAAGTCAGGGGTCGCGGAGGGCTGTCTCCCACCCTGCTCGCCCTGCTCCACCTCCCACCAGCCTGACCTTGGCCCCTGAAGACGAAGCTGCGATTCCCTCGCTGCCACGTCATGTGGTCAAAGCCCAGGAGTGTGGTGTCTACCCGCAGGTTCTGCCCACTCTTCCAGACTTTGTAGGTATCGCTGGGGCAGATTTTGGACACTAGGGGTACTAAGGGAAAGGGAAAGTCAAGGTGTCTCCAATTTGCCTGGCCCACCCAACCTGGGCACCTCAGGCCCTGGGGTCAGTGAAGTGGCCGGGAAAGAGTAAGGAAACAGATGGGAGGACAGCACTTCCCCAACTCCCCACAGTCACTCAGGTGTCTACAACCTGAGATCGAGGACAAGTGTGTCTCGGTCACCACCAATCCCTAGGGTCTAGCATGTCTTCATTCATCCACTCTTCTGACAAACACTTCTTGAGCATCTACTATATGGCAGACACTTGTAATCACTGGGGATACAACCGGAGCAGACAAGGCCCCTGCCCTCTTGGAGCTTACCTTCTGGCAAAGAGTGACAGGTTATAAATAAGCAAATCATTGCAGAGATAAGGAAGTCATAGACGTGAAACAGAGACAGTGTCTAATGCAGTGTGGAAATGCCTCACTGCGGAGGTGGCATTGTGCTGGAAACTGAAAGGTGAGACGAGCTCTGGGAAGAGAGCTCCAGGCCAGGGAGCAGCACGTACCAAAGCCCCGCGGCCACAGCGCCCCGGCGGGCTCCACTCGGCCTCTCTTACCCCAGCTAGTGAACTCCCATTTCATCTCCACATAGAAGTCCTGAGCCTGCGGAAGGAGAAGGAGAGTGGCGGAGCCTGCACAGAAACGGGGCTGTGGAGCGATGGCGGGAAGGCTGCGGCAGCCCTCACCTTGCGCAGCTTCTCCAGGAGCACAGGGATGCCCGCCAGCCGCTTCACCACCCGCTGATAGTCCCGGTACCGCAGCACCAGCTGCACCAGCTCCAGGTCCCGGGTGCTCACAGCCTCCTGAAGCACTGGGGGGTAGGGGGGAGGAGTGTCACGGCACACATTCCCTCAGCCCACCAGAGAGGAGGACGTGCTACTGGCCGTAGGTGCCCACCTGTCCAGCCACTGCGATTCTCCCGGCCCACGTCTGCACCGTGCGCCAGGAGCACACGGGCACACTCGAGGTGCCCCAGTGTGGTGGCCAGGTGCAGGGGAGTCCGCCCACGGGGATCCAGCTGCTCAATGTCCACCTGGAGAAGGAGACGAAGATGTCACCCTGGTCACTTCTGAGGCTTCAGATCGGAGCCCGGCAGCCTTTAAGCAGCCAACAACCACCGGGCCTGTCTTGCCTGCATCACCAGAAAGGACACGGAATGAGTTGTGGTTATGTGAGTGGAAAAGGGCTTGCAGGTCAGGATGGGCAGTAACTCTGAGAAAGGACCCTTCTTCTTTCCTTTCCATCTAGTGCCCTGACTGGGTTCATACCTCCAAGGCCCAGTGAGTTGCCTGTGAAGATAAATCCAGGGCTGAAGGGTGGTCTAGAGAGGCTGTTGGCCAAGGAGGGCACCTGAAACAGGACCTATTTATTTAGGTCATTGACATATCGCTGAGTGGGTTTAGCAAACATGCAGTAATACATTGAAAAATAAGAATAAAAGAATATATCATGGTAAAACATCAAACCCATATCCCGTGCCTGTTAATGTGCATTAACATTTTTTAATACTTTTGTTATTTTGTGAATGGCATGATTATATTGCTTATGTGCTTTTTGTAGGGTAATAAAAGCATATGTTTGACAAACATAAATATGTAAATGTATATCAGGGTGTGTCCTGGTGACTTAGTGGTTAAAAATAGGAGCAGTCCACAGACATCCCAAGGTCCCTGGTTCAAGACCCAGGGCCAGGGGGAACAACTGAGATGAACAACTAAATAAAATAAAGTGTTTTTCCTTCCTCCTCTCTCTTCCTGCCTGCACCTTTCCTTTAAAAAAAGGAAAATAAAGTATTTCAGGAGTCTAGGACATCCAGTTAAATACAGTGAATTGATCACATGCATGTAATTTTCCCCTCCTTCCCAAAACCTGATTAAATGCTAGTAAAAGGCTTCTCTGCCAAACATGATGCAAACACTAAAATGACCTTCTCACCACAAATAGAGAAAACTACTGCTTCAAAATACATACAATAATTGTTTTCAGACATTAGGTGATAAGTAGTCCAGACTGATCCTGAAGTAAGTAAAACAAACTAGATGGGCTCTGTAATTGCCTGGATTTCTACCTACAGGAACACTCCAGACTGCAGTCAGGAAGGAGAATCCCCAGCAGAGCATGGCGATCTCAGTGAAGAATTGAGGGGACAGCGACAGGAGTTCATGGGCACTGAGTTCTAGAAAGAGGTGAGCTAAATGAAAAGTAGAACTACAGAAATCTGCACGAGGTCCCTTTGATTTTTTGTTGAATACTAAACTTCACTTGTATAGAATAAAACTCAACAAGACCAGACAGAAAAGAGGCAATAAACTGATAAATTCTCAGACCTCGCCCAGAGCAGGAAGACACTCAAGCTCCAGCTTGCTAGAATGGAGTCCTCGCTGATCACCAGGGAATTTACTAGAGCAGCAAGAAGGGTTATGTAGCAGGGTTCTAGGGCAGCTAGCTAACCTATCCATAGGGAGAAGGTTCTCCTAGACCCAGTCTAACAAAGATGAAAAATAAGCTCAAAAAGATCAAACTGATAAGGAAGTAACTTGGTCTGACAGAACAAAGCCTAACACTCTTTACAGGAACACAACACAATTCAGATGATTAACATCACAACATTAATACTGTCTAACATCCAGTGAAAAATAACTAGACATCTTAAAAAATGAACTAGTGGTGAATTTACTATATTATAGATAGATGCAGACTTACTATGATGTATATTTTAAACCTATTTAATGTTATAATGCAATAGTTCTTCAATAAAATGAATTAAAAATCTTTGTATTAGTCTTCAGAATTACTGGATCAAGAATCCCAACCCTTAAAAAGCTTTTGAACATGCATACCATGCTCTTGAACTAGACAAACACACATGTACTATATTAGGTTATTATAAAACAATCAAAACTACAAAAAATACAAAATAAACGTGAAATAAACTTTAAATATTTATCATCTTTGGTATGCCCTGGTGCAGTGGTGGTTGGGACAACTGCCTCTGAAGACGCAGGCCAGGTGTCCCTAGGCCTGGGGGGAGTCAACCAGTGTGAACAACTGAAAAAAGTGAAACAGGATGCTTCTTCCTCTTCTCTCTTCCTGTCTGCCTGCTCACCTTCATTCCTGCCTGTATCTTTCCCTTAAAGGAGGAGGAGGGGGATTTAAAAATAAAATAAATAAAAATAACTAGACATCAGTGTAGCCTGGTGGAGTAGTGGTTTGGTTAGCTGCCTTCAAAGCACAATCCATATATACACCCCAAGGACCTGGGTTTATGTCCCTGGGACCAACAGGAACAAGCAAGATGAACAAATAAATAAAGTGCTGCTTCCTCCTCTCTCTTCCTGCCTGGCTACCTGCCTTCATTCCTTTTTCTTTTCTTTTCTTTTTTTTTAAGTAAAAGTACAGGCAGGAATGAAGGCAGGTAGACAGACAGGCAGGAAGAGAGGGGGAAGGAGCATTTTTTATTTTAATTTTATTTAGCTGTTCACACTGGTTGCTTCCCCCTGGGCCTGGGACTGGAACCCAGTGGTATATGGCTTGCTCCTTTGGAAGGGATTGACCTAACTGCTGCTCCATCAGGGCGTGCCTGCTGTCATTCCTTTGAAAAAAAAAAAAACCCTACACATTGGCATGGCCTTGTGACTCAGGCAGCTGACAATATAAAGGGTCCCAGTTCACAACCCAGGGCCAGGCTGAAAAACAAAATAAATGAATAACAATGCTTATTCCCTCTCTTCCTTTCTCCCTCCCTCCCCCCTTCCTTTCCTGTTTCCTTCCATCTCTTCCTTCCTTCCAATGCTTCTTCCTCCTCTCCCTTCCTTCCATCCTCCCTTCCTCTCTAAAAAGAAAACAAAACAAAAACTACAAAAGCAAAGAAGAAAAAAGTGTGACCCATAATTAGGAGAAAAATAATTTAACAGAAACACACTCCGAAATAAAAACATGATGATAATACTCATGAGAAAAGAAATAGAAGATAACAAGTATGGCATCCAAAGTGAAAAACTCACCAGATGGAATTAACTATACATAAGCTACTATAGAATTTAAAAATCAGTGACCCTGAAGACCTAATAATAGAACTGTCCAAACTGAAACAGAGGAGAAAAAAAGTATTCAAAGAGCCTCGGTAATCTGTGAGACACTACCAAGTCTCAGAGTCCCAGAGGATAGGATAAGGAAGGGGGAAATAACACGAGTGTATAGAAATAATAGCCAACATTTTCCAAATTAGATTAAAAACAAGTGAAAACAAGCTATGGTAGTGGATTGCATGGTGGTGACAACTAAAAATGTCTGTCCACATTCTAACTACCGGCACCTATGAATGACTACTATGGGAAAAGGGTCTTTGCAGGTGTAATTAATTTAAGGATCTCAAGATGAGGTCAGCCTGTATTATCCAGGTGGGTCCTAAGTCAAGTGTCTTTTTAAGACACATAAAGGAGAGAGACACAGAGAAGAGAAGTTCCATGTGACGCTTTTGGGTAAACCAGAGTTATAAAGCCACAGGCCGAGGAATACTTGGAATACCAGAGCTGGTATTAGAGCCTTTGGAGGAAGTGGAGCCCTGATGAGTTTGAACTTCTAACCTCCAAAACTGTGAGAGAATAATATTTTGTTGTTTCAACTCATCCAGCTTTCAGTAATGTGTTATAGAAATTAATACAGAAAAAAAATCCATAGAACCAAGAAACTCAGTGACTCCAAAGAAAGACCAATACAAAGAAAACTACACCAAAGCCCATCATGGTCAAATGCTTAACACTCGTGACAAAATGAAAATCTTTAATGCATTCTGAGAAATGAGACACATTATGTATGAGATAACAAATATAGAAAATAGTTTCTCAGTGTGCTCTGGTAGAGTTGCAGTTAGGTCAACTGCTTCCAAAGGAGTCAAGCTGCATACCCCTGGGTTTGAGTTCTGGGCTTGAGGGAAACAACCAGTGTGAACAACTAAATAAAATAAAATAAACATTTTTTCCTCCTCTCTCTTCCTGCCTGCCTGTCTACTTGCCTTCATTCCTGCCTGCACCTTTCCTTTTTAAAAAAAGAAAATAGTTTCCCATGAGAAACTATACAAGCTAGGAGAAACTAAAATGAAATCTTTAAAGTACTGGTGAGGCAGTGACAGTGAAGGGGCAGGGGGTTAGGGAAAAAGTGGGGACCTAGAATTCTATATCCAGTGATGGCCCATCTGAGTGGAGCAGTGGTTTGATCAGCTGTCTTTGGCCAGCATAGTCCACACACATCCCAGGTTCATGTCCCAGGACCAGGGGAAACAACCAAGATGAACAACTAAATAAATAAAGTGCTTATTCCTCCTCTCTCTTCCTGCCTACCTTCACCTGCCTTCATCCCTGCCTTCACCTTTCCTTTAAAAAAAAACAAAAATCAAAAACACTATATCCAGGGAAAAGATCCTTCAAAAATGAGGGGGGAACACAGACTTTGTGGACAAACCAAAGAATACTGATACCAGAAGACATGCAAGAAATGTTAAAAAAAAATCATTCAAGTGGAAGAAAAATGATCTAAATGGAAATTTAGATCAACACAAAGGAATGAAGAGTGCCTAAATGGTAAATGTCAACAGAAACATGTAAACCCCACAAAGAATAAAGGGGCACCCTGGTGGAACAGGTTGGGCACAGCCCACACACATCCCAAGGTCCTGAGTTCAGGTCCCAGAGCCAAGGGGAATGACCAAGATGAATAACTAACATAAATAGAGTGCTTCTTTCCTCTCTCTTCCCACCTCCCTGCCTCTGCTTGCCTTCATTCCTACAAGAAGAAGGAAGAAGGAAGAAGGAAGGAGGAGGAGGAGGAGGAGGAGGAAGAGATCAGCAGATGAGAAATTTAAACACATCTTCAGAACGTGGAAAGTGGCCGGGGCGCCGCACCTGACTTAGGGAAGCAGCGGGTACTGGAACCCAAGCACTCACAGAGGGAAGCCCCGGGGAGTAGCAAGCCGGATCACTCCCTAGCACTGCTGAAAGGTATGGAACATACAGGCAGTGAGAATGAGGCTCAGAGCCGAATCCAGGTATGGAAGGAGTCCGGGTGAAAACACGGAATCCCTGGCCCCCTCCCCAACCTTGTAAAAAGAGATGCTCAGCTTCTGCTCCACAGAATAGCAGGGGCTTATTCTCTGTATAAACTGAGCCTGAGATGTGCTGGTCTCAAAGACCTTGACCTGATGGTGAATTCATGGGGCTGCTAACAGGTGAGCATTGAAATCCCAGTCACTCCCCTGCCTCGGGTCTGGGACCACTGGCAGTCAGACTGCACATACCACCGCCCTGTGCTGCTCCCATCAGGTGATGGGCAGACCCTGACCTGGAGAAACTAGGGGCACCAAAGACCTCTGGGTCCAGACATCTGGGACCCTAAAATAGGCAGGTCAGCTTGCAACCCAAGCAGCTCATAGAAGCACCCATGCATGAGCTCCACACCCACGTTATTAAATATCCCCAACTGCCAGCAATCATGGACATTGGAGGGAAGCTGCCAACATGAGAGAGACCAAAATGCCAATAGATGCCTAAAACTCAGAGGGAATGCAGGCAATTCGGCTTCCTCCACCGTTCGGAAGGACGACATTCCAATCTGGTGGTATCTGGTAGGTAATTTTGGGGGATCTGGGAATGCTAAAATTTTTCTGTACAAACTAATGGTAACAGGCATGTCTTGGCCTTAAGTCTATGGCTACAGTCACATAAAGCCAAGGACCAGGGTTCATAACCACCAAAACGAACAACTAAATAATTAAGTAAGAATGCTTCTCCCTCCTCTTTCTCTGTGCATGCCTGCCTACTTGGATTCATTCCTGCCTGCTTCCTTCCTCTTAAAAAAATCAATAATGGTAAAAGCATTCCCTGACCCAAAACATCTACCAAATCTTACCAAATAAAACACTACTTTTAGGTTAATGTGAGGAAACCTATAGAAGAAAAATTTGTTTGGGGGCAGGGGGACAGTAATTTATAGGTTTAGAAAAATATGAAAATATAACTAAATTTATGAAACGAAATGGGACATACTGACCTCCAAAGACTTCTCCTTTTCCCCTTCTTCCTTCCAGCCCTTCCTGGACAGATGTGCCTTCCTACCCATTCTCCCATCATAGTAAACAGGATCTCAGTTCACTTTCTTTCAGGTAAAATAAAAAAGAAACAACCCCACCCCGGAACTGCCTTTATCTGTTCTTTTTCCTCCACCCTTCACATCTAATCCATCAGTAAAATCTGACTGAATGGGCTGTACACAGAAAGCTGTGATATTGTGACTAATAAGAAATGTATATTTGGGGGTCCACCCTGGCATCTTAGGCAGCTGAGATGGCGTAGGTGTGGACCAGGCAGAGCTCACAGACCAGGTCCAAGGAAAAAACAAAAAAACAACAACAACTAACTAAATAAAAATGTTTTTTCCTTCTTTCTCTCTTAAATTACATGTGTGTTTATATGTATATGTGTTTGTATATACATGTATGCACACACACAGATACACATATATGGTCATTCAGATGACCCAAATACACATTTCTTATAAATGTTTGATCTTTCATACACAGTTCCTGGCTCAAAGCTCCTGAAATCCTGGGAATTCCTGAGTGTGGAGGCATGAAGTTGTCTCTTGTTAGGTTAATGTGGTGGTTTTGGGGGAAGCACCCCAGGGAAAGAGGGATTGGTTGCCAGGGGAACCAACCAGGTGATTAGAGGGGTGCAATTTCCTATGCAATCTCCTAACCTCAGGGGTGAGGAGAGGGACAGGAGTTTGAATCAGTTACCAGTTTTGTAAACAATTAATCACTCATGCCTATGTAATGCAAATCAAGAGGCGTGGCTGCAGAGGGCTTCTGGGTTGGTGAACATGTAGAGATTTGGGGGTAACAGTGTGCCCGGATGAGACATGGAAGATCTGTGCCTTTTCCCCAGACCCTGCCCAATGCATCTTGTCCATCTGGCTGCTCCTGAGGTATATCCTTGATAATAAATTTGTGATCTAATAAGTAAGTAGGTTTCCTGAGTTCGATGTGCTGTTCTAACAAATTAAGCAAACGGGAGGCGTGCTGGGAACTGCTGATTTGTAGACAGTCCAGTAGAAGCTCAGTAACTACCTGGCTGTGACTGTAGCCTGCCATCTAGGAGGGAGTCATGGGAACCTCTACATGTCACCTGTTGGTCAGAAGCACCAGTAACAACCTGGGCTTGCAACTGGTATCTGAGGGGGAAGGCAGTCATGAGAGACTGAACCCTTTACATGTGGAATCCGATGCTGTCTTTGCAGAGACAGTGTCAGAACTGAACTGAATTCGTAGACACCCTGTGGCGTCCGAGAATTCCTTGTTGGTGTGGGAAAGCCATACACTTCTGCTGGCGTTGATTTCAGGACAGCAATACATGCTTCTAGATAGATCTTCTGTATAAAACCAGCATCTCCTCAGTCTGCAGCACCTTCAGGCTATCATCCGAGTCAGAGTCACCCCATCTCTCAACAGGTACCTGCTGGCTTCCTCCCCAGTCCCTTGAACCCTCTTTTAGCACCTTGGGTCTATTCACACAGTCCATAGCAGCTCCTGCCATCCTGTGAAATGTCACTTGGGTCCTGACGTCCGTTAGCTCAAAAGCTTCCCATGGCCTCCTGTCCTGCTTAGAAGAGAATCCAAGAGCCCCAACATCCCTTTGAGACTCATGGGTTCTCCCATCCCTCCTCCACTCTGCTCCTGAACACCAGGCTTTCCCTGGAACCATCTCCTGTCCCCCAGAGAGCCACAAAGCTTTCTCCCTCAATTCATTCAGCTTGTGGCTCAAATGTCACCTCCTTAGAAAAGCCTTCCCCGACAACCCATCTTAAATGACAGGTGTTTTTTTATCTATTACCCTTCAACCTACTTTCATTCTCTTGCACCATTAAATTGCTTGTGTTTTCACTGTCTCCCTCCCTAGAATGGAAACCCCCGCTGAGGGCAGGTTTTGCTCAGTGCTCTAGCCTGGGCCCTAGTCAGCACCTGGCATGGAACTGGTGCTAAATTACTAGTTGTGAAATAAGTTCATCGATGACAATTTTTGAAGGACATGAGGAGAAGGCAATAAAGGGTAAAACTGATAAATGAGAAATAGAGTAAAAGTAATTTGTCATAATTATGGAAGTAAATAACAGCACAGCCTAAAGAGTCCAAAGTGGTCGCCTCTGGGGCGCGTGAGATGAAGTGGCGGGAGAGGTGCAGTGAGGACGGCTTTTCATTACATGCCTTCCAGCAACAGTTAAGTATTTTAAAACATGAGTATGAACTCCTTTGTAAAAAATAGTGTTTTAAATTATTTATATAATTTTATATCCCCGTGTAGGCATTTCTTAATTTTTAAATATACTGAAAAAAGGGGAGGGGGTGCCTGGCCCCTGAGGCCCTCTAAGCTGTGATTTGAGCTATAAGTGCCCCCCAGCTCCCCACTGCTCTTCCAGGGGCTCCCATAGAGGAGGAGAAATGCTATTTACACTGTGCTTATTCTGGGCTGGGCCAGGTCCCTGGGGGCCCTGACCTGGGTAGGGTCCAGAGCTGGGGTGGAGCACCCACAGAAATGAGCTGGCTGGGGAAGTCAGGAGAAGGCCTTCCCGCGGGGCTGCAGCCAAGCCATCCCTGCCCCCATCAGTCCTGCTGCTGCTGCTGCTGCTGCCGCCGCTGCTTACTAACAAGGCCCCAGGGACCAGCAGGGCACCCTGCCCAGCCCCCAGGGTCCAGATGCTGCCTGCCCCCTCCCCCTCAGGTGCCTCAGCTCCAAGATCCAGAAAGAGGCTGCACTGCCTGCCAAGCCGGGGTGCCCTCCCTGCCCCCACTCCTCAGGAACTCTCCCAATAGCTCTCCCCAGGGTCCCAGGGCTCTGCTGTTTTCCAGGGCCACTGTGAGCCCCAAAGAAGCAACCCCACCTACCAGAGGCAAGGCCTGCAGGGAAGGTGGCACCTTGCCCTGAGCCCATGTGGGAAAATCCATTCATTTCCTCAGCAAAGGCTGCAGCTATTTAACTGCTGGAATGAAGAGGTTTTCTAAGGAACCCAATACCCAGTCTTCTCACCATAAGAATAAAAACTCCTCACCCTGTAGGCCTCAGGGGGAGTCAAAAGGTGGGCGAGGGGTGGGGGGAATCTCTGGACAGAGAGCCTTCTTGCTTCTGCTCAGGGATGCCCCAGCACACGCTCAAGCACCCACACATGTACTCACACATGTATGCACACGGGCCGGAAGGACAGATGCTCATGCTGCTGTACCTCCACACTTACTGGACAAATGCAGCCCTGAGTGTCAAGCGTGTGTGTGCCCAGCTGCCTGCTGGTTCTGCACCTACTCATGTGACACAGGGTCATTGGCAAAATTGCACGTGCACACACCTTTTGCGCCACATGCATAAGAAAGGTATTTTTCAAATTTGTTTAGCATGAGCAGAATCCTGCCAAATGAAATCTTACAGACTGAACGCAGGTGTGGGAGAAAAGGCTGAGGGGTTCAGCGCATGGAGTTCAGCTTTCCCCCGCCGCCATCCCTGCCCCTCCTCCCCCAGCCCAGGGAGGACTGCGGGAGTCTGGTGTGGGCTGAAGGGGTAGGTATGCTTCCAGCTTGTGCAGGGGGCAAGAGACAGGATGCTTCCTTAAGATGACTTGTGTGGGTGAGGGTGCACTCCCTTACTCTCCGTCAGTCAACCCCCTCGCTCCATCACACAGGTCCTCCCGCATCCCCGAACACATTGATTTTTGGTTTCTGGGGTTTGTGGCTGCTTCTCTGGAACTTCCCACTTCACTAGCTATGGTGAGGGCCCATGCCTGAAACTGTGCTCTTCAGGAATGTGGTGGTGTCAGTGATGCTCCCTAAGATCCTGGACACAAGTGGTACCTTGGGTGGACAGCCTCTGAGCATCTGGGAGCTGCCCCACAATCCCAGCTCATCTGCCTCTAGGTCAGAAAGCTACACTGGGAAAAAAGCAGGATGGAAAGCAGGGCAGAGGTAGCCCCAGGAAGAACATGTTTCCCAGGGACCACAATCTGGCCTTCTGCAGAGATCTTATCACCAGGGGAAGAACACTGCACCGAGTCCTCCTACAGGGAGTCCTCCAGTGTTAACTTCCACCTCACAACGCAAGGAAACACCAGGGACTGACTCCAGAACCATGATGCTCTCTGGCTGTGCCAACCTCAGGGCTGCACCAGCCAAGAGGAAACTGGCACATCCACTGGCCCACAGTCCCTTGCCCCTTCCCAACTGGCAGGCTTGTGCATGCAGGAAGTTAGGTTGGGTACCCAGTAACCACTGTACTGCTGGGTGGCCGCAAGGGGTAATCAGGGGCCTTTCCCTTCACCAAAAAATACCCACCGGGTACCTCCCATCTCTCTGCCACTCTCTACTTCCAGCCCCACAGAGAATTACCAGGGTCTGAGCAAAGTCCGTGAACTAGCTCTGAAGCCTGTCATGCCATCTCTTCCTCAGACAACTAGCATTCCAAGCCTGCCCAAGGAGGGCCTCTGTGGGGCTTACTTGGAATGAGAAGAGGCAGCTATGCTAAGTAAAGCCCAGGGAAACCCAGCAGCCGTGTGCTTGAGAAAAGCCTGGCTGTTTTGGTGCCAGAAGGACCAGAAATCAGGGACACTTCCCCACTGGGATGCCTGGGGTCTACAGGGGTTTCATCAGGAAGTTGGGTGGCTGCCCCCAGGCCCATTCCCTGCAGGACATGGCTGGGTGGCAACCTAAGCACTGAGAGTGCACTTTTGCATGCAAGTGTCTCTCTGGGTCAGTCCTGGAGCTGGGGTACAGCCAGAGGCCCCTTCCACCGAGACTGATTAGCATTACTTTTCTGGGCACCCCTGGAGTGAAGAACGAGGTAACTGACTCCTCTGTGGTTGAAAAGGGTTAATCTAAACAGTGCCCTATATTTTCTCTGGAGCAGAGCAGTGTCCATTTCAAGGAAACACTAACCCACCAGGTGAGGGAATGGGAAGGTGGGGATGGAGTGAATCTGGTGCCTAGAGGGGAAGAGGAACACACTCAGTGCCCAAAATTACCCTCCCTGCCACCTGCTGCAGTAGGTTCTAATGTGCCCCACCCTAGTCTCACCCCAGCAAAATGGCTGCTGACCTGAGGACTATCAATCAGAGAGGCCAGGGTGAAAGAGCCTTTCCTTCTAGAACATTTTGCCTCTTTCCAATCTCTGCAAGAAAAGGAAACACATTTTTTTGAGGAAAGGAGTGGTCTGAGGTGCTCTGGAGACTCACTAGCCTTCCATGGAACTGCCCTTCCTCCACGTCATTGGGAAGTTCTGCTCAGATCAGACTTAAATCCCTCCAGCTAAAACCTATGTCAGAGGTATGTCTTTTGTCCTCAGGAGAGGCAAGCAGAGAAGAACTAGAAGAGACCCGCTGGTCCGTGTCTTAGGGCCCTGCATGCCACACTGTTTAGTCACCAGAATAGGCTCTCTCCTTGGGGCAGGGGCTGTGCCTGGCTTGACCATCTTTGTTCCCTGAGGCCTAGCACTTCCTTTACCAGGGCTCTGTGGGGGCAAACCATTCCCATTATGAGGGATAAACTGAGTCCGAGAAGTAACTTGCAGTGTTCTTGTGTGAGCAGAGATAGAAGTACCCTGCCCAGTCCAGAGGGTGGAGTTTCAGGTCACCCCAACATTTTCTGAGACCTCTGCGCAGAGCTGGATGCCACATTGACCTGGAAGCAGTGGTGGACTTCAGAAATACATCTGACCCTCACTTTGCTCACTGGTGATGTCCTGCTCTCTGCCTCACTCTTCCCTTTGAAGACTGAACTTCCTGGTCCCCTAAGGGCATATTCCCAAAGTGGGTAACTCTTGCCCATGGCTCCAGGGTCTCAGACCTGGACCAACTCTGGAGGGCTCAACCTACGGCAACCCTGGGCAGGTAGGGCCCAGCTCTGGCTGCTGCTTCCCCAGCCTAGAGAGTATATAACTATGGCCTAGGGCACAAGGACAGGGTTAGGAACTATCTGTGACCCATGCCTGCCTTGGTCCCGAAGGATGGCTAGAGATAAGGACCTTATCTTCTTGGAGTTGATAGCCCAGTCAAAGCTAGCTGCCCAACCGTTTCTCACTGACTAGTATAGGACCTCAAGTCCTATGGTCAGTGGCCCCTGGCTTCCTCAGTGCCTGCAAGCCAACCCCCAACACCAGAGGGCAGGAGAGCGCCTTTCAGCACCTGGACAAGACCCTGCAGGAGTCAGTGTCCATGTGAGGGGTCCAGGGACTCAGCCTAGTCTGAGCAAACAAATGATGGGTTCACTCGCAGGGCAGAGGGCACTGGGTGGGGTTGGGGTCCCTGTTAGTCTCACAGCCTAGTCTTGGATCCTTGACCCATAACCTCCCCTCTACTCCGGCCTGGCCCACCATCTTTGTACACTCAGGCGGGAGGTGCCCCTGTTCCGCTGAGTAGGGAGGACTCTCCCACTACACGGAACACTGACCGAGTAGGCAGCCCCTCCCCGCGGCCCTCACTCCCCCAGTCGGAGAAGGGGCACAGTATCCCCTGTCCCAATCTGGGAGGGTCCCGAACGCGTGTGGGCCGCCAGTCCCCACCGGAGGGGAGCCGGCGTGGGCCCGCTTCCAACACCCTCTCCGGTCAACAGGCACAAAAGCCACCCCTGCGAACAAAGAAGCGCTGCAAACTCGCCAGGGAGGCGGGACAGCCCGCGCCGCGCCCCCTACCCAAGCCGCGCCGGCCCGGGGGGTCCCCGCGGCGCCCCGACGGCACTCTTACCAGGCCAGCGCGGACCTCCTTCTCCAGCTCGCGGTGGCGGTTGTGCCACACGAGGTAGTGCAGTGGATACTTGCCCTCGGGCCCCTTCCTGGCGGAGGCGTTGGCCGGGATCATCGCCCGCTCCTCATGCCGGGGCCGCGGCGCCCAGCCCAGGAGGACGGACGGCGCCGGAGCTGGGGCCCGGGGCCGCAGGGCGGGGGGTCGGCGCTGCCTGCTCTCAGGGCTGCGGCTCGGGCATGTGCAAGCGGCGCCGGCGGGCGGGGGCGGCACGCCCGGCGCAGTTCGGGCGGCGCGGGCCGCGGGCGTCCTCGCGAGGCGGCGGCGGGTGGCGCGGAGAGGCCCCCACCCGGTCGAGGAGGGAGCGGGCGCTCGGCGGCGCGGCGCGGACTCGCGCCTCGCTTCCCACACCCCCGCACACAGAGACGCGGCTCGGCGGACGGAGCAGGCTCCCGCCGCGGGCGCGGGGGCGCACGGGGCGCGAGCCCCGGGGACGTACGGAACGCACGCCCGCAGCCCCAGGCTCCCGGCAACCGCATAGCCGGGCCTTTAGCCCGAGAGGCTGGCGAGGGATGCGGGGATGCGGGAGAGAGAGGAGGGGGACTCGGGTGTCGGGGTAGAACTCGTTATAGCTTAGCCCTGAAGCATCATGGGGCTTGTAGTCTACCTCGTGGAACTGGGGGTGGCGGCTGGCCGAAGAGCATCCCACACTATCCCCGTGATCCCATGAGACCGTGGGAATGGAGTCAGATCTGACTGAAACGGTAGGAGTATCCTGACTCCAGGTAGGCTCCAGCGCAGCCCCATCCGCTTGCATTTTGCCTTTTGTATTGCAGAGGAGGGAGGGGGCTACAGGCCTCGCTCAGGCTTTAGGGGTGTGGGAAGGCGTGGCCTTCAGGATAGAGTTTGAGTACCAGTGGAACGTTTAAAAAGGACCCATATTCCTGGAAAAGTGTGATTGAGGGTGACTCCTGAGAAAGGCGCAGGGTCACGAGTCATTGGAGCAACCAATGAAACATTGAAACACGTAGGAGACTTCCCTGTCCTCTTACAAAATTAGACTCTGCCACACTTGACATTAGAAAGAGGATAGTCACTAAGGTCTGCAAAGACCAAGTGGGACTGGACAGAAAAGCGGCAGGTGGCAGATCCCTACTTCCGCCCACTGTGGTCCCCTCAGGGTAGGAAGTGACTGATTCCTGTCTCCTTCCTGAACAACCTCAGGGCAATAGCGGTCCTTCCAGAAGGGTCCATAAAGATACTGGAATGAAAGTGGAATTGGGCTCTGTGGTTACCTATTGCCAGGGCTGGAAGAACCTACAGGCTTGGCTTAGTCCCTGGAGAGAGGCGGCATTGGGATATTAGAAACCTGGGTTTGAATTCCTCTTGCTTGACCTTAAGCACATTGCTTAATTTTTCTGATTTCTCAGATCACTCACCTCTAAAATGAGGCTCTGAATACTACCTCCTGGGGTAACATAAGGATAATAATAACTGCCCTAGAAATGGAGTGTCCTTCCTTCAACCTGGCAGACTGAGACAGGTGGCAGGACCTGGCAGAGTGCCTTCTTGAGCCCACCTTGGAATAAAACTGGAATAAGAGATTCCACACCAATCCTACGTAGAACAATCCAAGAAGTGTTTGTGTGGGATGTGCTAGCAAAAACTTGCACTCTCCTGGCCTCTCTCAGGTTTCTTTGTATGATCTTCTTTCCTTCCTCCTCCACACCCTGCGGAGCCTGGGAGAGGATGAGGAGTGGACAGCCTCGCTTTCTCCAATCTGGGAGGAGCCAGCAGGCGTCAACTGCAGGCGAGAACCGCTGCCCACCTCTACCACGAGGGGTCAGCAGAGTGCTGTGGCTTCAGCCGGCGTTGGGGAGGGGGCTAGCGGTAGGTAGGGCTAGGAGTGGCCCCGAGAATGCCTGTACATTTCCTCATTAAATTGTTTTTAGAGCTTTGTGTGTGATTTCTCAACTGTCCTGCTTCCAGAGGTGGCAACATCTTCTATGGCAAGTCCTGATTGTATCCCTAGCCCCAGGCTCAGAAGCTCGGCTGTGGCGGGCCGGAGGGCACAGGGAACAAAGTTTGGAGAGTGGATCCTTGCCTGGGCCACTCCCAGGTAATCCCTGAGCCTACCAGGAGATGGGGCTTTGGGGAGGAGAGACGGGGTGAATCATCCTTCCTCTGCAAAGAATTATAGCTCACTGAGTAGGGGGGTGGGGGGAGCTCAGCCTGGATTGGGGGGCCTAGCCCGTGGGCCGCTTAGTCAAGCAGCCCTTAGGCTCAACCCAGGTCGCTTTTCCTGCAGCTTGCGCGCTCCAGCTGCCACGTGCTCCAGACGCGCTCACACAGCAGAGAAACAAAGACAGCCAGGCGATGAGGCTGCCAGCAGCCGCCTCAACATTTAATAAATGAAATTCCATAGCTGGGGGTCGGTCGGGGGTGAACAGGAGGCCACCGTTTGTGGGCTGTGCGTCGGGTATAGGGCGGCCAGGCCTCAACTCCCGTAGTCTGGATTGGGTTAACCAAGACCCAGGACTGAGTCCTCAGCGCCACTGCAGCACCAAGCGGCAGGTGGTCCTCCTCCCCACCCCAGGTGTCTTTGCCAGCCTAAGCCTGGCCAGCTGAGCGACTGGCTCGGGGTGAGGGGGTGGGGGGGAGGGGAAGCCTGCAAGATTTTTTTTAAAGGTGCAATTACAAATATACCCTGTGGATCGCGATTTCAAACAAACTTGTCAATCTGGCTGCAGGGAAAGGCGATGGAGGCAGCTTTGCGTGTATTTCGGGTGGTGTGACTCATGAGCATTACTTGTCTCCCCCAGGGAAGCAGTCTGCCCACCCACAAGTCACTGCTGCACTGGGATAAAATCGACTAACTCCTGCACCACTGCCTAAAGACTTCCCCCTCCCACCTTGTTACTGAGCAGAAAAGACTTCTTGCTGTTTCGGAACCCTCCCTAAACCCTGTCATCATCATTGACCTGTCCCTGAGCACCTCTGCCCTCACAGTAGAGTGCTCCGGCCTTTTACTGCTGCAGGGTGGGGGTTGGGTGCATGCAGGGCACACGTGTGCGGGGGAGCATGCTCAGTGCCGGGGTACCCACGTGCAGCCTGTGCCTCCGCTCCGGGTCCCCGCACCCGCACCAAGTATTCAGTGTTAAGTCCAGGAAGAGAGGCCGCCACAAAACAAAGTCCCTGTGTTTATGTGCACATGCCCTGGACACAAAAACACACACACACACACCTGGTGGCCCAGAAACACCGTAAATGTGTGCAAGGCAGAAGCCAAGTGGATATTTACTACACACACAGTGGTCACTCCTTTGAAAAAACCTCCCAGATTCTTTCCTCTTTGGATGAGAAGCGCCGAGGAGAGATGTATTTTTAGTGTGGAAGCAGGCGGGTACACTGAATGACCTCTCAGGCCCCTCGTTGTCCACATTGTTGGCAGCATGCATAGTCAGCAAGGGTGTGATCACATGCACACCTGGACTCACAGATGTGGACAGATGGGGGACTAGGATGCACACCTCACCCCATCCTGAATTAGGTGAGGATCCCCCACAGCCACTTGATGAGGAAGGGGGCCCTGGGCCTCTAGCTCCTTATTCTCTTTCCAGATCCCTAGAGATTACTATCCCTCGGCCAAAGCCCCCTGGGCCACTCCCCAAGTCGAAAGTGAAGGGGGTGGGGCTATGAGGATGACTCACACAAACCCCGCGCCAGGGGAGCGTCAGAGCCTGGGCCAGGGCCACAGGAGAAGCTGCCCGTGGAGGCCCGGCGGCGGTCGCGGCCGCGGGCCCTTTAAGCTCCCCCGCCCTTCCCGCCGGAGCTCCCGGCTTCCTTTCTCCCGGAGGCGCGGCCCGCAGAGCAGGCCGGCGGGGCGGGGGTGCAGGCTGCCCCTCCCCCGGTGGGCAGGGCTTGCGCCGCTTCCTGCAGGAGCGGCCGGGAGCCGCGCAGGGGGCGGAGAGAGCGAGCGGCGAGCGGCGGCTGGGCGGCGCGGGGCGGCGCGGGGCGGCGCGGGGCGGAGGGCGCCCGAGGGCGAGCGGGCAGGTGGGCACGGCGGGTTCCGGGCCAGCCCCGGGGTCGGACGGTTGGTCGGGCGCGCGGAACCTCGCCGAGGCCTTGCAGGAGCCGGGCCGAGCAGCAGGGGCCGCCGCCGCCCGGGCCCGCCGCCCGCGCCCCCCACGCTGGCCCAGAGGGCTGCGTCCGCGTCGCCGCTGAGGATGTCCCGGAAGGGGCCACGAGCGGAGGTGTGTGCCGACTGCAGCTCCCCGGGTAAGCGGGGCCGGGCTGGGGGCGGGACCGCGACCGAGGCCGCCGCCGGGCGGGCGCCGGGGCCTGGACGGAGTGCCGTGCGGGGTCGGAGGGCGGGGCGGGGCTGGGGGCTGCGGCCTCGGGCCTCGGGCCTCGGCCCCCGCCCGGGCCACTGCGGAGCGACGTCCTTGGCGGGAGGGCCGGCCTGGGGGGGCCCCTGTTCCCTCTCGTCAGTGGACGAGCGAGGAAGGACATTCCCGGCGCCGCCTCCCACCCCTCATTCTGAAGGAGGCGGGCAGCTACCTTTCCCCGGCCTCGGTCTCAGTATCCAAACCGGAGCGCCAGCCTGGAGTGGCACGAGGGCTGTGGCGGAGGCCGGCAGGGTTGAGGAGGTAGGGGCGAGTGTGGTTTTGTGTCGTCTTCGTGCCACCCCCGCGTCTTGCACCTGCTGCTTGCTCTCTCTCGGTCTGCGCGCCCGCTGGGGTGGCGGGAGGGCAAGGGGCAGTGAGCTGGGCAGATGGACCAGGGGATCCTGGATACTGCTTTCTCAGGAGCAGATGAAGAGGTGGCTATTCCTAGGACTCCTTCCCCTCTTTCCCACGACTGGGGTTCCTTGCAGGGCCTGGTATTCAGGGCCAGTCCAAGCCTGGGCATCTTCCCTGGAGGCATCATCCCCAGACCACCTGGTAACTGGAGGCAGCTAGCCTCAGCACTTCCTGTGCCACAGCGAGGCCCGCTTGGGAAGATGGCATGGCTCCAGTCTGGGCACAGTCTTGGCTTGGCCCCCTAGCCCAGTCTGGCCAGAAATGGGTAGGGGGCAGTGACTGGGGGAGCTTAAATTCCTGGGATGAGGCTGGCTCCATGGTCTGCCTCCTATTTACCATGCTGTTACATTTCTTCCCAGCAGAGTCAGGTTCAGGCTGATGTGAAAGGCCCTTGACCTACTGAAGATGTCAGGAGCAGTGACCTGAGAGGCTGCCCCGTTCTGATGTGGGAGGATGCTGCCAGTGATGGGACAAAGCAGCTGGCCTGGGGAAGGAAGCCCCGGCCTTTGTCTGTCTGTCCTCTTTTTAGAAAAGGAACTATCTCCCTGGGACCTTTGAACAGGCTCAGGGGCTCTGTGAACTCCAGGAGAACTGTGGGTGCCCAGTGAGAATGTGGGTTCTCTTTGGCGGGGCCACAACTTCCAGCCACTTTTTGGACAAAACCCCAACAGATTGAGACCTACAGATGCTCTGGCTTTTCTGATGGCTCCAAGCTAGAGTGTTTGGGGACTGTGGATGCCTGAAAAAGGCATGGTACTCTGGGTGTGTAGACAGTGGTCCTATTTCAGGGCATGTCATGGTGTAGAGGGTCCTGACGGAGCTGACTAGTGGTGAGGGAGCCTAAGAAACTAGACTCTGATCCCCTTTCCCCAACTGCAGGCAGGTCTGGGGATGGAAGAACTAAGAGGAGAGCTGGCTGTGTGTGTTGTCTCAGGCTGTTTTGCACCTCTGCCGGACAGGCATATGGGGGAAGGGAAATGGGCAAGTGGGGCTGAAACAGGGGTGCTTAGCAGACACCCTGTTAGGGGAGTCTGGATTTGAGTATTTGTTTCCAGCTTATTCTGTGGCCCAGGGAAAGACTTTCCTCATATTCAGCCTTAATTTTCTCAACTGAGACAAAGAAGTTGAAGTACAAATGGTTTTTGAGAATCCTGCCATTTCCAAGTCCCTGGTTCTTTGGCCAGAGGGACAAAGGGCAGCATCAGCAAAGCAGTTGTCCTTTCTCCATTACATCTGACTGAACGAAGACTCTGGGTGGACCTGGGGAGCAGTGTTGTGTGTCAAATGTGTGGACCATCCTGCTCCCATTCCTAGTCCTCCTGCAGAAGTATTTGTGCTCATTACCTCCTTTTCCCCGATCCAGAATACAGGTCAGGAAGAGGCAGTGAGGAGGTAAGGCTGGTGAGGGAGGCAGAGTGCTGACAGAATCTTACTCATCACCCCATCCAGCCCGAGCGCGGTGTCTAGCACACAGCAGGTACTCCCCATGTGTTTGGATGCTTGTCAGGACTCCAGCCGGCTACTTGAGGCTGCCCCATGCCCACCCTCTGATGCATGGAACCGCATTCTCCATCTGGGAACTGTAGCAGCTCTAGGAAGAGAGGCTTGCGGGTAGCCAGGAGCCTGGAGCCCGGCTACCCCCTTGGTGTATGCCTCCTACCCAGAGTCATAGGCTTCTCTTAAAGCAGTGAGAACCCTGTGGTTCCAGACTTTGGAGTGGGGGGGAACATGGCCTTTTTGTGGTTGGTTGATTTGGGGAGTCATGAAGGTGAAAAGTGAAATGCAGCCTGACCCCTAGGGCCTTCTGTTTCCCCCGCCTGCTCCCAGGCCTGGGCACACTGGGGTGCGTGTGCATATGATGCAGCTCAGTATGGCAGCTGGTGGTAACCAGTTGGACACCTTCCTTGTCTCTGCCTGTCTGGCCCAGCTCTCAAGGGTCTAATCCTCACCCAGGGACCTCCATCTCAGCCTTTCCCCCTGGCAGCCTTGGGTCCCTCAGGGGAGCAAGGCTGGCCTCAACTAGGGATGTGTTATAGGACAAACTGCAGGCTCATTTGTCTCTTCATAGTTGTGGGGTGGAGTGAATGGTGGATTTTCTTCCCCTTTTACTGATAACCCCTTATCTATAGTTTTACTTTCCAAGGTTTCACTTACCTGCCATCAACCACTGTTTAAGAATGTTTCATATAATAAAGATATTTTGAGAGACCACATTCACATAACTTACTACAGCATATTGTTATAATTGCTCTATTTTATTGTTAGTCACTTACTGTGGCTCATTGATAAATTAAGCTTTATTGTAAGTACGTAGTATAGGAGAAAGCATCGTATATGCAGGATTCAGTAATATCTGTGGTTTCAAGCATCTGGTGGGGATCTTGGAACATAGCCCCCACAGATAAGGGGGGACTGCTCTGTGACTTGTGTGTGACCTTGCTGTTTAGAGTGTGTGTGTGTGTACACCTGTGTAGCCACCACTTTGTCAAGAAGTAGAGCATTTCCGCCACTCTAGAGGGCTTTTTTTCTTTCCAAGTCAGTGCCACCCAGAGTAACCACCATCTATTCTGACTTCTAGCCTCTTATTACTCTCTTTTTAATTGAGGTAACTTGGATTTACAAAATTAGGTGTTGCGCAGGTTCACTATTCATCAGATACATGTTAACACATCATACCCACCAGTAAATTTCCTTTAGTGCGCTTCCACTGTCCACTGGACCCCAGCACCCCCTGCTACCACGCCCTTCCCACTTACCCTCTGGTAACCTCGGTTCTGTTGTCCATGTCTATGAGTTGGTTTTTGTTTTGTCTGTTCATTTGCTTTGTTTCTTTATATTCCACATATGAGTGACATCATCTGGTTTGTCTTTCTGTTTCTGACTGACTTCACTTCTCACAGACCCATCCAGTTCCATCAGCCAAGGATTGCTCTTAGCTGCTTTTAAGATGGTGGGCTTCTTCCTCTTGTCTAGTAAGGATTTGTTCTCTAGCTCAAGAGAGACTGGCCTTTATAGCAGAGATACTAGTCCTAGAGGCTATTAATACCATGGGTGGTGACATAAATTCTCCTTAATAGAGACTTCCAAGATGTTGGCATTGTTTAATATTACCCCAGGACCCCTCCTGCCACTTGCTTGCACTTACCAGACCCCTGCCCTGACTAGAGGCAGAAGAACAGGGAGAGGGTTGACAGAATAATGAGGTCACTAGATCCCTTAGCCTTTAATGTTACCTGTCCCTTCTGCCTCAGGTTTGGTCCAGGGAGCCTCTTGAGAGTAAAGATCCCTTAATCTTTGTTGTTTTGTTTTTTTGTTTTGTTTTTTAAGGAAAGGTGCAGGCAGGAGTGAAGGAGAGCAGGCAGATGTGAAGAGAAAGGAGGAAGGAAAACTTTATTTAGTTGTTCATCTTGCTTGTTCACCTCGGCCCTGGGATACAAACCCAGGACCTGGCGATGTATATGTACTGCACCCCAACCACTGCTCCACCAGGTGAACCTAGGGTCCCTTAATTTTTTTTTTTTTTTTTTTTTTTTCTATTTAGTTGTTTGTCTTGGTTCTCCCAGGCCCTTGGATGTATCTGGACTGCATCTGGCAAACTTGATCATTAAGCCACTAAGGCATGCCGGGGTCCCTTAATCTTCAACTACAATAGCCATTTGACTTTCAGAAACCCTTCTTGGACCCTCTGCCCAGGAACTAGCGTAGGTGGATTTAGGCCATCATCTCAGGCCTAAGGCCTGAGGCATAAGGAGTAGATGGTACAGTTAGAATGGGCTCCTCATCTGTGACAACCAGAACTGATCTGGCACCAGTGTTCCCCAGACCAGGACAATGTCCCCTCCCCACCCTTCGTATTTCAGTCACTATGAAAGCCAGAGCGAACCGCCCCCACCCCCTAGACTGGGAAAGTGCTGAGCAAAGCCTTGGACCACATTCCCTGGATCCTGGTGTCCTGGTCACTGTCACATTCAGGGGCTCTCCTTGTTTGCTCTGGCCCTGGGTATCTGGCCAGCCTTTCTGAGCTTGGCTTCTCTGGTCGGGCTGTGGGCCTGGAGTGGAGGCCTTAGGGCGGCCCATTTCTGATCCTGGCCTGGGCGGCTCCCCACTTACAGGAAACCCCACCATTTCAACAAGAGGAATTTAGGCTGCGTCATTTCCAGTTTCCTGCCTGGGCTGCGGAGGTGGCTGGCCAGCAGCCCCCTGACCCAGTGATGTTGGGAGTGGGGGAGGGGGTTTTCATGTATGTGGGAGGCGGCAGGGCTCACTGTTTGGGTAAAACCAACACAAAAGTGTACCCTAGGACTGCCCCTCTTGGCACAGATAGTGGGTCCCTTGCTCAAGGACCCCCAGGAAGGTGTATGGTGGGCATATCGTGCTCCTCTCTGCTACCCTGTTTTTCTGGAGGGGTTGCCTAAAGAAACCCAGACCCAAAGAGTGAGTCCCTTTTCACCTTCTGCCTCATGCCTTGGAGGGGACACTCCGTGGGCAGAGCCCAGGTTGCCTTCAGTCTCCTCCTAACCCTCCTGGGAACTTTGCTGGAAGTCCCTGTGGAGAGGACCTGAGAACCACCTCCAGGTTGGGAGAGGCTCTCATTGTCCCATGCCTGTCCTTCCCCTCAGGGGGCCCACTTCTGGCCTCCCTCGGCACTCTGGGAGCAAGTCAGAGAGCCAGTGTGTTCCTCCTCCCCAGGAAAAACTTCCTAAGACTAGGCAGGGACTTGGGCACAGCACAGTGTCCTGAGAGAGAGGCTCCCTCCCCCATTCTCTGGTGGCACACAATGGCTGCTTTCTCCCCTGTGACCTTTCCACAGCCTGAGCTGTATGCAGCACTCCCCTCCCCCTCTCCCAAGAGCCCTGGGCAGCATCTCCCAAGAGGGGTGGGTGGCATCTTCCCTGTCCTTGAGAAGGACCCCAGGAGCCCCCACCCAGTCTCAGCAACACTCCCCCCACACCCCACCCTGCTTATTTCCAAAGTTCACTTCTCCCGCAAAATGGAGAGTGACTTCCAGGGCTCTCATCACTTGAGGCTGTCGCCTCTAGGACAGGGACAGTAGGACAGCTGAGTATGGACATGGCGTAGTCTCTGGCAGCTAAGTGCCTGGGTCTGTATCACAGCAATTGCATTCAGCTGCGTGACCTTGAGCAGCCCTCCCACCTCTCTGGGCCACTGTTTCCTCTTCAGTAAAAGAAGAGACAGTGTTTCCCATCCTGTGTGACAGACAGTTGTGAGAGGCCACATGCTTACAGCGCTCAGCTGTACACAGTGGGTGTTCATTCAGTGTTCTTTCCCCTTTGCTTTTGCTATCCTCTTTAAGCCAGGGCGCCAGCTCGCTCCATCATGGGAGTGCTAGTTTAGGCATGAGAAGGCCTCTGGTCTGTGGGGATGAGGACAGAGGCAGGAGGCCCTGGAGGGGCGCATCAGGTTAGACAAGTCGACCGGAGGTTCCAGGAGACATCTGAGCAAAGGAGGGTCGTGGCACTGACCTGGGCACTGTGGGAGAAGTGCCCGGGGTGTCAGCCATGAGAATTAATTCCTGCCTCCTCGGAGAGGGGTTGGGACAGCAGTCCTATTCCCTGGGGTGAGGCCTTGGGACCGACAGGGCAGCTGCAGAACAGAAAACTGTGCTGCTGAGTAGGCCCTGGGGACCACACGTCCCTGGAGGGGTAAGGATGTGTAGGAAGAACGAGGCACTGTCTCTGACTGGGTCACTGCTGGGATCTGGGGAAATCCCTCCCCCCGCTGCAGTGCAGCTTCCTGGTCCGTAGCAAAGGTTTCAGTTCTTTGGCTTTTGGGGGACTGAGTCAATGAATGTGTGTGGGGTACAGACAGTCCCCTACTTAGAGAGGCTTGACTCACCAGTTTTTTGACTTGATGGTGAAGAAGTGAAACTCATTCAGTGAAAACCATACACCAAATTTTGAATTAGGGCATATTCTGTTTTTCCTCTTCCGTGTAGGAGTCAGCGAGTTAGATGAGCTATTCAGCACTTTGTTATGAAACAGGCTCGGTGTTAGATAGTTTTGCCCGACTCTAGGCTAATGCAAGTGTTGGAGCGCATCTGAGGTTGGCTGCACTGAGCTCTGATGTTCGGTGGGTTAGGTGTAGCTGCGTTTTTCTGCTGAGGCTGTTTCAACTCACGGTGGGTTCATCGGGACGCAACCCTGGCACGTGCTGAGGAAGACCTGTGTTGAGCCTGGTGTGGGCCCAGAACAGGTGCTCAGGAGCGTGCTCCATGGTCCTGATTATGGCTGACCCGTCCCCTACCCGCAGACCCTGGCTGGGCCTCCATCAGCAGGGGAGTGCTGGTGTGTGACGAGTGCTGCAGTGTGCACCGGAGCCTGGGACGCCACATCTCCATCGTCAAGCACCTTCGCCACAGCGCCTGGCCTCCCACACTGCTGCAGGTACGGGGCTGGCGGGTGGGTCTTTCTTGCCCATGGAGGGCTCTCCACACCACACGTGAACCTGTCTGGGTTCCACAGCTCCAGAGGGCAGAGCCTTACCCTGACTCTTTCTACCCATCTGCTGCCAGGTGCAAGGGGCAGCTGCCAAGACTGAGGTCATGCAGACCTGGGTTCTCCCCAGCTCTGCCCCTGCTGGCCTGACTGGAGGCTTGAACATGTTGCTTAATGAACTCGCAGACCTGGCATGCTCCCCGTGACTGACGTACTAAACAGGACCCTCAGCTGTGAGCGGCCTGACTAGAGAGAGGTGTGATGGTGCCAGACACGGCGGAGGCCCCTTGGTGCAGTTCTAGGCCACTGCTCGGAGGTGTCCCCTGTGCACAGTGCACAGTGGATGCTCTCACTTGGCCTCTCTCCCCTGCAGATGGTGCACACACTTGCCAGCAATGGGGCCAACTCCATCTGGGAGCACTCGCTGCTGGACCCCGCGCAAGTGCAGAGCGGCCGGCGCAAAGCCAACCCCCAAGACAAAGTCCAGTGAGTGGGGAAGGCGGGTGGTAGGTAGGGGCTGTGTGGTCTGGACATGGCCTCCGGAGGTGGCCCGGTAACTAGCCTCCTGCTCTGTTCCCCATGACCCTCCTGCACTCCACACAGCCCCGTCAAGTCAGAATTCATCAGGGCCAAGTACCAGATGCTGGCGTTTGTGCACAAGCTTCCCTGCCGGGACGATGATGGGGTCACAGCCAAAGACCTCAGCAAGGTTTGAGGACCTCGCAACGAGTGGGTGGGCCTCTCCTTTATCCCCACTGAGTCGCAGGCCCCAAAGGCAGCCAGGTCAGGCTAGAGCAGTGGGCTGATGGAAGGACAGATTTGCATGGTCAGGCTGCATGTGGTTAAATCCATTTAGCTCCCAGGGGCCCCACAGGCTGAAATCCTGTCGCCCCTTGAATATCATGAAAACTGGGTAGTTCAGTAGTCTCTCAGGGCCTTGGTTTCCCCATCTGTAAAATGGGAGCAAAAAGGGCAGCTTCTACCTCATAGATAATCTGTTCCAAGCAAGCCGCAGCACACAGCAGCTGTTACTAATGTTAAGTCCTAGGGAGCAGCCCCTGTCCTGTCTGACAACCCAGTTTCATTGGGTCCCTCAGAATGGGTCAAAGCTCAGCAGTTGGCTGGACTCTTCGGGAAGGGCCCCATGCACACCTATTACCTGTTGCACACTCTGCTCCTTGCAGCAACTGCACTCGAGTGTGCGGACCGGCAACTTGGAAACGTGTCTGCGCCTGCTGTCCCTGGGTGCCCAGGCCAACTTCTTCCACCCAGAGAAGGGCACCACACCTCTGCACGTAGCTGCCAAGGCAGGACAGACTCTTCAGGCTGAGCTGCTCGTAGTGTACGGAGCTGACCCTGGCTCCCCGGACGTCAATGGCCGCACACCCATTGACTATGCCAGGTGAGGGCTGACTGAAGGTGTGGTTGGGCTGGCAGGGAGAGTGGGCTGCTGCCACCAGGCTGAGCCGTGCCCCCTCCCCACAGGCAGGCAGGGCATCATGAGCTGGCGGAAAGGCTAGTCGAGTGTCAATATGAGCTCACTGACCGGTTGGCCTTCTATCTCTGTGGACGCAAACCAGGTAAGCAGAGTGTGGGGTGGGCCTGGCTGGGCCAGGCAGGTGGGACCCAGACACACCCTAGCAGTAGGTGCCATGGTGACAGAGCCAGCTGGGGAACAGTGTTGCTAGGCAACTGGCTCCTGTGAAATTCCTGCTGGCTCTGGGCTGCTGCACACTGGGGTAGGAAGTGGGAGTGGGCACACCTTCCAGCCAGCTTCCAGGGCTCTTGGGGTTGGCCTGCCCTCCTCCCTTTTCCCTGACACTTCTGAGTACCAAGCTCTCCTCCTGGTGTTGAGGTGGGCTCCTAGCTGCTGAGGCACCAGTGACTTGGCATTTTTATTTTTGTTCAGATCACAAGAATGGGCATTACATCATCCCACAGATGGCTGACAGGTGAGTGCCCACCTGATACTCCTTCCCAGAGGCTGTTGGATACCATGTGGGTGCCTGACCCTCAGAGCCTCCACCCCTCCTACTCCCCAGGCTTTAGGGGTTTGGGACTCCACCACCCTCAGGGGCAGGAGTCGCAAACATTTCATAGTTCAGTCCTCACTCCCAGTGCTGGGCCCCAAGGCAGGTAAGATGTCTACTCAGCACACTGCCAGCCCAGCCTAAGCCCCAAGCCTGTCAAGTACAGGGAGCTTCAGCACAAGGAATCTTCACCCCACCCCCAACCGCCAGTAGCAGTGAATCTCCAGGTCCTGGTCCTAGTGGCACTGACCCTACTGTTGTAACAGTCTTTTGACAAGCCTCTGATCTTCAGTGAAAGGGTGGTGGGCTCCAGTGATGTGACTAACTACTGACCAGGCCTCTGTGCTGTGCTCAGAAATGAGGCAGGGGCTTCGTGGGAATTGGGGGGAGGGAGGGAGGCTGCAAGTATTTCTGCTGGGAGCAGAGGCCCAGGCTGTGGGGATGCCCCTAATCTCTCACCTGGCTCACAAGATGAATGCTAGCGCCATCTGGTGGCTGCCTCTGATGGCCTGGTCTTTGTGCCAAGCTGTGTCTACTGGCCTGGATCTGGAGAGAGGAGGCTGCCTCCCTTCCCTGCTCCCCAAAGGCCTCAGCAGCCATATGGGGAGGTCAGGCTTGGGAACCTCTGTTCTGAGACCCTTTCTTCTGCGGTCTGATTCTGCCGTGTGTGTGTGTGTGTGTGTGTGTGTGTGTGTGTGTGTGTGTGTGTGTGTGTTAAACACATGGGCATATATACTCTATGAAATGTTGACTGAACACCATCATGATACCAATGGCTGCTTATGGGACCCAGAGGTAACATGTCCTTGCTCTTTAGAAGCTTCTGGTCTAGAAAGTGAGGCAACCTCATCAGATCCTGTAATCCAATAAGGGGAGTGCTGTGAGAAGCAAAGGCATAGGCATTAGAAATGCTGTGATAGGAACTCCAGCCCGTTGAGAGGCAGGGAATTCCAGGTGCAAGACTGGAATAGAGACAGGCGAAAAAGTGGCCAGTCCTGTGGTCAGTATTCTCAGCTCCAATAAGAGCTTTGACCATACCGCGGGCAGAGATATTCCAAGCATGGACGTGTGGAGTCAGCTTTGGCTGTGTGACTTTAGGCAGGCTGCTTACCCTCTCTGACCTTTGGAAATGAAGACTGTACCTACCTTTTGGGGTTGAGCATTTGATGAAATAAGATAATGAACGCAAAGCAAGTAGCATGTGTGTGTGTGTGTGTGTGTGTGTATACATACATACACGCATATATAAGCAGGTAGGCAAGCAGGGAGAGAAGGAAGCAGCATTTTATTTGTTTAGTTGTTCATCTTTAGTTGTTCATCCCTTCCAGGGATGCGAACCCAGGTCCTTGGGATGTATGTGGACTGCACCCAGCTGGAGACAGTGGGTTTAACTGCTAAACACCAGGGTGCGCCCGTAGCATATTTTTTAAGTGAGCTCTTTGTCGAAGTGTGATTGAAGTCTGCTTATGTACCAGTTATTACTGAAATGTTTTTAAGCCTGGGGTAGTGCAGGCAGAGGTAACAGATCACCCTGGCTGTGAGTAGAAAAGGACTGTAGAAAGTACAAAGATGGATTAAGAAACTTACAAAAGCCCAGGCAAGAGGAATGATGGCAGAACCTGGGGAAAGCTTGGCCAGGGCTTGAGGTTGAGGGAGGGTTCAGGTGACTCCAGGAGCTGGGGTAGGCAGGTGGTCACTGAAAGAGCACAGCGGAAGAGGAGTTTGCTTTTGTATACTTGGGGTCTGGAGTGTGCACAGAGGTGGGGCTGAATTTGACGTGGAAAGATGTCTGCTGCCCTGCTCTTGGGTAATTGCTGCCTCTGTCCTGTTCTTCCCTCTGCTGCCTTCCTCTGGACTTAGATCTCGGCAAAAGTGCATGTCTCAGAGGTATATGGTGCCTGCCACGGGAGCAGGCTTTGAGGGTGGGTGGGGCAGGGTGTGCTCGGCCTGCAGATCTGGAACATTGTCTCCCTGGGATCCCTGCATGTTTGGGAGGTCACTGGCAGGGGCCCGGCTTCTTTGTTCCCATCACCCTTTTCTGCCCACAGCCTGGACCTGTCTGAGTTGGCCAAAGCTGCCAAGAAGAAGCTGCAGGCAGTAAGTGCCCAAACGGGCCCTGGGACATGGAGCTGCTCCCCATCCGCCTCCTGCCTCCCGGGATGCTGCCCCTTTCTCTGACTTGATGCCCTTTTCTTGACCTGCCCCTCACTCTATCCTCCTGGTCTCCCCTACCTCCTCACCCCTTGTCTTTGACCCTTCAAAAGCTCCCAGGGCCCTACTTTCACCTCTGACTTTCAAGGGAACTCACTGGGCTGGACTGGTCTCCTGTCCTTTCTACCTTGGAACTTGGCAGACAGACCCCTCCCCAGTTTCCATTAGAGACTGGAGGTCGGGGTCTGGTTGGCACAAGGGATACAGCCGTTTCCCACATCTTCCGACATCCTAGTGAGCTGGCCTTGTTGGTCTCACAAAGCTTGCATCTCTCTCTGCCTCTAGCTCAGCAACCGACTTTTTGAGGAACTTGCCATGGACGTGTACGATGAGGTGGATCGAAGAGAAAATGACGCTGGTGAGCTGGGAGGGCACCGGGCCCTTGGGCAGGTGTCCAGCCTGCTGGGAACAGCTAGGAACTGGTGTGACTCTTGGGTCCTTTTACTGGTACTAAGAAAGGTACTCGGGGTTGCGGCTGCCCAGCAGGCCTGTATATGGACCTCTGCCTACTCGTCTGGGCAGCTTCCCCGGCTGGCCAGTCAGCAGCGTGCTGAGCTGGAGGCAGCGACCTGCTCTTTGCACCCCCACTCTCTGGACTGGGGCTCATCTCCGCTCTGGCTGTGTCCCAGTCCTGCTCCGCCCCCTGCATCACTCTTTTCTGGCCACAGCCAGATTCCAGCCCAAACTCTGGGTGGGGACCAGCAGGAGGGAGTCGCCTTGTTTCATTCGGCAGCCCCCAGCTTTGCCTCAAGTGTCTGAAGACCCCTCTGTTCCGAACACGGAGTTTCACTCAACAGCGGGTGTGGGGAGGAATGAGGCGCTGTGTTCCCTGCTTCCCCACCGTGGACTCCCTGCCCCTCCCCCGCAGTGTGGCTGGCTACCCAGAACCACAGCACCCTGGTGACAGAGCGCAGTGCGGTGCCTTTCCTGCCTGTTAACCCAGAATACTCAGCAACACGCAATCAGGTGAGGGGCTAGTGGGGGCCCTGGGGCGGTCTCCTTCCTGGAAGGAGGATTCTGGACCCTGCCCTTTCTTGGCTGACTGCAGGCCCAGCTGTTACTGGGGCCCCGGGAATGGGGAAGAGGCTGCTCTTTTGAGCATTTGGTGAGCAGCCCCTGGGAGTGTTCCACCCTCTCCCTAGAGCTCCCCTGCACCCTAAGTCTGTGTCACACCCCACTGCCCGCTACATACCTACGCATACACCATCCCACCCTGACCAAGGGAGCCACGTTAGGATTATTTTTTAGCTGTGATTATTAAATCATATAGAAGAAACTGCACATATGGGAAACCTATACATATGAGCTGGTTTTAATGTGTAAAAGTTACTGCAATGAAAATAAAAATCATACGGCAGGGAGCTGCCTTGCTGCTTTGTCCCCACCCCCATGTGTCAGTTATAAGAGACACTCCTCATGCTGGCCGGCCCTTTCTGCCTTGCAGGGACGACAGAAGTTGGCCCGCTTTAATGCCCGAGAGTTTGCCACTTTGATCATCGACATTCTCAGTGAGGCCAAGCGGAGACAGCAGGGCAAGAGCCTGAGCAGCCCCACAGGTGAGACGGGCATGGAGGGCACGGGCCGTGGGCACTGCTCCAGGTGTTTTTATGGCTCTCTTTCTGGGGTGACATCAGAGTAGGGCTGTGTGACTGAGCCCTGAGTGAAGGATTATGCCCTCAGACAACCTCGAATTGTCTGCGCGGAGCCAGAGTGACCTCGATGACCAGCACGACTACGACAGTGTGGCTTCTGATGAGGACACAGACCAGGAGCCCCTGCGGAGTGCCGGTGCTGCTCGGAACAACCGCGCCCGGGTCTGAGCGCTGTCCCTCCCTGGCCCTTCCCCTGGCTCCCATCAAGGCCCAGCTTTGTCTCAGAGCTCGGCGCCATAGGGACAAGTGGGCAGGTCACAAAGCTCAAGAGCATCCCCGTGAGGGTATGTGTCCCTGTCCTGGTGGCTGACTGGCTGACATCTTACTCTGCAGAGCATGGACTCCTCAGACCTGTCCGACGGGGCTGTAACACTACAGGAGTACCTGGAGCTGAAGAAGGCTCTGGCGACCTCTGAGGCCAAGGTGCAGCAGCTCATGAAGGTCAACAGCAGCTTGAGTGATGAGCTCCACAGGCTGCAGCGGGAGGTGAGGGCTGTAGCCTCATGGGAGTGGAGGGTCTCCCTGGATCTCGGGAGTTTCTGACCCCACTCTGCACTCTCAGATCCACAAGCTGCAGGCGGAGAACTTGCAGATTCGACAGCCTCCAGGGCCATTGCCCACACCTGCGCTCCCCAGTGAGCGGGCAGAACACGCATCCATGGGGCCTGGTGGGAGTGCCCATCGCAGGGACCGCCAGGCCTTCTCCATGTATGAGCCAGGCTCTGCCCTAAAGCCCTTTGGAGGCCCACCTGGGGATGAGCTCACCACCCGGCTACAGCCTTTCCACAGCACTGTGAGTTGCCTGTGGGTCTCCAGTGGGTGGGGCAGCAGGGCTGAGGCCACCACAGGACCCTCATAATACCCACTGTGCTGACCCCCAGGAGCTGGAGGACGATGCCATCTACTCAGTGCACGTCCCCGCCAGCCTTTACCGGGTAAGTGGGGTCTGGGGGCACAGGTTCTGGGCCCCAGTGAGTGCCAGGCTTTGTACTGGCTGCTGTGCATGGGGATGACAAGTGCATCCACTACCACCCTCAATGGGGGAAGCGGGGGGCGGGTGGCAGGGAGACGAGACTGACTCTAGCCCTTCCTGGGTTTCAGATCCGGAAGGGGGTGTCAGCCTCAGCAGTGCCCTTCACTCCTTCCTCCCCACTGCTGTCATGCTCCCAGGAAGGAAGCCGCCACACGGTAACATTCCCCCCCCCCCCCCCCGGGAGTGTCTGAGCTGGAGAGACGGTGCTGGGTGTTCACAGGTGTGCATCTCGCCTACCGCCCCACCTTGCTCCCTCCAGAGCAAGCTTTCCCGCCATGGCAGCGGTGCTGACAGTGACTATGAGAACACGCAAAGTGGGGACCCGCTGCTTGGGTGAGGCCCCCGGGGGAAGTAAGGAAGGGTGCCCAGGAGGTCTGTCAGTGTAGGCAGGCAGACTCAAGGCTGGAACTTCTCTCTCTCTCTAATCCTGGTCGGTCCTCAAGACTGGAAGGGAAGCGCTTTCTAGAACTGGGCAAGGAGGAGGACTTCCACCCGGAACTGGAAAGCCTAGATGGGGAGCTTGACCCCGGGCTTCCCAGCACTGAGGATGTCATCCTGAAGACGGAGCAGGTCACCAAGAACATTCAGGAATTGTTGCGGGCTGCCCAGGAATTCAAGCACGACAGGTATTGGGGTGGCACAGGCTCGTATCAGCTTCTGGGGTGTTACAAATGATAAGAGGGGAGCCCTGCTTCACTGGCTGGGAACATCCTTGAGAGCCCCCGTAAGTTATACCCTCCCTCCCCTCACAGCTTTGTGCCCTGCTCAGAAAAGATCCATTTGGCTGTGACTGAGATGGCCTCTCTCTTCCCAAAGGTAATGGCCAGGGAGAAGCTAGGCCGGGAGGGCCTCGGGGTGGGGCCGGTGTAGATCTGCACACACGAGGCCATAATCATGCTCATAGTTTGAAGTTTGAGGCCCACCTGCTCCCTCCGTGCCCCTCCCTCCAGAGGCCAGCCCTGGAGCCTGTGCGCAGCTCACTGCGGCTGCTCAACGCTAGCGCCTACCGGCTGCAGAGTGAGTGTCGGAAGACAGTGCCCCCGGAGCCCGGCGCCCCCGTGGACTTCCAGCTGCTGACTCAGCAGGTGATCCAGTGCGCCTATGACATCGCCAAGGCTGCCAAGCAGCTGGTCACCATTACCACCAGAGAAAAGAAGCAGTGACCACTCCCTGCACCCTCACCGGCCATGGGAGCTGTGCCACTCCAGACACTTCCCACCCCAACAGAGCCGCTGGCGCAAGTGCCCTTAGTGCTGCCACTCTCCCTGGCAGCCAGGCGCCCTGGTGCCCGCCCCTTAACTCTCAAGCCCCCACGGATGGGGAGGTGGGGTGGCAGGAGCTTCTGTCCCCCACATTCCATGCACCTCCCCCCTGTACATAGCATCCCCTCCTCTTCTAGTGTGCAGGGGCCTACAAGGCAGCACTCCCAACCCCTCGTCCTCTGGGGCACCCTCAACAAAGGGTCAGGTGGGGACACTCCCAGGTGGGGCAGCTCCCTTATATGCACCCCACCTCCATGAGCCAGTTCAGCCCTACTGGGGACTGAGCAGGGGCATCCCCCTCCTTTGTACATACTCTCTGGATGTCCCTGCCCTGTAGCCACCAGCTCCCCTGCTGCTCTCCTTTAATGCCAAAAGGCCCCTGCCTAGGACACAGGCCCCAACCTGTGTTCCGGGGTCCCCAGCAGCAAACACTGGAAAATCTTTTTTTTTTTTTCTCTCCTCTTTCACCCCTTAATTTTAACATTGTGGTAACTGAGTGTCCCTGCGTGCCTGCGTGAGTGTGCGGGGCGGCAGTGCCGTTCCGGAGGCCTGGCCCATCTGGAGTTTTGTGAGGGACCAGAGCAGAAGGACCATCACTGGGGGTCAGCCCCCCTCCCCCCTCAATCTGGGGCTAGGGACTGCCGGAGCAACAGCTGGGGGTCTGCCCACTGCCTCCCCTCATTGCTCCCCCACTCATACCCCTTAAAAAGAGAACCACTTTCCTCCATCTCCTTCCCCACTCGTGAGAGGGGCTGTGCTGGCTGGAGCAGAGAACTGAGCACCTGAGCCTGGGGCTGGCTCCCCGGGGTCCCTGACTCAGCCCAGAGCCCCTCCTATAACCTCTGAGGCTAGCACCTGCGGTGTGTGGGTACCTGGAACCTGGGCTGCAGCCTGGGAAGGCTGTGAGGCAGATGGCAGTGCCCACCAGCTCTTCTCCTTGTCCTTCCTCTGTCCCAGGGGCCATGCTCTACCTGTGTGGTGGTGGGTAGGCTGACTGTCAAATGTGTGTCATGTACATTTGTATCAAAAATAAATAAGTGACCATGTGTTCTTTCTGATGCCCAAGAATTAAAGGGGATGAGGGGTGGCAAAAGAGAGGGAGAAAGACAAACCTGGCAAGAGTACATAGCCCATGAAGGCCTGGTCCCACGCACCTGGTCTCCCTGCCCCCTCGCCAGCATCCAGCTGTTCCAGGCCTCTCCTAGGGATGCCTGTGTTGTCTTTTGGAAAAGAAGCTTGGAAATAACAGTGTTTGAGTAACTACACAGCTGTTTCCCTTTTCCCCTCCCCATGGTGGCGGGGATGTTCTATCACGCTTCTCAAACCCTGCACCTAAAGCCAGGTTGTCAAGAGGCTGGCAGGTGCCTGACTTGGAAATTGAACACACCCTACCTCCACCTAAATGGCCCAGCACACTGTCTTGGGTGGGAGTGACGTCTATGTGGCAGATGCAGGAGCTCAACTCCGGGCACTATACACTAAAATAATTTAATTAGAAACCGAGCTTGAACAAAGGAGGCTGAAACAGCCCTTTTCTTCCCTCCACCACAGCACACTGAGGACCAGCACCTTCAAAACGTGCAGGCAGGACTGCTCCATCTGGCCACCAGGGGGCGGGCCTGAGCGCGATCCACGTGGCAGGCAGAGGTCGTGGCCTCCAAGTGGGAGGAACAGTCGACCACAGTGGCAGGGTTGGGGAGGTCAGTCGGAGCTGTCCCCTTCCGGGCCGCTGTCCTGCGCGGATGGGAGGAGGAGTCTCCCGCGGGAGCGCTTGACCCGACGAGGGGGCATCAGCAGTCTCCGCTTCAATACAGCTGCGGGCAGGGTGGGGCGCAGTCAAGGGCGGGGAAGCCTCGGTGGGCAGGGGTGCGTGCGGGCGGGCAGGGGCAAGAACAGTCTCACCTGCTACTGTGTCCTGGCTGTCGGCTGTGGGCCCCCAGTAGATGCTCTCCCCCCGACGGAAGTTTCGGTGCAGCCTCGTGCACAGCGTGGCAAGTGTGAGCAGCACCAAGAGGAAAGTTACGGCCATGGCGGCCCAGGTAGCCTCCTCCGTGCGAGGGGTGGGGCCGCGCGCTACCCGCGGAGGCGCTGCTGCCTGAGGGGGGGCAGTCTGACCGGGACAGGCACAGCCCCCTGGGCTGCTCTGCCCTGGCTGAACATGAGCGTCTGTCCGGGAGCTGGCATTGCCTCTGGATCTCCCGGACAGCAGGGGGGCAGCAGGAGCAAGCAGGGCATGCCTCCCCTCAGCAGGGGATCCCAACATATGCTTCGTGGGAAGCAAGCTCCGTGGGGAAGCAGAGAAGAACCCTGAGGCTGAGGAGGTGGGCTGCAGACCAAGGGCAGCCCGAAGCCCACGCCTCTTGGCACCAGTAGGAAAGAGCTTTCCGGGCCCTGTAGGGGCCACCTCTGTACCTGGAGGCCGCCAGCTCCTCAGAGGAAAGGCCAAAGCCAGGGCCTAAGAGAAAAAGAGAAAGCAATCACCCTCTCCTGATGAGAAAACCTCAGAGCCCCACCACCAGCTGAACCTGAGTCCAGCAGCCCTCACCTTCACACATCCTCTCTGGGTCAGCCTTCCTCCATCTGGGGTTGGCATCAAAGGAGAGAGCCCAGAAAGGCTGCCAGAGTGGGACCAGGCCTTCTCTTTCCTCTGCCGCTGCCTCCTCTTCAGCCAGTGGGCCACCCAGGCTGGCTCTATCCATGCCATCTCCAGTGCCACCCCCCAAGCTGCCAGAACCAAAGGCTAGGAAAGGAGGAAACTTGGAGTTAAGACAAAGGTGAGGGAATATGACAAGACCCTGAATTTTCCTTTCCCTGCAAATGGGGCTGAGGCCAGACAACCGTCTCTCTTCATCACTTACCCGATCCTGAGTGAGGCCGGAGTCAGGGGCCAGTGAGGGCTGGGCCACACAAGCGTGAGCCAGAAGGGTAAGCTGGAGCCTCAGCCAGGGGTGAGCACAGGGATGGTAGAGGAAGTGGACACCCTTCTTCTGGAGGAAAGGCACAGAGAGTCAAGCTAGATCCCAGTTCCACCTTAAGAATCCCAAGTTCTCCCATCCTGGGGACCAGCTTAAAGGGACTCCCAGGATGACCACCTTAGGGGCTCAGGAAAAGACAAAGGGCCCTGATGACTGGCATGCCTCCCTCTCACCTCTGGACAATCCTTTCACCCCTCCTTCCACCAAATGCCATCCCTCAAAGCTCACAACTTCCAGAACATACCTGCTCAACCCTGTCAGAGAGCCCACACGCTAGAGCTTTCTCTGCACCTGCAACAATGACTCCATAGGTCCCCAGTCTAGGCAGTAAGGGCCCTCCAAGTGGAGCCCAGGTCTTCTATTAACCAATTCTATCTCTATATTCACTCTCTTCAAAGCACCCAATGCAGAGCAAGCAGGTAGCAGGTACACAATCCCAGGATGGAAACCATCAATTATCAATTGTTCTTTGATTGAGCTGACCTGATGCTCAGCACTGTGCCAGATGCTGCAGGAGATGTCAAAAGAGAGCTCCTGGACTCTGCTTGCAGGAAATGTAAGGGACACATAGCTAGTGCAAAAGGACAAACTAATAAAACTCAAACTGATTAGTTGTTAGATATAAGAGAGAAGTTATAAGCATTACATGAATCAGGAGAAAGGGGTGAATAAGGCTTGACATGATCAGGCAAGATCTCAAAGATGGATGAGTCCTGCACTGGACTTTGAAGATGGATGAAGATGGATCATTGGCAGAGCAGGAAACTGCCTGCTTCAGGGCAGGATGGGCCAGGCATAGGAAGGAGCAAAGGTATGGCAGTGGGAATGAGCCTGGCACTCACATGTGTGGTGACATGACTGGAGAGGGAAAAAAAGATTTGAGAGGTCAGAAGAAGCTTATTTAACTAAGTAGGGCCTGAAGTGTCAGGCAGGGGAATATGGCCAAGATAAGGTAGGAAATAAGGAGCCATTGAAGGTTTCTGAACTGTGGAATGATTTCATGAAAAGGCTATTTGAGGAAAGGAATCAGGTAGGTGGCATGAGATCTCAGCCTGGAGCTATTACAAGGATCAAAAGAAAAGCCCAAAGGGACAGGGGAAGCTATCTGACCCCCGGCCACAAATTCGGAGAGTTAACCAGGCAAGATGAACCCACAGTTTGCAGCCTGGTTACTTACACGATACACCTGTCACACATAATTGGATCACTTCTCATGGGCAGGGGACACTACTAATACCCTCTTACAGAAAACTAGGGCCTAAAGTCAGGAGACTTCCCACAGAGACAGAGCAGAGTTGGGCTGTGGGTTGTTTTTTCTGCTACCCTCTGAGCCCCCTTGCAGCCAGCCAGCCGCACAGGCCGGTACTCAATAGCACTCCTGAGAGCACTGTAGATCCTGAGGCTGGGGGTCTGGGACCAAGAAGACTGCCACTTCCTGAGGGAAGTGGTGAGGGATGGTGAACAGACAAGTTTGAGAAAGCTGTTTTGGAGCAGCAGCAAGGATGGCTCCTGGCTTGTACTCACCTGCCCAGGGCGCAGCCGCTTGTAGGTCACTCTTGGTGAAACCTATACAATGCGGAAAGAAAAGAGCTAGGGGCACTCCATGTGGGAGGGTGGGAAGGGGGACAGCAGGCCCCAAGTGGCCAGGTTGGGATGGAGACATTGGTGACTAAGGTTCAGAGATACTGGCACAGGTCCTCGGAGGGTGGCTGCTGAGGATGCGGGGGAGGCCAGAGTGGACTACCCCTGCACACCTCTCTCCCCCGCCCACCTGGCTCCTACCTGTGCTGGCAGAGGCCACAGGCCCTCCTGACAACGGGCTCCTGCCTCCTCCGTTGACTCAGCTACCTGTGGGTCCAAGGCGCAGAGGGGCTGGGCGCTGGCCTCAGTGAGGCCCCGCCTTCTCCTCTCCCAGGCCCAGCCTGCCAGGGGAGGCTCCTAGTCCTTTCTCCGCGCACCACTCCTTCCAAGGCGAACTTTCAGCAAAGCACTTTCAGATGCCGCGCGACGCTTTCTCTTCTCAGGAGCGGGTCGCCTTACCTCGAAAGGAGCCAGGAGTCCGGCCAGGACTGCCAAGAGAAGCTGCTGGGGCCAAGTCGGAGAAAGCGCCATCCCAGCCCGCAGGGGACCGCCGCCCCCCGCCAGCGGGGGAGCCTGGCCCGCCCTCCCCCGCAGTCCGCGCGCCCACGTAGACGCCTGCGCTGCTCCGCCCCCTCCCCGGACTCCTCGCCCCTCGCCCCGCCCCGCCGCGCCGTCCCGCTCCAGCCCGCCTGCGCCCCGCCCCAAAGCCGGCCCACCGCTCGGACAGTGTGCGCACGCATCCGAAACTCCAGGCCGGAAAAGTTTTGTGTGGGAGCCGCGCCCAAGCACCCAGCTGCAAAGCAGGCAGGAACCACCTCCTTCGCTTGGGCATTAGTCCCAGTGGGTCTCTGTGGCCTGCAGAGCGCCGCTGCGATGCCCGGATGGGTCAGGCTGTGGGGCGAAGGGCGGGAATGAGATTCCTCTGGACTTCTTGGCTTGGGGATGGGGGACGCGTACTCTTCCCCGGCAAATTCCCTCAGACTCAGCAATGGGACCTGCAACTAGAAGAGGGGCAGAGTTGCCAAGTCCGAGCTATGAAAGTTAGAGAGCCCTGCTCTAGGGCGTCACGCGCAGTCCCTTCCCCTCCTGCCCTCACAACGGGACCAGGACCCAAAGGCGCCTCGGAGGGTCTCAGGCCTCCAACATCCCCAGGCCCAGAAGCTCTGGGACACTGGGACCTGGCTGGGAGCAGCTTTGTCCCCTAGCTCTGCCTCCGCGCTCATCGGCTCACGGTGGCCAGCACGTAGCCAGGGAAACATTGGTCACCTTGAGGTGGAGGTGGCACAGGCCTTGGTCGCAGCAGGCAGTAATGGCCAGACATTCCCTGTAGAGTGCTCTGGCGGCACTCTCCCTAAGGACCTTCTGGGTCTGGCTCAGGATTCTGAAGAAAGTCGGGAATGTGGGTGGAGGGTAAGGGTTGAGGTGCCCAGCCCCAAACTTCGAAATAGACTAAGAACGACTTATTTCAAAATAGAAAATGAATGTCTCCCGCATGTCTGTGATTTACCAGGGAATTTCTTCCCCTTCCTTTTGCACCCAGTGTCTCCGGCTATTGAGCTGATGAAAGGATTCCCTTCTACCCGCAGCACAGCCCCATCGCCTGCTCGACTGGGCATCTCCCTGCAGCCTTGAGCCTGTCTTTTCCCTCAGGTTATCCTTAGAGGCTTAGGACTGTTTCTTCTGGGGAAGTCCTTCCTGGGGAGCGATGTGGAGGATTTCTTCTAGCCAAGCTCCTTGGCGAGCCTCGCGTTCCGGGACAGCGGAGTCAGCGGGATAGCACACTGATGAGAGCAAGGGAAGTGAGCAGCCCCTGGCGCTCTAGCCACCGTCCAAAATCTAGCTGTCGGCGAGGACGCCTGCCCTGGCCCTAAGCCGGACCGGGTCCCGCCTGGTTATAGCGCAGTTGCGGGTGCCCGCCGGGCGGAGACCAACACCGAGGTGCGAGAGCAGGGCAAGCTGTGCGAGCGAGGCGCGGTTGGTGGTTCCAGCTGCAGCTGCAGCCGCGGGACGCGAGTCTGGGAGCTCTGACCTGGGGCTTGAGGTTTATTCACGTCTCCCTTTTGCAACTTCTCTATCGCGGTCTCCGAAGACGCAACGGAACAGAAGCAGGATCGCCCAGAACCGGACAGAAGGGGCAGAGGCAGAGAACGCCCAAGCCTGGGCCCCCCAAGAGTCGTCACTGCTCTACCGCAACACCCCCTCTCTGTTTGCTGCCCTCCCCACTCCCCTCCCGCAAGCCAGCGCGCGCCTCGCTTTCTCTCCGTGGCCTCAGCCCTTTTCACCCTCTGCTCCAGCTTGTCTCATCGCTGTACAAAGGGCCAAGGGCGGGAGTGGGGGGCGGGCAAGGGGAGCCGGGCTGAACTGGCTGCCTCTGCGGGGCCGCGGCCAATCCCGAGCGCCACCCCCGCCCCAAGCGCTGGAGAGCCCTAGGCAGCAGCTGGCAGCCGGGCGGAGCCGCGGGCAAAGTGGGGACCTCGTGGAGGGGACGGCCTCGCCGCCTGCAGCCCGCCACCCGCCTGGCGCTTTCCTGCCTCGCCATGCCACCATGGGGCGCCGTCCTCGCCCTGCTCCTGTCCGCGCTGGTCCTGCTTGGCCTCCTCGCCCCACGGTTGTGGCGCCCTGCTAGTTGTACCGTGGGATCAAGGATCCTGCCAGGCGCCCAGCGCCAGATCGACAACGAGGAGGAGGAGGAGGAGGAGGAAGACGGCAGAGGCCCGGTGGACCAGTTCAGCCACGGACGTGAGCCGCTCCCCGGCGGGTGCAGTCTCATCTGTAAGCCGTCGGCGCTGGCCCAGTGCCTGCTGCGCGCCTTGCGACGCTCGGCAGCGCTGGAGCCCGGCCCGCGCTCCTGGCTCTCCGGACCTCACCTGCAGACCCTCTGCCACTTTGTGCTGCCGGTGGGGTCCGGGCCTGAGTTGGCCCGGGAGTACCTGCAGTTGGCAGACAACGGGCTGGTAGCTTTGGATTGGGTCGTAGGCCCTTACACTAGGGCCCGCCGGGTCACCAACGCGGGGGGCTTTCCAGCGGTGTTGCTGGTGATTCCCAATGCGTGGGGACGCCTCACCCGCAACGTGCTCGGTCTCTGCCTACTCGCTCTGGACTGCGGCTATTACCCGGTTATCTTCCACCGCCGTGGCCACCACGGCTGCCCACTGGTCAGCCCCCGGCTGCAGCCTTTCGGGGACCCAACAGACCTCAAGGAAGCTGTTACTTACATCCGCTTCCGACACCCGGCGGCCCTGCTGTTCGCGGTGAGCGAGGGCTCCGGCTCTGCGCTGTTGATGTCCTACCTGGGCGAGTGCGGCTCCTCCAGCCACGTGACCGGCGCCGCCTGCATCTCGCCGGTGCTGCGCTGCCGCGAGTGGTTTGAGGCCGGCCTGCCCTGGCCCTACGAGCGGGGCTTTCTGCTCCACCAGAAAATCGCTCTCAGCAGGTGAGTAACCGAGGCCACATACCCGACAGAGGTCTTGAGCTGAAGGAGAAGCAGTTCTGTCTGGTATTGAATCAAATAGGTTTAGGGCAATTTGGATAAAGTTCTCACGTTTTCTGAAACTGTCCAAACCCGCTAGAATACACACCTCTGGGAATCACATTTAAAAGCCATGGATGGACTCAGCATCATTCTGCTAAAGGGGAACTTCTGCCCTGGGGCCCCTGGCCCCACTAAGCTCTGTGGTCTCCTAGTAACCTGAGCAGTGGCCCCGCAGCAGCAGAGGCTATGCCTGCCATTTACCATTTAGCCCATAGCTTGTCAAATCAGCAGAGTCTCCGGAAGCAGTTGTAACAAATTATCCCTCCAGAATGTTTCCTTATAGTCCCTGAGCCTGGAGGTGAAAAGAATCGGCTATTTGGTGTATTTGATGTATTAAAATTCTTCAGACCTGAAGAATGACTCAGATGTTCTTACATAAGTATGCACTCAATAGTTATGAGGACTTGAAAAATATTTAAACATATATATATATTTTAATTTCAAAAGAAGAACCATCTATCACCAGCCTGACAGGTGAGACTTTTCCACCAAAGGCCTGAATGGCACCCCACAGTGAGTTACCAGGCCTCAGCAGTAGGCTTGCTGTCCTAGGAGTGAGAATGAGACCAGAGCCATTTCTGGCAACAGTGTGGTGTGGCAGAAAGATGAGGTCTGGGGTCAGACCCACTTGGATTCAGATCCTGAGTTCCCAGGGAGTTATCTAACCTCGCTGCACCTTCCTTCCCTCTTCAGTTAGTGGGCGTTAGTAATACCCAGCTCCTGAGGTGTTCAAAGCACTCAGTGAGATAACCAAAGTGAAGAAGGGCCTGCCACTGGGTAGTGAGAAGTGGTGGCAACTGTGATTTTCTCTCCCTGCCCCACTCTGCTTTCTGTTCTGAGGTCAAAACCTGAACTCAACAACAGCCCTAAGTGCTATCATGGCAACAGAGCTGCCCACAGTCCAGGGGCAAGGTGCTCTCACATTGCTCATTTGCCATCGCTTCTATCCCCAAATGACCACCACCAGCGCTGACCAGCTGGACAGTAAGGTGAGGGACGTGGAGGGACGTAGGCTTTTAGGAACTGCCCTGCCCACAAAAAATTGGAATTGAATACTCAGGGAAACCTCTTTGAATGAGACACACATCCAAGTTCAAGTGGCTAAGGTGGGACTGATCCACCCAAAGGATTGAGTTGCCCATCCTGGCCTCCTTATCAGGGTGCCAGGCCCTCTCCAGAGAGGAGAAAATGGCAAAGGTGTTCTGCAGCCGCAAAGAAGCGGCTCTCAGGCGCCTTACTGGGAACTCACCTGGTAAATTACACTCTCCAGTGTTCCCCTGCCACCCAGTCTTCTCTGGGAACACGTGCCCCTCCAATCAACGTCACACTCATTTGTCATCATCTGGGCAGCATATTAGCTTTTACAAAACTAACAAATGCAACCTAATGTCAAATGGTAATGATGTAGCTGGTTTGTATCATCTGGGTCAGTGACTCTGGGAGGGGTTCCTGAGGTGACAGTTCATAGCAAGTTTCCTAGAAGCTCAGAAGCTAGGGTAGGGAGGATAGTTAATCTTTACTCTCTCAGCTCAGCAGCTCTAAGTCAGATGGTGCCCCAGGGCTGGGTAAGGAAGCTAAGAATGCCAGGCCTGGCAGGAACCATGGCTTGGAAAAGGGGAAGGAAAACCCTGATTCTTACCCTGAAGAATACCAGTCTGGTGTCAGATCTCATTTCTCCAGAGAAGTCATTTCATGTGAAATCTCCTGATTTTAAGTCATGACAATGAAATGGAAGGTTTAAAAAACACGATGTGACCAGAGAAAGCCTCTATGGCCAGAATCTGCCTGCCAATTTATTCCTAATTCTTTCCTTTCTTTCCTATCTTCCCCATTCATCTTCTTGTCCTCAGGTACACCACGGCCCTGGAAGACACAGTGGACACTGGCAAACTGTTCAGGAGTCGCTCCCTTCGAGAGTTTGAAGAGACTCTCTTCTGCCACACGAAGAGTTTCCCTATCAGCTGGGACACCTACTGGGACCGCAACGACCCCCTCCGGGATGTGGATGAGGCAGCTGTACCTGTGCTGTGTGTCTGTAGTGCTGATGACCCTGTGTGCGGGCCCCCAGACCACTTTCTGCCTACTGAACTTTTTCGCAGCAACCCCTACTTCTTCCTCCTGCTCAGCCACCATGGAGGCCACTGTGGCTTCCTGCGCCAGGAGCCCTTACCAGCCTGGAGCCACGAGGTCATCTTGGAGTACTTCAGGGCCTTGACTGAGTTCTTCCGAACAGAAGAGAGGATGAAAGGGCTAAGCAGGCGCAGGGCTTCATTCCTAGGGGGCCGACGTCGCTGGGGAGTCCTGCAGAAGTGGGAGGCCTCTCCCTCTGCCAACCTGGAGGAAATCTTTAGCTGGAAGCGATCATATACAAGGTGAGACCTGGCCCGAGAACCCCCCAGGCTTGGGAAGCACATTGCCGTGCCTGGTGAGTCCTGAAAAGATGAGAACCGAGTGGGGCCAGCAGCAGCAGCACTTTGCGGCTGATTCAGCCCCTTCTCTGTGGGGAGTGATGGACCTCCCAGCAAGTCAGTGCTCGCTTCACCTTGAGCAGAACTACAGCCCAGATTCTGCTCAAATCACATTCCTGTTCATCTCAGCCTGTGACTATCTCCTGCCACTGACCTCATAAGCCAAAAAACAGCACCACTTACATTCATGGACTCAGGAGAAAATGGTCTCTCACTAGTAATGACTGCAGGGAAAATAACTCTTCATTTGTCACTGGGCAGCTCTGTCCCACATCAATAATCAGCTCTATGACCTTGATTCTCTAGCTGAAGCCACTGGATGTAGTGAGGACAGGATGTTTGTGTCTCTGTTCCACTTCCCTCATTTCCCTCTGCGGTCATGGCGTTCTGTTGACTTCATGGGCAGCTGTGGACGTGGGCTCACAGAGCTGCAGGGCTGCCTGCATCAGCCTTGCGTGAGCATGAGAAAGGCAGCAAAAGCAGTACGTGAGGTACTGGTTGGTAAGGGTAACAAAGTGCAGAGTGTGGACGCCTGTGCCCAGAACACCAAGCTGCCACCTTTCAGATGTGCTCTGCGAGTCACATCTTGGGGCTGATCTGGGGCTTCAGTCTAGGATCTCAAGTCCCACTGGAGAGCTGCTTTTGGGCCTAGGAAGTCCTCTCGTGCAGGGATCTAAGGGTTCTGCCAGACTATGACTCAAGCAGTCAGGACTGTCAGGCGCTCTCAGAGTTTCAGGGGTGCTCCGGAGAGCCCTGGCCAGAGCCGTTGTTCTCTCTCTGTGGTGAAAACCACACGTCTCATATCTTAGGTACTTTCTGGTTCGTTGCCCTCTTTTCTGGCACTAGTACCTGCCTCTCCCTCTTCAGAATCTGGAAAGACATCACAGACCCGAGAAAACAAATGTTCCAAGAGGTTGACTAGAGATGACTCAGTGATTTATGAATGTTTCATGTTACTATGCTTTTTGTGCTTAATTATTCACAAGGCTGTCCATGGCGATGCAGAAAACCTTCTTCCTGAATCTGGACACTCAGGGGCTGACTGGGTGTTTGCTGTATGAGGAGCAATGCTGAAGACCAGAGTGAAATAAAGCAGTGTACAGATTGACACACACGTCCTGGTTTTACTAGGTCATTAAACAATACAGTAGGACATTCGGTTCCCTGTGTTGCTGAGAGCTTCACCCTGATATTTTGTCATTGAGAATGATAGCACCTGTTTTGATAGGAAGCTCTATTCTGGACTTACAAACACAAAATCATTTTAAAAGAGGAGAAATGTTTACCAATGCTATGTCTCAAGTCTTGATAAGAATTCCTGGGGGGTCATGATTTTCGGTTTCGATAATCATATTCTAGGCTAGTCCTTCTAGATTTAAGACAGAGACAGGGAGAGACAGAGGGAGAGGGAGAGACAGGGAGAGACAGAGACAGAGGGAGACAGAGACAGGGAGAGACAGAGGGAGAGGGAGAGACAGAAACAGGGAGAGACAGAGGGAGAGAGAGACAGAGGGAGACAGACAGGGAGAGACAGAGACGGAGAGACAGAGACAGAGGGGAGAGACAGAGGGGAGAGGGGAGAGGACTGAACCATCCAAGAATATAAACTGAAATACAGATAACATAGGTATTTTATCCTGTCTTAAAAAATTATCTTCGTCCGTCCCCCCCCCCCCCCCGCTTTTTCTAGAGAGAGAGAGGAAGGAAGAAAGGAGTAAGAGCAATTTTGGCTTTTCACCCCAGCTCTGGGTTGCAAACCCGGGTTCTTGGGCTTTGACATGGTCCACATGCCAGTGGCTCTGTTGCCTGAGCCACAAGGATGAGCCTCCTTCCCCACCTCTTGCTCCTCCTCTTCTACACTCCCCATCTAACAGTCTTTCACAATTTCTAAGCAGGAGAAGAAAAAAGGAACTGAAATCTAAAAATTTCACTGCTGGTTATTGGCCACAGTGCAAGGCTTGGTGAGCAAGAATTACTAACATCTTAGTCTGCAATTACTAAAATCCTCTCCGGCATCTGGTACAGTGGGGATTTCAGTTAATTAGAATCCTCCAGTCCCATATGCTTTTGGATCATCCATAACAGACTGCAAAATGGGAAGCAGTCCATTGAGTTTGAAACCCCATGGCTTAAAGTGCCGTTAAGGGCTAAAATTTGTATTGTTCCTCTAAACCAGACAACCAGAGGATGCTGGTTCGTCAAGATAATAACTTTTGGAGAAATAGTTGTTTTTCCTTTCCCTTTTTTATAGGAAGGAAAATTTAGGAGTAGATGAGAGGGGCAGGGTGGAGCTTGAGATCTACTATCTACACACATATATAGTATATATAATCACATGTATATGTATATATATATCTGTAGAATCATAACCACACACACAGCAGCTGCAGTTACAGTCCTGAAGCTTTCAGGACGGGAGAAGAGGCGTAGTGCATGTTCCATCAATTGCCTTGGACCCACAGCCCTAATGACCCAAGCTTAATATATTTCTTCTTCATACCCTCTCCATTAGATGTTCTCATTCTGTTTTTCAGATATTTTTTTCTTTAAAGAAAGGTGTAGGCAGGAGTGAAAGTGAGTAGGCAGGAAAGAAGAAAACAACACACTTTATTTTTATTTAGTTGTTCATCTAGATTGTTCCTGCAGCCCTGGGATATGAACCCAGGTCTTTGGGACACATGTGGACTGAGCCACCATACACGCCGTCCGTGTCTTTTGTTCACACTGGCTGCTTCCCTCAGGCCCTGGACTCAAACCCAGGGGTATGTAGCTTGCTCCTTTGGAGGTGACTGACCTAACTGCTGTATCTCTTTCTTTTTCCCAACACTGCTTGACTGCTAATACTGAAAAGCTTTTTTTTTTTTTTTTTTTTCCACTAAAAATGTGTGGTCCTTATTCAAGCAGGTTTCACCCAAATTGGCTCTGCTTTGGTCAGTAGCTAGGAGGAACCCCAGGAAGACTATTCTGAGAATGTGTGGTTCTTGAACAAAATGACAAGTTACAAGTTTGAAGAAGCAAAAAAAAAAAAACAAAAAACCAAACACTTTATAAAAGGAAACAGAACCTAATAAATAAGTACCACTGAGTTGGAACTTCCCAGGAGCTGGGTCTCTAGTGATCCTCTCAGGCCTCATTCACTTGCTTGCTTCCGGTCTGGTCTCTTCATTATTTATAAACACCTTCAAATGGTAAAGGAAAAAGAAAACAAATCCAATGACTTAAAAGGTCATTATCTCAGAAGTTATCTCAGAAGTAGAGATTGAGTCCTTTGTCTCCAACCATTGTATCAGAACGCAGACAGCTGCCTCTGAAGGTCTTTTTGAGTTCTAAATTCTGACCTCTAGTACTGAAGCCTGTGCTAATAAGCTACAACTTCATTCTCTTAGTATTTTATGCATTTATATAGTTTTCCAGAGTAGCTTGGCTTGAGACAACATATGAAAAACAAAGTACCAAATCATCACTTTGAGAAGACATCTGTTTTGGGTGAAGAGAGCTTCTTTAAGAGACTTGACAAAAGGCCTTGAAAAAAGTTCTCCACACAGGAAGTGTCATCTTGGCTTTTTATATAGTCTTCACACCAACCCAGAGACAACAGTTCCTCTGTGCTCATCTTCTGCTTTAAGACAAGATCCTTTACCAAGTCACCTTAGTAATGTGAAAGTCTGTTCCTTTTAAATGAACTTTAACATGGATTTCCCTCCCTGCTTGAACTGATAAAACTTGGTAACAATGCCAGTATTTTTGAGTCGATATCCAAGCCACAAAGGAGGCATCAGACATTATTTTCATTGGTTATCACAATTTGCAGGGATAAGATTGCTTTGAGAAAGGCTTGAGAAGTTCTGCCTAGCCAGTCTCTAAATACCAGGAGATGCAATAAAAGCCTCAGGAAGCAGTAAAAGCTCGATTGCCACTTGGCATATATAAGAGAGGGTGCATGTACTGAGAAACGAGGCACACACAGAGTAAATGTAAGGTTCTCATCTGAGTGAATTAAAATAAAACTCGTCAATTCAGTACGTTGTAAAATCTTCAGGTTGGTTTGTGGGCTTGAGGACCAGGAAATCATAGATTTTGGGAGTTGGGAGATAGCAAAGATTTTAATAAAAACAACCCTGCTAAAATGGCTAGAGGATGTTTTCAAAATATACAATTATGATGCCGTAGTCTAAGGTATCCAGGAATTGCTTTAAAACAAACAAAAGACATGATCAAAAATAAATGTGTTTCTCCTCCAGCCTTTCTGTGTAATAAGGCAATATTTATTAGTGGTTAAGTTATCTTTCTCCAGCTTGTTTGCTCTGAAGAGTAAATAAATTGCTCTCTGCAACAATGGAATGCCATTATTTTTTAAATCTCCAGAAACAAATACGTATTGTCTTCTGAAGCTTTCTGTGTGCTGAGACTTGCTTACCTAGCTGTTTTCTGAGACTGCACACTCTTATTTGCTGGATGTTGCTTCACTGCTGTAGATACAGCCTAAAGTCCCCTAACACTAACCAATGGCAGCTCTGTTTAATCAACAACTAAACCTCCTGCTGTTCTGGGCTAATAATTTCCTACTGGGCTCAAAATTCCCTGATCATCTAAGGTAACAACATAGAGATTTTCCAGTGGGCAAGTGTCATTTCCTGAGTCGTTACACATGAGCGGACTGTGTGCAGACCTTAATTTATAAAATTAGGACATAACGAGATAGTAAAAGTAGGTAGACCCCATTCTCCAAGTCTTTATTCCTCAACCAGAGTTCAAAAACCTGTATGATTGATGATATGGCATTTGCTTTCACATCAGAATTATTCTCCAATTCTTACAAGGCCAATTTATGAATTATACTGCAAAGCTGAGAAGGGCCTGGAAAAGTAACACTTTTGAGGCACAGGTTGATTCCTGGGTTGCTCACTTGAGGGCCTACTCCCCACGCACCCCCCGCCCCCCCAACGCCCCATTCACTATGATATGTCACAGTGAATAGCAAGCAGTCCCATTGGTTTATTTGTTTTGGCTCCAAACCATCTTCTTTCCTATTTCTCAAAAAGGTCAGAGAGGATAGAGGATGTGACTTTTAAAACCCTGGCCATTTTAGCAGGGTTATTTTTATTAAAATCTTTGCTGTCTCCCAACTCCCAAAATCTGATTTCCTGGTCCTCATTATAATTAGTAATGATGGGGCTAAAGTCCAGAACCCTAATCGGTGCTCTTTATGTCATACTTTACTGCCTTTTCCTCATCAATTTCTGGTGGACAGTAAATAATGTCCATTTTAGATTTCATAATATGACAAAACGGTAACAAATGGTAAAGGCTTAACATTCTAGGAGTAAAACAGCAAAGTAAAAAAAATAAAATACAAAGAATTACTACAAAAATTGCTTTTTGTAGTATAATGCTACATTTAGAAAATTTTTTCCGATTAAGACAAACATTTTCTATTTTTAAACATCTATATTCTAATTAAAACATATAAACACCAGCCCAAGAAAACTTCTCCCCCCAAATTAGCCTACTGACTGAAAGTCACTTTTAGTCTTTTGAACAGGACTAGATTAGATAATCTGCCCCAAATAGGGCTAAAATATGATGTCTTTTAAATCTGGGGAGATAAGCCCAGATGAACCCACCTTTAGAAATTTTGTACAAGATGCCCAAGCTGTATTCATCTATATATTCATGCATGCGGGAGAAGTGGGAGTTATATAGATCTTAACATAGATCTCAGAACCTTACGTAGAAGAACCTCATGTTTACATTAACCACTTTACTTCCCGGACAAAACAAAACATAACTTTTTTTTAAAGGAAAGGAGAGAGCAGCAGCATTTTAAGGATGGAAAGGAAGCAGCATGTTTAATTCTTTTGTTTTTTCACCCTGGCTCTGGGTTGTGAACCTGGTCTTGGGCTTTACATGGTTCTGCAACCAGCATCTCAGCTGCCTGAGCCACAAAGGGTGTGCCATCAGCAAACAGAAATTGAGGCAATTAAGATTAGAGGGTTTGTAGTTACATCGGGAGTTCACTCTTACCCATATCTCACTCATTTTTCTAATACTCAATGTGCAGCACAGAGCCTGAGATTCAGTCATTATCCAACAGCTATTCACTGAATTGAAATACACTTTATGGGAATAAAATTACTTAAAAAAACTAAGCAGACACTCTGTGTACTAAAATTACTTTATTACAGTTGATTTTTTAAACATTTCCTTTGCTATGATACAAAGGATACAAACAAAATATTACATATGACCTTGTTTTTTTCTCTTATGTTCTGACAACTTGGTAACAGCTTTAAATGCACAATCTATACAATTAATACAGGTTATATATGAGCTATAAGGTATGTTGAACCAGAAGAATACTGACAATATACTGTACAATAAGCCTTACCAGTTAGTGCTGTGGACCATTTCTACCAAAAGGAAAATGCACATCTGTACAGTCACCTTTACCAGCTGGTGCTGACAGTGAGGGAGAGGCTTCTTCCCCATTGCAACCCTTGATCAGCCTCCACTGTGGGTATCTGTTTGGTCCAAAAGTTGAGAGGACTATATATATTTTAATTAAGTCATTGGTAAAGTGGCAGAATATCACACTTTCAACATGATAATCTCTCACTAAGAATCAATCCTAATTTTAAAAGGTCACAAGTCCTTTGTCCACTATGAAAACCCTACAGGCTCAAGGGCTTTGGAAGATGCGAAGATGAAGGCTGCCAAAAAAGGAGGCAAGAAACCAAGCCAAAATCTAGGTCTTGCAAAATCATCGTTTTTCCCTTTACCAAAGGGAACTAGAAATATACAAATTCATTGATGAACCTCAATGATAACATATCAGTTAGCTGATAACCTTCATTTTATCTGGATCCCTGACTTGTGGGAATAACTGAGATTGTTTTAGACTTTTAGAAAGGAACCTCTTGTGAGGTTAAAATATCTCCTTTAGCCACCAAAGCTGGTCCCAGGCTGTTACAGGTGTGCATTCATCTCTCAATGGTCTACTCAGAAATGATAAGGTTACAGCTTTTTTTCATTTTTCTTTTTTAAATAAAAAAGCAATTGACTGAAGCATTTTTCTTTTAGGTAAATTTCAAAAATAAAAATAAAAACCAACCCTGGCATTTGCACAAATAATGCAAATGGAGTGAGATGGCCTTTAAGGTAAGGGGTTAATAGAAAGGAAAAGAGAAGGGAATCCAGAGAAAATGATGTATTAATTTTTCTTTTTAAAACTTTCTACAATACATGTGCAAAAAAAATCATGCTGTTTGAGGAAAACAAAGGGAAATGAGTATATAAAATTAAAAACATAAATAATGTTTGGATGACTGGTAAAAGCAGAAACCAATCTGGGTTACAAAAGGATTATACATTCAAGATGCTCTTAAACCCAGTGGGATAACTTATGTTAAAACTGTGTTAATAGTTACGTTAAAAATCTCAAGTTTGTTTTTAAATCTTCACAATACAAGCAAAGCTGTTTTAAAATATACACTATACATATTTGTCATAGTCTCTCCAGCCTCATTAATGCACATCAGGCTCTCTTTTTTCATATAGTAAAACAAGGGGGTTCTGAAAGCTAACTTGCTCAAAGTACCCCATCCATTATTTAAATGTTCGTCTTAAGTTTTAATGGGTTAAAAATTTTAGCAGACTTACATAAATAGGATTTAGCAACACAAGTGTTAATTAAAAAAAAAAAACTCTAAAGCATTTACAAATTATCAGGTGGAATACTCTGGGGAAGTTATGTGCACTATACTTTAAAATGTTATTTACATAAGATCACTGCTTTTGTAAAAATTTTCCTAAAAGATTAAAAAAAAAAAAAAAAAAGAAACAAAATGCTTTTGGAGGAAGAATTTAACCTGTGCTAACCTAACGGAAGGATTGTAAAAGGTAAAATAAGGACAAACTTATATTAGAAACCCCACAGAGGCCTCTCCACTTGGATTTTGCCCTATGAAACCACCTGCAACTCCTAATAGGCTCATATATCAAGTGTCAACATAATGTGGCAAAATATCTTATCAGATAAATTACTGGCCTCAAGTGGACTTTTTTTTTTTAATAATTTTAATTTTCCCACCTTATGTCTCTGGCTTGGATTATTTTAAGTTACATTTACATAATTAGTTGAAGCGGGCACTCTAAGTAGGCACAATTCCCATTTGTTGTGAAATGGAAGGTATAGTATAAAATACTGCTGGGGAGAAAATGTAGTTTCTTTGATATTATGAAATGCAATGAGGCACATTTGGAATGGGCATCAAACAACAGCTGTCTGGCAATACACCAAGAGCAGCCAACATCTCTATAAATGAAATACACTTGTTTATGACAAAAAAGGAGTTAGGTAAGTTCTGATGCCATCCAGGTTTGCCAACTATGTGTGAAAGAGTCACATGGACTAGCCAGGATCTGCAAACATTAAGAAGTTACATCCTTTTAAATCAAATAACTCATTCCATGATCATGTGCAATTTATAGTAACCATAATGTTCATGCTGAGGCAATGTATTTGGGGACTCTGACAAAGCAAAATGTGCCACTGGGAGGAACCTGGTTATGCTTTCAAGTGGCCCTAACATACCTTTGATGCTAAGCCAAGCCATGCAAAAGCGAAGGGTACACACTTTTTTGTTAATAAAGGTTAACCTTTATTATCTCATTTCTAAACTACATTGACCCTAGAGTTGCCATAGAAACACGAATACTGAAAGCAAACAAATGAGGGTTCATGGATTTTAATAAATACACTTCCCTCATCTATTTTCACCAGCCTTTACTACCTTAGGCTACCAGGCATATCAAAGAAAGGTAAGTGGGGATAATGACAAAGGAACATATGTAATTTCTGGAAATCATCTGGGAAAATGCTCCAGAAGTGGGGTAAATGTGCCAACAATAAGCAAAGTTCATTTTATTTGAAAAATTCAGCCAGAGAGCCAGATAAACAGTTCCAAGCCATAATGTTATCACCTGCATAATTTACATAAACATAAAAATTCTTGCACTTTATAGACAAAACACACTTCTGTAAACATGGCCACTGGGGGAGGGAGGTCCCTACCTCATTCATGATTGAGGACATATAATCATTGTATTAAATAGAATGACTTAGCTTCAAAAGATTTAGACCTGACCGATGATTAAGCTTCAATTCCCCGTTTAACAACATGTAAGCATTAATTCTAAAAATGTTACCTAGGATGCTTTCAGTGTTAAGATGCTAGGACACAACTGGCAATGACAGCAACTCCTCTCTAGCTGGCACAGACTTACAAACTTTAGTACAAAAACAACAACAACAACAAAAAATACAGAAACTAGGTCAATTTATTAGCTACATATTTACAATTAATTACATGACTTTTCACTCATAATTACAAAAAACTATAAGTGAAAAGGAAACTGTGCAGGTTGAATTACCCGTACTTTGGGGGAAATTCTTGGGCATCAAGATACCCTTTTCATTCATTCAGTTTCATCTCTTTACTTTTTCATGACAAACTACCTACAGATATCCAGATTAGTATATCCAGTGGGCATCCTGTTTCAGAGGAAACCTTTATCTCTATTTAAAGGATTTCTTATGTATTTTAAAAAAATCCAATACAATCAAATACACACACATGCTCACAATCTCTGAAACCTCAAAATTAGGATTTCTGGGAAAGTTAACAGTGACGGTGACATAGTAATTGGCTCCCAGTTTTAATTTTCTGCCTTTATTTTCTTCAAAGAATATTTTTGGGTGGGTGAAAGGAAGTGCAAATCTAAGAAACCCACAACAGGCAGATAAGGTGCATATTAATTTATATATTTCTTATGATGTGAAGACTACCATTAGGCCAAATGGGTTCTCTTCCCTTGTATGCATGGAATTTTGGAAATTTAAATATATGAGGGAAAAATTAGTCAATGTGACTTTAAAGGGGGTTATCAAGATTCAGTAGAAAATATAAATGCACAATAAAGGAAGATTTCTCAGCTTCACTTTCTTTTCCTAACAGTGTTTAATAAAGCTTACTTCTTAAAAACTAATAGTCATTTCCAATGTAGACCTATTGTCGTGATTTCATAAAAGTGCAGACAACATAACCAGACACACAGCAAAACAGACTTCAATCAGTAGTCCTTGCATACAAGAGGCAAGTCTGCTAAATATATAGCACACTTTTCATCCTTTAAGAATATGAGGATGGGAAATTTCCAGTTCTTAACAACTAAGAGCGAATGAGTGCCTTTTTAAAGGTAATGCTCCAATCTGGTTTGGGGCACTATCATGGTAGATGAGGTGGGAAAAAGAGACTGTGTCTTCTAAATGATGATCTGTATTTTGATAAGCAACTCAGATGACAGTACAAGTTTCGGCTTTGTTCCTTAGAGAAGGCAGTTTCCTGTCTAAGAAACAAGAACTTCTTCCATCATTATGAGATTCACACTTATACATCTTAAATATATTATTTTTCTGACTTGAGTACACACTAGACGCTTCACATTGTTAAATTAAGCATGGGACAAAAAGCAGGATCATATAAACTTCCCAAGAAAGGGTTGCTGTATTGGACCAAACCTCTGCTTGAATAGTTGTGACTCAAAAGGGGTGGAAAACTTCCTGTTAGCAAGCAAGAAGAGGCAGTTAAGGGGAGAAAAACCCACACCAAAACCATATCCTTCTCTCCCAGTGGCCATTTCCAGTTGACTTTATAGTTTTGGAAAACCTTAGATGCTTTAGTAGTAATTCCTTTGACTGTTTTGGTCCTTAGCAAAGTTTAAAATCATTAGTATTAACAGAGTAAAAAAATAAGAGGATGGGTGCCACTACTACCAAGAAATACATACAGAACACACATGAAGATTGTGTGACTTACTGTTGTTGTTTTTAATCCTGCAGAGGAGTCACCACCAGTGTTTTTAATTTTCATGGTTCATTTCTCTCTGCATTCTTTATCTTTTATCACAATATCATAATATAAACTCACAGAAACACTTAACTGGCACCTTCCTCAGTACTATTTTACTGCATTGAAATTTATGATTCCACATTTTACTTGCTTCTTTCCACTCAGACAAGTGCTAAGAGGGGATTAAAAAAGAAAAGATTGCATCTAATGACCACCTTCTCATAAATATTGACCCAGAGTACTCACTAAGAAACACAGGCATCCTTGCCTTAAATGAGAACTGAAATAATGAAACATAACAACAGAACTTTTAAGTGCCCTGATGGAAATGTACAGTATGAGTTTTATACCCAACTATTTATACATACATATACACTCATATGTATACACAATATATACATACAAGTGATAATAGCTATACCAAAATGTGCATTTGAAACACAGTTTTAAAAAGCCAGTAGATCATGGTATAATACAATTTATTTCCACTAGTAAATGGCACAAATGGAGAAATGCAAAGAAGGTGTTTCAAGTACATTAGTCACTTTTCACAGGTGAAAATAAATAGTATTATTCCAGTGTCCAACACAATGCATTTTATAAAAGTTTAAAATGTCAGACATTTAGTATTTAGAGAAATAGAACTAAAATCTGCCTTATGGTCTGAAAAAGACAGAGTTTTTGGTTTTTGAAAAGGGGGTAAATAAAAAAAAAATAGGTGGAAGAGGGCAGGAGTGTCAGGACAGCTTCTTTAGTGTAATAAATGGAATTTACCTGATCTGATATCTAGGCAGCTTAAAAACATAATGTCTATACTAGAAAGTTTACCAGTAAATTCTTGGCCTACCATGCCAAACATATGATATACCTGTGGGTGTGGCTTTAAAGGCATGTATAGGGATAGAAATGACTAAAAAGAATGGCAGCTCTTAATAAAAATACATTCTCCAGCTAACATTATCCAGATAATGAAAATACTTTCAGATACTATAATTTGAGGTTCGAGCTGACTTTAATAGGAAAACATGTGCAAAAGGAAGGGAATTCAGTTTGGAATAATGTATTTCAAAGCATGAGGTTGTGTTACATGCTAACTAAAAAAGGGAAGAGACAGTGAACCCAAGAAACTTTTACTGCCAAGCTCTGGATACCAGATAGAGCATTTACAAATTTTTGATATGCTGGACAAATTTCCCATACTTTCAATTTTCTTAAACACGTACATAGTGAGTGAATACCAACACTGGGGAGGAAGTAGTATTAATTTACCAAATGTCCACATTTGCACACTGATTCAGAAAGTGCCTGCTTCTTTCTTTAAGATCTTTCAAAACCAAGAAAATTTCTTCCTGCTACAAGCTTTATTCTTTGATGGTTCCTATCATGCATGAGATTCATCAGAAGTTAGATCTTATAAACACACACAAACCAATTCGACTGAATCATTTTTTGCAAACTCTATATATTTTAATTAACATTAACTTAATGGAATAATCCAGATGTAGTCATGACCTACATGGAAGAGTGGTTGCCACACCATTAAACCAGATGCAGATTCCTACTGGATAGACATGTGGAGTCAGCATTCAATCACACTTTATAAGTACATATGATCTGAATGAACTCAGAATTTGACTAATTTAATTTCTCAAGTGGACTTTATCACCTATCACTGGTAGTATTGTGAATTTTAAAGTTTTATATGCAAAACTGATCTGCTTCCCTATTCCACCCTTTCAGTAGAACAAAGGGATCAGATCTGATAGAGGAGTGTTTCAGAGGTATCAAAGTCCACATTTTTAAAAACATTTTATTATTTCTAAAGCATTCAGCATTTTCCCTCTAAATAGGTAGGTATTTCAATTTGTGTGAAATAAGAACTGAATACAAAAAAGACACTGAGAAAATTTTAAGCCCCTTTCATTAGATATGACAAATACAAGTCATGTTCACCTTAAAACTAGTGATCTTGAGAAAGGCTAAAGGGATAATGTATTGAGTGCTACCTGAAATACTGCCTCAAATTATGTGTGTATTCTACAGTAATGTTGGTTTTAAAATGATTTATGTTAAAATATTAATTTTTCTTCCAGTTACCTTCAAATGAATGCCAGAAACTCCTACTGCAGAGGAGTTAAGGAGACTGGAAAGACATACCTGGGGAAGATTTAAATTTGGTTGAGAAAAGTCAAGATTTCAACAGTGATAGATCTGTTTGGTCAATAGTTAGGTCTAGGTGAAGCATGTCACTGAGAAGGACTTAAGAGATTCTACATAGCAGTCCTCTGACTACGAAAAGTAGGATCCAGATTTAGCAGCAGGGTTCTTGAAGACAATGGGGGAAACGGCAGGACAGTAACTTGTATGAAACTCTGAATGGTCATGGGAAAGGACATGTATTTTTCTTCAAGTCATACCTCCCACTCAATTTCCACACTGGCAGCAGAATGCCAAGTAATATCTGACTTTAGCATTGGGTTGATCCCTCACTGCAAAACAAAACAAAACAAACCATGACCTTCTCTGGGGTAAATAGTTAGCTTTTGTTAAGAGATTCCCTGACTACTACAACTTACATCATTTTTTTTTTTTTTCCTTTTTCTAAATATGCCAAACTTGCTAGTTCCTTTTCAGTAGTACTTTAGCACCAAGGCTAGAGACTTCTGGAAGTGGTGTTTCCTATTGGGATGTTAACATGATGTCACTAAGTCTCAAAGAACTAGAAGTTTGTAAAATATTGCAGCAACAAAAACAGCAATTAAAAAAAAAAAAAAAGAGGACCTGCACATGCAGCAAAATCTACAGTGGTGATGAGGATTAGTCAGCAGCTGGTAAAGTCATTGGCTCAGTGACTCCTGGTTCACTATGGCAACTAAACATTTAAATAATTGGCTATTCTACTTGTAAACAGGAAATCCCATAAGCCAAAAGGGGGTAATCAAATTATGTCTATGTAGTGTGATGAGAATTCCAACTGATGGCAGTTTTCAAATATGGCATCATTCAAATACCTCTGGCATTTGATTTGCATTGGCTATATGTCTTTGTCTTTGTACAAAGCAAAAGTACTGCTTGGGGTCCTAGGAATTAAGAGTTTAACTAGGACGAGATATCACAGTATAAGCAAAAAATATCAGGATATCATTCTACTTTGAACCTACCTACCATATAAACCTTTAAGGGGTCTCTCTCACCCTTCTGGTCTTCCCCACTGAATTATCATAGGTTCGTTGATGCAATTCCCACACAACTTTGTGATCTCCTCAAGCATGTCCATCTCACCATGCCACAAAGAAGGCACAATTTAATGGACCAAAAGCAACAACAAAAAAACTCCACTGACAAACCTATTCAGTATTCAGAAAAAGAATTATATTGTTTCCTATGCTCTTAAGAAGTCAACGAAACCCTTTAGTGTTCATGAATATCTACTTGCTTTTTTGACTCCAAACGAGGCTGAGAAGTCAGATCAATTTAATAAAGAAAATACATTGGTGAGGGGATACAAGTATATTTCCATAACTTATTTCAGGATATGCTGCTTGTTGTGAGTGGCTCATAAGTATTTGGGATATGGAGAAAGGCTTTAAATCTTCTTACAAACTTCTTAGGATATAGTTGCCTGAAAGTGGTTGATTCAAGCTACTTTGTTGCATTCTTTTTTTGCAGTGTTCAGAAAATACCCCCTATATAGCCAATTTCCTTTTACTACATGCATGGTATTTATGTGCGTATATGCATAATGTATATGTGTATATATCTATACACATACACACACATACCACTTCTTTTAAAAATTACTCCAAGATTTAAACAAAAACAAAACCCGGCAGCCAAATACTATGACATTCCAATTAGTAAACACAAAACAGAACACTTTACAAAAATGAATAAAATATACCATAAGCACTCAGCTTCCACACTGTAGTACCCAAGTGAGGAGGCTGTTATGACGATGTCTGTAGGCAGTTTCTTTTGGCAGACAGCTCCAGCGGAATTGCCACTCTTAATTAAGTTATGTGTAAGACATGTGTGACCCATTGGATATTTGTGAAGTGACACTCGTGCTTCTGCTCATGCCCTGTTCTGTCCGTCCCCCAGAAGCTGTCCGCCTCAGAGCCTGAGGGCTATTGCGGACTCCCATACTGCTACCTCGGGGTACCCCTTGCATTGGCCCTGAAGGGTGACCCCAAGGCTGGGGTCCACCTTGCATTGGATGTCCCCAAGCTTGTGGTGGGCCACCCATTGGATGACCCCAGTGAGGTGCTGGGCCCCCAGTAGGATTGTGTGACCAACCAGAAGCTCCCGGGTAGCTGTGACTAAATGCCTCAGGGGAGAGATTAGAAAGGACCATGTTACTAAACCCTAGTCTCATGCTTTCAGAGTCAAAAGCTTCAATTTCTCTGGCTTGACGCTCCAGCAGGCTTCGTATTCTTTCTGTGCGCTCATTCTGCAGAGCCAACATCTCTTCTTCAATCTGTTAGGGTTCAGGGAAGGGAAGCAAAAAGACAACTAATTTATTTTTAAAAATCTGTAAATTAAGAAAACAATCACTCAGTTTTGAAGTGTATCATAATAAAATTTCACTCTATTTTATGGATGTACACTTATTTTTATACTTTTTTTAAAAGGAAAGGTGCAGGTAGGAACAAAGGCGAGTAGGCAAACAAGAAGGAAGAAAGAGAAGGATGAAGTACTTTATTTTATTTCCATTTTTCACACTGGTTGTTTTCTCCCAGACTTGGGACTTGAACCCAGGGCATATAGCCTGTGTCCTTCGGAGGTGACCAACCTAACACTGCTACACCAGAGTGTGCCTAATGGGCATTTAAATATCAAAGAGATATACTATAGGAATCATGCATAATTTATTTTTCTAAAATGTGTATCTTAAAAGCAAAGATAATCTATTGAATAAATGAATAAAATAACATCAATGGCTATTAAATTCATTAGGTAAAAAGCTGAGTGAAGGGAAACTCACTTTATCAGATATACCAAAATGTTACTTTAATAAAATAAATGTTATCGGTGTAGGTAGAGATAACTAGAGAAATAAACAGAATAAAGATCTTAGTTTGTCGGGGTTTTCTTTGCTTGTGTGATTTGTTTTTTAAAGGCAAGGTACAAGAAGGAATGAATGCAAGTAGAGGCAGGCAGACAGGAAGAGAGAGGAGGAAGATGCACTTTTAGTTTTCCCTCTTGGTTGTACCAGCCTATTCTGTGACACGAACCTGGGACCTTGGGATGTATGTGGACTGCACCCAACACCTACTCCAGAAGGTTTTTAATGCAGGACAAGATGGATTTTAAATAACATAGGCACAACTTCCCAACAATATGGAAGGAAACAAAAATGGAATCCCATCTTATACCATATATAAAAATACATTCCATGGTGTGCCATGGTGGCTCAGGTGTTAAGTCTGTGGTTGTGGCAGAATAATCCACCCAAAGCCCAAGGACCTAGGTTTGTGTCCCAGTTTTTGGGGGGTACTACCAATGTGAACAACTAAATATAAATAAAATAAAATGCTTTGTCCTCCTCCCTCTTCCTGCCTCTCTACTCACCTTCATTCCTGTTTCTTTCCTCTAAATATATATATATATATATATATATATATATATATTCTAGATGAACCAAAGCCTTACATAAAACCAAACGAAAACTGTAAAAGTTTTCATTAAAAAGGTAGGAAACTAGTGTGCTTGGTGGCTCAAGTGCTGAGTCTACAGCTCCAGCAGAGTTCATGTGAAGCCAAAGACCAAGGTTCTCGACCCAGGGGTAGAAAGAATAGAAGCGAACAACCAAAATGAACAACTGAATAAATAAAAAATACTTCTCAGTATTTCTTTCTCCTCTCTTTCCCTTCCTGTGTGTCTGCTTCCTTCCTCTTTAAATAAAAAGAGGGAAAAAAAAGTTAAGAGACTCTGTACTTAGAAATTAGTGGTGATGTGGTCACCATAATAAATTCTGGAAGTCTGGAACTACTACAAATAAACACAGTTTTCTCCATATAAATTATTTTTTGGCAACCCTGGTCTTGGGTGGCGAATCTGGGTCCTTAGGCTTCACGCGGTTTGCACACCAGTGTCTCAGTGACCTGAGCCACAGGGTGCACCTAGATGATCAAACTGATAATAATGAATCCAATGATCAATATTAGTATCACCTACAAGTGGGACAACTAGACATTATATATCTCCCAATGTGATGCAAAAGGAAGTACAACAGGAACCCTTATGAAAATTCCCTGTAAAATTTTTCTAAAATGAAACTGAATCTAAATAAAATCAGGCACGCCCTGGTGGATCAGGTATCCAGCCCATTCCTGGGGTGTAGTCCACATATACCCCAAAGACCCAGGCTTGGAGTCTGGGGTTGAGAGGAACTACCAAATAAATAAAAAATGCTTCTTCATCCTCTTTCTTCCTGTCTGTGCCTGCCTGCCTTCCTTCCTGCCTGCCTTCCTTCCGCTTAAAAAAATAAAAAAAAAAGAAGAAGAAGAAACATAATCATGTCTCTGGCTCTAATTACCATTTCCCTCTCCTTAAAGCAAAGGTGCAGGCAGGAATAAAGGCAGTAATAGGCAAGCAGGCAGGAGAGAGGAAGAAGTACTTATCTTATTTAGCTGTTCATACTGGTTGTTCTTGCTGGCCTCCGGTCGTAAACCTAGGTCCTTGGGATGTATGTGGACTGTGTCTGGCAGACTTTACCACTAATCACTAGTGTCCCCTCTATTAAGTTTTTTTAAGTGCTTTTAAACAAATAAGACAGTTTAGTGGTGCGCCCTGGTAGAGTAGTGGTCACTTCAGCTGCCTCCAGAGGCACAGTTCACATATATCCCAATGACTTGGGTTTGTGTCCCAGGTTTGGGGAGAACAATCAATGTGAACAACTAAATAAAAATAACAACAACAAAAAAAAAACAAAAAAACTGCTTCTTCCTCATCTTTCTTTCTTCCTCCCTGCCTGCCTCTACTCACCTTCATTCCTGCCTGCCTCTACTCACCTTCATTCCTGCCTGCACCTTTCTTTAATAAAAAAGCAAACAATAGAATGTGGTAAGATGTAATAACAGGTATTAAATACAAAGGGATAGTGATTTACTCTTCTTGGAGTAGGGCAAAGAAGTCTTCCCAGAGGAAATGGTGTCTGAGACTGGATTCTGAAGGAAGAATCAAGTTTAAAAGGAAAAAAATTGAAGGCGAAGATACCTTCAGCAGAGGTAACATATGCAAGGGCATGAACAGATAAGAAGTATCTGAGGAAAGTACAAATAGGCCAAAATGGACTCTAGTAAAAAGAATTTGAAATTATTGAAAGTTCTTTAGTACTACTAAAGTGTTCCAGAGGTTCAGAAAGAACATTTCATGTGAAGATTGAAGATATACTCAGACATGAATGTTTCTTCTGAGTGAAAGACACTGAATAGTTAGTTAACTGTGGTGATTTCTGAGTAGTGAGATTAAAAATGTTTTAATTTCTATTTATGCTTCTTTATAATTTCCAAGCTAAAAAAAAGATTATGCATTTATAAAATGTCCCCACTATTTTAATATTTCTCTATAAAATACCCAATTAATATAGAATTCAATTTATGTATATTTAAGAATTCAGAGAATTTTAATATTTTATATTAAAAAATTTCAAGAATCCACTAAAATAATTTTTAATTCAAAGAATTAAATAAGTAAGAAGAATGTGCAGAAAACATAACTAATCTGAATGCCTTCCATATTATTTGGGAAAAGAACACGATAAAAATAGAAAGACAAAATTTATGATTGGTTTTATTAAGCCCCATTTCTTTGAAAACATGTTATTACTGCAAATTAGAAAAACGGTTTCTCTGGAAAAGAGTTACCAAGAATTAAGATTTTTGAGAGGCACTCCTAACATATCTTCTTTGAAACTAAATGTGTTATGAGAATATTTAGTTCTACAAAGAAAGGTCCTATAAGATGTTCCAATTACCAAGTCTTATTTAAAAACTACCAACCATGTTGTCAATACTATATGAAATACTGAGAGAAAATTAAGTGAAATGATAAAAATAAAAGCCCTTCTGTACAGAAATTGTCACTTTTCACGTAGGTCTAAAATTCACATGGAATTTAACATTTATAGTTATGCTGAAATTTTAATGTAAATGAAGTATGAGAAAAGTTATAAGAAGACCTCATGTTAGTCATGAGGTTCACTTCACTGGTTTTGCAATCTAAAGAAACAATTTCTGGTTCATTTAGAGGTTTTAAAGCAATCTTCAAAGAAAACTATTATTCATCTAGAAACAACTAGCAGTCACTCTGGTTCCACATCTATTTTCAGATTACTGTTTCTCATGTGTACAACCAGTGCGCACAAAGTGCAGAAAATATAGCTCTATTTTGTAAAGAGAGTATATGACCTTGGTAGTTAAACTGTCAACTGACCCCAAACTACTTTACACACTTCACTTAAAATGTGAACATTAACTGTAAAAATCAAGAAGAAGGAAGCACTTGCATTTTTTCACTTTTATTTAGTTGTTCATCTTGGTTGTTCCCACCCTCCAACCCCCAATCGCTGCTCCAGCCTCAAATCCCAGTCCTATGCTCAGCCAGAGGTGACAGATCTATGAGCACCTGTATATGATTATATTAAGTGGCTTGGTCATAATTACTTAATTATATCTCTATTCTTCTAGATGTTAGGTATTTTAAACTATTTTATATATTCTATAACATTTATGCAGTTGTCCTTATTTTTTTTATTTATATTTTAATATTTATATATATTTAAGTAAATATATATATAATTTTTTTTTTTTTTTCAGGAAAGGTACAGACAGAAATGAAGGTGAGTAGGCAGGCAAGCAAGAAGAGAGAGGAAGAAGCATCTTTCATTTTATTTTTATTTAGTTGTTCACACTGGTTGTTTCCACCTGAACCGGAAATCAAATCCAGGGGTATGTGGCTTGCTCCTTTGGAGGCAATTGACATAATCACAGCTCCACAAGGGTGCACCAGATTTACATTTCTTAGAATAAATTCTCAAAGTCTGGCACACAATGGTGGAGTAGTGGTTTAGCAAACTGCCTCTGGTCTAAGCGCAATCCATGTACATTCCAAGGACTCAAGTTTGCGCCAGGACCTGGCGAGAACCACCAAGAACAACAACTAAAAAAAACCCTCCTTCACTCTCTTCCTGCCTGCTTGCCTGCTTGCCTTCATTCCTACCTGCACCTTTCATTAAGAAAAAAAAAAAAAAAAAAAAAAGGGGTGCACCCGGGTAGAGTAGAGGTTCGGCACAGTCCACATACTTCAAGACCTGGGGCTGCGGGTGAGACAGAAAGATGAACTAATTATAAAATAAAGTGCTTTTTCCTCCTCTCTCTCCCTGTCTCTGCTCTCTTTCATTCCAGCTTGTACCTTTCCTTTAAAAAGCAAAACCAAAAATCTCAAAGTTTCAAATACTTTACATTTCTAAAGCTCAATATATATTTCTAAATGCTTTCCAAAATGTAGTGATGATATGAGAGTGCTCTTTCACCTTTACCAATGGGTACCATTTTTATGCGTGCATTTTACTAGGCTTTGTAAAACATGTAAGGCTTATTTCATATGTTGAATTAAGACTGTATTTAAGATAGTAATTAGTACAGCTTAACTTTGAACCATTAAGTGGCGATACAGATAAACTTTCAACAGTACCAGTACTTCTCTCAACACTATTCTTAAAATACTATAGCCATCTTATTAGTGACAATTTTGAAAGTATAAGAGATTGAATTTTTTTTTTATATATATATAACCCCAGCCCTGGGTCTTGAACCTGGGTCTTTAGGCTACAAGGCTTACCCCCCTTAGCTACCCTAGCCACCTGAGCCACAAGGGTGTGCCAAGAGGCTGATTTTCATTTTTTATTTATTTTAGAGGAAAGAAAAAAGCAGAAATGAAGGCGAGCAGGCAGGCAGGAAAGAAGGAAGAGGGGGAAGAAGCCTTTTTTAAAATTCATTTTGTTGTTTTTTTCAGTTGCTCCCTGCAGCCCTGGGTGGCAAACCTGGGTTCTTGGGCTTTATGTGGACTATGCTGGAGACTGCAGACTTAATGCCTGAGCAATCAGGGCATGCCAAGACTACATTTCAAATATGAAAGCTGGAATCAGACCTATAGGACAAACTGGATTTTTCTCAAAATTTGTGTTTCTATTTTTCTCATTGTAAATGAGAAACACGACTGAGATTATATTAAGAGTTAAGTACCACCTATCAGAGAAACTAGTAAAAGAGACATTCGTGCCAGAGAAATAGTAACATTTCCTTTAGGTAGGGTTTTTAAGAATTCATACATACATACAAACGTGCGTGTGTGTGTGTATACATATATTTTTTTTTAACGATTAGACCATTTTAGTGAGTGCTTTGGGGGAGGGTCAAAAGAGATGGAAAGATGAGACCCAAAGCTCTTGGCCCAGTTGAGACTTCCCAACTTTCCACCTGCTATATTTATAACCTTAATAAAGCACTTTATTTTAACCACAAATACTGTAAGAAATGGAGGAAAATCTATAGATCAAAGGTCCAGAAACATTTACAATTTTTAATAGGCAAAAACACTAGGCAATTACTAATTTATAAAGGACCAATGTACTTAATAGTAAATGCTGGGAAATATGGCTTAGGAATTCTGAAACATAGCTGTGAATCTGGGATATAATTGATATTTTACTAATTCTCACAACAAATGGCCTTTCTTCTTTTTCATTCAAATTTTCTGTCCACCATCCTTTCCCAAAACACACAGTACCTTAAAGGGTAGGAATAAATTTGGGGATTCTAGTTCTCTCTAGCTCTATTCTCTAATATATCTGATGGAAATCCCGTCTGATCTGGTCATTCCACTTCTGGGTATTTACCCAAAAGACACAAAAACACTCATTCATACAGATTTATGCACCCCCATATTTACTTCAGCCCTATTCACGATAGCTAAGAACTGGAAATTACCTAAGTGCCCAATGTCAAATGAATGGCTGAAGAAGATGTGGTACATATATACAATGGAATACGACACAGCCCTTTAAAAGAGATGAAATCCTGTTGTTTGAATCAACATGGAGGGATCTAGATGGGATTTACTAAGTGAGATAAGTCAAAGAAGAAAGACAGATACCAGATAACCTCACTCAAATGTGGAATGTGAATAGACAAAACAAAGGAACAGATGAAACAAAACCAAACCTTGGACACTTGGAATAAAACCGAGGTTACCAACAGGGAATGGGATATTGTGGTGAGGGGGTGAGAAATGGTGGAGCCCAGTGGACAGCAGTGAGAGGAACACTTGGTGATTTGGCAGAGGGCAGGGTGTGTTGACATATGTAGGAGGAATGGGGAACCTTTACATGTGAGCTTATTTTAATGTGCGAAAATAAAAATAATTAAAAAAGCCTAGAAATGAACATTTCCAGTCTGATTTTTCATCTGTGTAAAACTGGTTTTACTTTCTGGCCCCAGTAATGTCCCATCAATCTGTAGTTTCAGACCCAGACCTTATGAGTAAAGTATATATTTCCTATCTTTGTTCCTGCCTCTCCAGACAATTGCTAAGGTTTTTTTTCTTTTCACTATCAAAATTTTTCTCCAATCTTCTTAGGTAGAGCTAGGTACACAAAAGAAGTGAGGAATATGGGAGCCACAGCCACTGTCTCATAATTCAACTCCCTGTCTTCAAGTAATCCCATTTCTTCCCTCTAGCGATTACTACTAAAATTTTATTTAATTATAAAATTCATTATTGAATCAATTATTTCAATGAAAAAGAAACACTACTACCAAAACTAGAATTAAGGAAATAGGGTCAGTATAAAACATAATTATAAAAACTTCTGATAAAAAGCAAATACTAACACAATCCCTTCCTGTCATTACTTATACCTTTTGTTCTAAGAGTGCCCTACGGAGGGAGACCCTCTGTTCAAGCTCCCGAAGCTCGCGATCATGTTGTGCCTCAGCTTGCATCTTGATTTTGCTCTGATATGCATTCAACAGCTCTAGTTCCTGCTGCAGCTGCATCTTCAAAACCTGGCACTCTGCTTCCTGTGCTTCATCTAAACGCAGCTGAAACAGAGAAAGAAAACAGATATATCTTACTGTGAGCTATTTATTCATGACCTATGGAAAAAAGAGGAGGTGTAGAAATGTCAGACTACTCTTTCGTAGAATATGCCATTACTCTCTTATATTGGAGTAAACATATCTGAAAGAGGAAAGGCACCATAACCAATGAAGCCATTATGAAAATAAAATTATTGTAAGCTATTTGGAAGAGGTCTAAATAACCAGATTTTTCTTAAGAAAAATAATGGAATTTCTTCTCTCCAATTTTAAAACTATATGGAACAGGGTCCAACAAACTATAGCTTATGGGCCAAATCTGGGCAGCTGCTTGGTTTTTATTTGTTGGGGTAGAGGGTAACATTGACTAATACTGCCTTAAAAAAAAAAAAAAAAAAAAGCTCACTAGTTAAGAATGGTTTTTATAATGTGAAATGGGTACATAAATACCCACATAACAACCTCAATTTTGCCTTCTGGTCAACAGAACTTAAAATCTTTAAGAATTTCTCCTTTTAAGAAAAAGTTATATAGAAACATGAATTACGAATACAGTACTACTTTTTAGCCACTGCTTAACAAAGTTTTTTTCTAATATTAATAAGCTACTGGGATATGTGCTATAAACAGAGGCATCAGCAGATAGCCTTTTTAGAACTTCATGTCTAAATTATCAATGAGAATTCTAAATTTTACCTGCTTCCAAGTATGGACCACCATCGCCATCACTTTCCCAAGCTGCAAAAGAACTATAATTTCTAACTAGTATTTTAATTGCTGAGATTTCATTTAAGTATTGAAGGGAAAGGGCACTAAATTAGTTTGCTTAAAGAAAACAAACTCACGGCTTGTGTGGAGAGCATTTCATTAATGCTGTGATCATACTGTTCAGCCAAGATGGCTAGTTTCCGAGTCTGCTCCTCCTTGAGACGTTTTAAAACAGCTTTGTGCTCACTCTTTGGTGTAGTCTCCAATAGGTGATTTCTTAATGCTTTGTACTGTCTGGTTTGGATTTTGCAGGTGTCCTGAAACTGCTTTTTTATTTGGAGTTCTTTAGACTGGGAAGAAAAAAAAAACAGAGGTGGATAACTTTTACCATATTATTTGCTACACCTTACATGAAAATAAAGGCTACTAGCAGAAAGAGAGGAAAAACAAAAAGATCAAATCATTAGGTTAAAAGTACTTTTGTACTTGGCCATTGGGTCAAACTATTGGATTCTATGCATTTTGTTAACAAAAAGCTGTAATTTAAAACAATGGAATATCAAGAATATTATCGATGCCACATCCTGGTGGTTCAGGCACTAGGTTGACTGTTGGGGTATAAAACATATAAAGCCCAGGTACCTGGGTTCCAGGCTGGGGCCAGAAGAACAACTGAAAATGAACAAGTAAATAAAAAATGCTTCTTTCTCTCTCTTCTTTCCTGCCTTTCCTCCTCTCAAAAAAGAAAAAAAAAAAAGAAAATAATTTATAACCAGGCTACAGATAATACTTATTTCACTAGTAAATTTAGTGACGACTAAATATTAAAATTAGTTTTGATGATCTGTGTGAATTGATAATGGAAAATTAATTTTTTAAATAAATTAAGTAGACATAAAAAGCATGTTATTGGTCAATTTTTTATCAGATCTCTGAGGCAGAAAGTAAGCATATTTACTCTGTTTCTAAGATACTTTGTTCCAATTTCTTTTCTCTCCCCACCTCCCCAGCTTTTTAAAAGGAAAGGTACAGGCAGTAGTGAAGGTGAATAGGCAGGCAGGCAGAGAAAGAGAGGAGGAAGAAGCGCTGTATTTTATGTAGTTGTTCATCTTGGTTTTTCTCCTGGCCTCGGGATGCAAACCCAGGTCTTTGGGGTGCATGTGAACTTTGTTGGTCGAATGTGACTAACAAACTGCTATTCCATCAGGGTGTACCTTTTCCAATTTCTTTTAATAACACTCTCAGCTACAATTACATAGTCTATGATAGACCCCATGAAAGTAGGGTAGTAGTAACTGACTAATATTGCTATTATAATCATCTTTTCTTTAAGGGAATAAACTAGGGAGAAACATACCTAGAAACAGTTTACTTTTAATACACAAGCAAAAACTTGAAAGTCACTCCAGTTAATCTTTCAAAGGTCAAATTTATGAGGTAAGGGATGGAACAATCTTTTGTAAGGTGATAATAGAAACTATATAAACGCTTCTAAGATAAAAGAATTTCAGGTGAGAGACAGAAGAGCTTTGGGTTGGGTTTTTCATTAATCACAAGACAGATATTCTATTAACTCGGGTTGTAAAACACATACTGAGATAAGTTACTTTCTATAAAGACTGGTCATTGATGGAGTCAAAAGTAGGAATACCCGCCCTTTACCCCTAAAGCAGAAACTATAGTTGAAATTACCCTAATTAAATACCGCCAGATACTGACTAGTCAGATCAGTGCGTAGTATGTGCATATATGACCAAAGCAATACATTTGTCAGGGAAGAAGTTTTTCCCTAAATTACAATTTCCGATATATACTTTTTCATATTTTATACCGAGGTCATAGTCATATATACTTTCACTCTACGAAAAGGTCAAAAAACATCTACTTAGAAAAACAAAACAAAAACTCTTGGCTCAGTTAATGTTATAGCACCACTCTTAAATACTATCCTTGGTTAACAAAATTCTTCCAAGTTATCCTGAAATGGAACAATGAAATTTAGACATTTTCTTCTATCTTTGTATAAGTCTCCATATTCTTTCAAAAGTTTAAAAAAATATTGTACCTAAAAAACTAATAATTCTGTAACTTGCCTAATGAGAAAAAAACAACTCGTTGAAAAAAGTTCCAACCTGAGTAGTGCTTATACCAAGAAAAAACTATATCCCTCAATGCTTGACTCAAGTGAAAGAAGAATGTAAGTAAGAGTGGGTTCCCACTTTTTTTTTTTTTAAAGGAAAGGTGCAGGTAGGAATGAGGGCAAGAAGGCAGGCAGGTAGGAAGAGAGAAGAGAAAGAAGCATTTTAATTTTATTTCCATTTAGTTGTTTACAGAGGTTGTTTTACCCCAGGATCCACGACTTGAACCCAGGGCTATGTGGCTTGCATTCAGAAGGCAATTGACTTAACTGCTACTCCACCACGGTGTGCCTCTATTCATCTTTTTAACACTTATTTTATGTAATTGTTCATATTGGTTATTTCCCCCCAAAACCAGGTCTGAAACCTAGATCCTTGGGATGTTTGTGGACTATGTTGGGTGACCTTATCTGCTAGGTCACTAGGAGACACCATTTCTACTCACTCATTTACTAATAGACCATCTGGCGGCAGATGAAGAAAGAGTTGAGTAGGCAATAGGTGTTTACCCAACCCATTCCATAGAAATGGTACTTCCAATCTCCAAAAATCTTACCTGAAGCCCCCTTTAAAGTCTTGGAGAAGGATGCAAAAGGCAGTTATGAATTAGATAAATAAAAATGGAATGATGGAATAGTATTAAATTTGAGTCTGTTTTGTTCAAATTGCATAAGGAGATATAAACTAAGAGAAAATGGTGATATTCTTTCTACCAAAGTAATAATTTCCCTTATGGAAAACCTTAGGTTTGTTTGTCATCGCAGAGGCTTTCTATTCAAAATTCATGATTCTGAAACATTTTTCTCCTCACCTTTTATACAGACTCTGTTAAAATCAGAGTAGTATTTACAAATGTTCAAGCTGAAATGTTCCAACAATAGGAAACAAATAGGAAGAGATAAACATCACACAACTATCTGTCCCAAGCCCAACAGAAATGAAGTCATCTCAGACTTATGATATGATTAAAAAATACTAACAAGCTTTCCGACTGGTTTATGTCTGGGTGCTGTTGACTTTAAAACCATAATTAACTTAATAGATATGTTGCTTTTGTCTATTCTGTAGCCAAATGAGTACCCTACATTCTAAAGATGATAAATCTGAAAAATCATTATGAATTTTGATTTTTCTAAGCAATGACTAACAGACTATATGTTGGCAGTCAACAAAGCTACTCTGTAAATGTTGTTAATTAGCTCTTTTGAATATACAGTAAAGTGAAATTTGACTACAGTAAAGTGAAAAGGTAAAGCATCTTAACTTTGCTTCTATATTTTTTCTGGATAGCTTGTTTGAATGGAATTGAGTGGCAATTGTGGACACCATTAAATGTGTATCTTCTAGTTAGAGATTACCTATGTGAATAAATTTCATGTCACTCTGGCACAGTTACTCATTAAGGATCAAGAACAATTTTATAGTTTATCTAGTTTTTTAGTATTTTGTTGTAATAACTCCTTTTTTTTCTTTTTACAAATTAAACTCATGTGTAAGTTTCTCCTATACACAGTTTCCCCACTCCTTACATACATATTAACACACCTTGGCCTCTACCAAATCACCAAGTGTTCCTCACCATTGCTCTCTGGGCTCCGTGTCACCACTTGCTCCTCACCCTGCCTCCCCACCCCAGTCCCTAGTGGTAATCTCAGCTCTGTTTTGAGTGTCCAAGGGATGGTTTTGTTTCCTCTGTTCCTTTGCTTTGTCTATTCACATTCCACCTATGAGTGAGATCATCTGGTATCTTCTTTTGATTTATTTCATTTAGCATAATCCCCACTAGATCCATCCATGTTGATTCGAATGACAGGATTTCATCTCTTCTAAGGGTGATATAGCATACTTTTATGTATATATACCACATCTCTTCTTTATCCATTCATCTGACATGGGGCACTTAAGTAGTTTCCAGTTCTCAGCTATTGTGAACAGTGCTGCAATAAACACGGGGGTGCATAAATCTCTGTGAGCTAAGGTTTTTGTATCTTTTGGGTATATACCCAGAAGAAGAATAACAGGATCATATGGGATTTCCATCTTCAATTTACTGAGGAATCTCCATACTGTTTTCCACAGGGTTTGCACCAATTCGCACTCCCACCAACAGTGTTAAGTGTTCCATTTTCTCCACATCCTCACCAGCAATTGTTGTTTCCAGACTTTTGGATAATAGTCTGTCAAGTGTAAGGCGATATCTCAATGTTCTTTTGATTTACATTTACCTGATAGTGAGTAGCAAAATCTTTTCATGTGTCTGTTTGCCATCTGTATATCCTCTTCAGAAAAGTCTCTTCAATTCCTCTTCCCGCTTTTTTATTGGATTGCCTTTTTTCTTTCATTAACTTTTATGAGTTCTTTTGTGTATTTCAGATATTAAGCCCTTGTCAGAAATATGAAATACAATTAATCTTCATTCAGTTAGTAGACTTTTTGTTTTGGTGATGTTTTCTTTGCTGTGAAGAAGCTCATTAGGTCTAGAGTGATGTAGTACAAGTTTATTTTCCTTTTGGTACCCTTTGATGCCGGAATTGAGACCCCAAAGGCTTCTGTAAGGTTGATATCATGGAATGTCTTTCCTAAATGTTGTCACCCTCGAATTTAACAGTTTCTGATCTTATGTCCAAGTCTCTAGTCCATTTTGAGTTAGTTTTGGTGAATGCTGTTAGCAAGAGATCGAGCTTCATTCTTTTGCATGTGGCTGTCCAGTTATCCCAATACCATTTATTAGAGACTTTCCTTTCTCCATCATCTCCTCTGACTCCTTTGTCGAAGATTAACTGACTGTATGTGTGTGAGTCAGTTTCTGGTGATTCAGTTCTATGCCACTGATCTGTCTCTAGCTATTCCAGTACTATACCATACACTTTGATCACTATTGATTTGTAGTACAGGCTCAATGTCTGGGATTGTAATTCCTCCAGATTCATTCTTTTGCTCATAATTGCTTCAGCTATTCAGGGTCTTTTGTCATTTCATATAAATTTAAAGATTTTTATACTATTGAAATAAGCCTGTGGGATTTTAATGGAGAATGCATTAAATCTGCATATTATTTTAGGTAAGATGACCATTTTAACAACACTGATATTTCCCAACAATGAGCAACCCCCTCTTTGTTTCCTCCTCTATTTCTTTTAAGAAGGAATTGCAGTTTTTTCATTGTACAGGTCTTTCACATCCTTTGTTAATTATATTCCAAGATATTTGATTTTTTTAAACTTCTAAAAGGTGTGGTTTTCTGGATTTCATTTTCCGCTAGCATACTGTTTTTTTGCACTGATACTGTAGCCTGTCACTTTACTGTATTCGTCGATTAGTTCTAGTAGTTTTCTGAAAGTTTTTACAGTTTTCTATACATATAATCATGTTGTCTGCAAATAATGAGTTTTATTTCCTCCTTTCCAATTTGGATTCCTTTTTTTTTTTTTTTTTTTTTTTTTTTTTTTTTTTTTTTTTTTTTTTTTTTTTTTTTTTTTTTTTTTTTTTTTTTTTTTTTTTTTTTTTTTTTTTTTTTTTTTTTTTTTTTTTTTTTTTTTTTTTTTTTTTTTTTTTTTTTTTTTTTTTTTTTTTTTTTTTTTTTTTTTT
>RJWH01000352.1:0-325151 GCA_004363575.1 Solenodon paradoxus | reverse complement strand
ATTTGGCCTTTATTATATTGAGTTATATACCTTCTATTTCCACTTAATGCACCGTTTTGTTTTGTTTTAATCATAAATGAGTATTGGACCTTATCAAAAGCCTTCTCTGCCTCTCTTGATATGATCATGTGGTTTTTCTTCTTGCTCTTAATATGGTGAGCTACATTAATAGACTTACATATGCTGAACAACACTTGCATCCCTGTGATAAATTCTACTTGGTCCTTCAGGGGTGATTGATTTAACTGTTACTTCACCAGGGCACGCCCACCTCACCTTTTTTAAGTGGGGTTTCTTTACACTTTATAGAGCTTCCTCAAGTATTTTCTGTAGAGCTGGTTTTATGGTGATGAATTATTTTAACTTTTGCTTTTTTGAAGAGCTTTTCATCATTCCTTCAGATTTAAATGATAATCTTATAGGATATAGTATCCTAGGCTGAAAATCCTTTTCTTTCAGCACTTTGCATATACATTAACCTCTGGCTGTTAAAGTTTCAGTTGAGAAATCCATTGAATATCTTATGGAGACACCTTTTATGTGACTCATTTTCTTCTGGCTGCTCTTAATATTATTTCTTTATCTTATATTTGTGACAGTTTTATGACAATGTGTCTATGAGAAGGTCTCTTTGGGTTTCTATTGTTTGTAACTCTTTGAACTTCCTTCATCTGGAGTATAGCTTCATTCCTCAGGTTAGGGAAATCCTCAGCTATTATTTCTTCAAATATGGTTTCTGTCCCCTTTTTCTCTCTTTTCCTTCTGGGACCTCCATGGTATGAATGTTGTTCTTTTGATGTTATCCCATAGGTTCCAAATGCTATCTTCATTTCTTTTCATTCTTTTTTTCTGGGTTGGTTTACCTGAATGCAGTCCTCTGCCCTATCGTCCAGTTCACTGATTGTACTAGAGGCTTCAGTCATCTTATTTTTGAGTCCCTCTATTGAGTTCTTTAGTTCAGCTATCATGTTCTTCATTTCTTTTATATCTTGCTTCATTTCTTCTCTTTTTTGTTGTTCTTTTTTTCTTCCTCGTTTTCTTGATTTTCCATGAGTATGTTTATCACCGTTGCCCTGTAAAATTGATCCTCAGGTAGTCTGCACCTATTTGTTGTATTCAGATTTTCCCCTGGGATTTTAATTGGAGCCATCATTTTGAGTATATTTCTCTGTGTCTTCACTCTGGCATTATGTTTATGTTATGGGTTAAGGTTTCCCTGCAGTGATAGACTTATCTACAGTATTGACTTGCACTGAGTTAGCCTGGATTTTGGTTTGAACAGCGGGATTTCCTGAGTATTCTGGTGTCACCACTGGTTGGGTTCCTTGAAGTTCTTAGGGGGACCCTGCATTGTGGCCTGAGGGTTTAACCCATGGGGTTGGAGTTTGTGTGGGGGGTGCTGAGCTTCCCCCTAGTGTTCCAGGTCTTAACTGTAATGGCCACCTTGTTGCTGGCCCACAATCAGCAGCAGGGCTGCAGCTGTCTCCACCCACAAGGCAGCAATGTGGATAGCTGCTGAAACTTCCTCCCTTCTGGGAGGCCCTCTTCATCCTTCAAGGCTGGGGGCAGGATTTCTGGTGGGTAGTGCCTGAGCACCAGGGCAATATGCTGAGAGGGTGTGGGGCTGGTAAATTCCTTTAGATGCCTTCCAGTTATGTTGGTGCCCTGTGTAATTTTCCTTCAGGAGTTCCTGCTCAGACCAACAGGGTACTGATTCTCCTCCACCTTGTGCCGAGGTCCTCTCCCCAGTTCTGTGTCCTAGACCTGCTGGGAGGGCTCTCTACTGCTTTCACAGCAACTCTTATGCTGTCCAGTTTTTTTGGAGGCTCTAACTCCTGCACCAAGCAGTTTCTAAGGCTGGGAAATTCATGATGCAGTTCTGAAACCTGATGCCTTCACCTACTGTCATGCTGGGTACTGCTGCTGCTTTCTCTGCAGATTCTGGGCTTGCCCTTCTATGGCATGTGTATAAAAAAAGAGATGATTTGTACTTGTTCTGTGGGAAAGAGATCTGACAGACTCCCCCAGGTCACCAACTTGAGTCCTATTCTCAGTCAAGTAGTTTTTAAAAGAAGCAGGGTTTGTGCCTACTAGGACATAAATAAAGGTTAAAAATTGTAGACATTGGCATATCAAAGAAATGACTATGTATGACAGCCTACATAGTAGATGATTTTTGTTCCCGCTTATTAAAATCTATATAATTATACGCCCTCAAATATTGTTATAACATCTAAACATCTCTTGATATATAACAGTGGTTTACTTTGATAGAGGTGACAGAGGGACAAAGTGAGAGAAAAACCTTTAACTTTTTTATATATTTTGAATTCTATACCTTGTAAATTACTCTCTTCAAAGCAAATACAAAGTACAATCTCCTTTGGTATTATATATCACTAACACTTACCTTTCTTTATTTGTGTCGGGGAGACGACATAACAATCTGCCAATTAAAATGAATTAGCTAACTAAATATATCTATGACATAAGTCTTGCCTCACCACAGAAAGAAAATAAGCAGAATGACAGTAACACTGTGATGATTCCAGTATTTTTAAGATGAGTAGAGACAATAAAGAAAGAATGGGTAAAGTCTTAGTCTTTTACTATTTGCATGGATACCTTTGGTATGTTTTTCATCTTTGTGAAGGTTATTAGCCTAGTGAACTTAATTATATAAAGATACAGATTTACTATGATGTACACCTTAAACCTATATAATATTAACAATGCAATGTTCTTTCAATAAAATTAAATTAAGAAACAAAAATGTAAAAAGCTTAAGCTAAACAAACCTTTAGACTTTTAGGCTGTTGTCGAACCTCCATGACATGCTTTCTTCTTAGTTCTCGTTCTCTTCGCTTATTATATTCCAGCTGGTTTGTGAGCTCCGTTTGATGCTGCAATCTGATCAATTCACAGCGCATCTTCTGAATCATGTTAAGGTGACGGAACTCTAGTTCTTGCATGGATTCATGCTGTCGCAGTAGCATGGCATGCTCTAAATCCTTTTGAGTCTGCCTTTTATTCAACTCCTAATCCGTAACACAAAAGACAAAGGTATAATTTACTATTGCACACTGCCATAAAAATGCTAAAAACATAATAACTAGGAAATAGATGTAATCCTCTGGTTCAATAATTGCTGCATAGTGAATACAGGAGTTTTATAACTTTTACTATAGTAATGGGCAATCAGCACACATTCCCTTATCCTATCAATTGATACTCTTTTATGCAATAAGCTAAAGACTTACCAAGTCTCTCTCAAGAAGTTTAATGTCCTTCTCCTTTTTTTCCTTATTGTTTCCTAATTTGATATTTGAAAGGGTTTCTAAGTCACCCTTTAAATTTCTTCAATTCTATTATATGCAGTATAATCAGTACGGAGTAGTGGGGTTACGGAATGGACTGTAGAGATAGACTGCCAAACATTAAAGTCCTTGGGTTATCTATTTAAAGATTTACTGATTGATTGATTGATTGATTGGAGGGAAGTAGGCAGAATTGAAGGCAAGCAGTCAGGCAAGAAGAAAGAGGAGGAAGAAGTATCTATACATCCCTTGATTTGTTCATGTTGGTTGTTTCCCATGGTCCCATCCCAGGCCATGAAAACAGGTCCTTGGGTTTTACGTGAACTACACCATCTGCAGCCACAGTCTTAACCATTTAGCCATAAGGGTGTGCAGTGTTAGTTATCTAAACTTTGTTTCAGTTTTATCACTTTTCAAACTGAAATAATATAGCTATTTCTTTTTACTTTTCTTTTTCTTCCTTTCTTTTGATGGGGCAAGAAGTCAGACAAGGAGGCGAGAGGAGAAAGAAGCATTTTATTTATTTAGTTATTCATTTTAGTTGTTCTCCCACAACCCTCTGCCTGAGGCCTAGAACCTGGGCCCTCGGGCTGTATATGGACTGTGCCCCAGGCACAGGCTTAACATCAGAGCACTAAGGTGTGCGCAATACAGCTATTTCATAGATTTAATGTGAGGCTAAAATAAATCGATAAATGGAAATCTCAGAATGATACCTTGCACATATATTAACATTATAAATGTTACTATAATTAATATTAAAGAGAACGAGTACAATAAAAACACAAACAATGTAGAAGTCAAACTTGCCCCATTTTTCTCTTAACTATCCAGAGGCCAATGATTTGGTACAAATGCTTCCTAACCTTCCCCCTATGCTTACTGTGATACATCTATTATACAAAAATATACAGTTTAGGGAAGTGAAGGTGCAGGTCTCTGAGCAGCCTCTGCCCGATGGCAGCAGTAGCTCTAGGGGGAGACACCATGGGCCCTGAGTGTATCTTCCTCAATCAGACTGAAGAACTGGGGCCGCACCAGAGCCCTACAGAAGGCACTGGGGATTAGAGCAGTGAGGAACCTGAGAAAGAGCAGGAGGAAAAGGGGGCAGGTCCAACTGGCTACTCCTAGCAGTTCCTAAACCAAGATCCTAAACGAGAAGAGGTGTAGCTGGCTCCAGAGGGAGATGGAGAAGATGTAGCTGTTGATATCCAGGCTCTGGGGCTTCATCTGCCACACTCATCATTAGAAAGTGAGGATGAAGATGAAGAGGGAGCTACAGCATTGAGCAACCACCCATCTATTCTCATGGACCCAGAACACGTAGAACTGGTGAAAAGGACAATGGCTGGAGTAAGCCTGACTGCGCTAGGTATCCCTGCCTAGGCGTGGGAGCTATCAGATACCCACTGGGAAGACGTGATATAGAAAGCCCTCCAAACCCAGCAGACATCCCCTGCCTAGAACTGACCACACTGAGAACTATCTTATCTCCCTGCATTTCAGGTCAGAATCAGTACAGGACTGAACAAATCCCTGGTTGTAATGATAACCTTCATCCTCCCCATCTCCCTTTCCACATCAAGGCAAGACTTCTCAAAGAGCTATTTTATTTACTTTATTTACACTGGCGCAACCCACCTTAGCACTGTACCACTCTGTAGAGAATCAAAGCACCCTATGTACATAGTAAAAAACAACAAAAAATACAGTTTAAAAACTGATTAACAATGGTGGCCTAGCAGTTAAGTCCTGGTGGCCTCCGGCTGGCACATTCTACATACCTCCCAAGAACCAGTGTTAGTGACCCAGGGCCAGGGAGAATACCAAGATAGACTACTAAATAAAATAAATAAAATACTGTTACCTCCTCTCTCTTTCTGCCTGCCTTCATTCCTGCCTGTATCTTTCATTTAAAAGTAAATACATTAATATATATTATAGGAGCATAATAGACATTATCTCCAGATCACAGTAGTTTGTATAGATACTAATTTTCATACTAAATTTTTGCTTTGCAATGTTATAAATTTTCAACTTTTTATTTTAAAATTTTAATAAAAATCTGCATTTCTGCATCATGTAACTGTTATTTTCTTAGGCTGGAGTTCTAAAAGTGGATATAATGGGTCACAGCATAAGTGCATATCAAATTTTAAAAGTTACTGTTAAATTATGCAGTGAAATTTGAAGAGACATTAAAGGAGAAAAAATGTCAGATGGGGCATGTCTTGGTGGTTTAGCAGTTAAATCCACCCACCACCTCTGGCTGGCACAACCCACATACATCACAAGGAGCCAGTCTCATGTCCCAGGACTGGGAGGAAACAATTAAGATGAACTAGCAAACTGAAAAAATAAATGCTTCTTCTTCCTCTCTCATCTTGCCTTCCTGCCTCTGTCCTTTAAAAAGAAAAAACAAAAACATTGTATGACAACTATCTAGGGAACAGAGATTTAGGCAGAGGAACTGTATGTATAAAGGTCCTGAGACTAGGATTTGTCTGACATATTTTTAGGGACGATTTCGATTTCACATCATTCAAACATACCTCTCTGACAAGGTCCTGCTCCAAGTTATGGCGCCCAAGTAACATTCTTCTCTTAAAGCGGCGGCATTCCAACTCTAGGTATTGTCTCTGACGTCGAAGAAGGTTAGCTTCTTCTTCTGCTTGGAAATGCTGTATATTCTCCTTTTGCTTAGAAAGCCACTCCTGTTTTTCTTTTTTGGGGGTGCTCTGGTTTTCATTCAGTTCCTGGCAACATAAAATGAATTCAGTTGAAAATAAATAAAAATTGCCTACATGAATGTACCTACCATCAAAGATATCTGGTAAAAAAAAAAAATTTTTTAAGGAAAAGTGTAGACAAGAGTGAAGGCGAGTAGGAAGGCAGGCAGGAAGAGAGACAAGGAGGCATTTTATTTATTTACTTGTTCATTTTGGTTGTTCCCCTTTCAGGTCTCAAACCTGGGTCTTTAGGATATATATGGGCTACATTTGGTGGCCTTATCTGCTAGGCTACTACAGGGTGCACTGTATCTGGTAAATTTAAATAAAAAGACTTTTAGGTCCTGTCTAATTCTTAGACAGCGCAATGATAAGGAAGTAGGTAGTATTTTCCTTTTTCTTGAGTTACATGTGAGGTAGGACAATAAAAAAGAAATGTACACTAGAAAACATTCTGACATGTTAGCTGTATACAGTTACATTTATGATGTTTCCTAGTTTCAAAAGTATCCAACGACTGGTAAATCAAGTACAACGTATCTTGCTTCAAGTACTTTAGAAGAAGAGACAGAAAGCACTACTTATAGGTATAACTTATGTGTGAATTAAAATTAGACTTAAAATATAGTTATGTCTCACTTCTTGCTTTTCAACATACTAACAAATGAAATATTAAACAGAAAATCAATAAAACCACGAGAGGACAGAAACCTTTATGAAGAGTATTTAATATTCAGCATTAATAATAACTGAACAAATCAAAACCAATGCTTTTCTACAGAATTTAAATATCTCACAAAATATCCAAATGAAAATGCATCCTTCTGGGCAAGATGAAAACATTGATGATACACTTAATGAGATAAACTCTAGGATGCTAATTAGTATTAGTATACTTTCAATCTAAAAATTATCAAAATTGCACAGAATATATATATTTATAAGTAGCAGTTCTCTTTCCTAGGTATAAAATGATTTTTCAGAGACTATTAACCTTATAATACTTCTATTACTCAAGGGAGAGACCAGTGGTTTACAACTTTAGTTGATAAGATATTTAAACACATAAAATATGTTAAGAATTTGACAAAATTTCAGTCTTTAAGAGGAGATATGAACTGAGATAGTGTTTTCCTGTTCTGATCACTATCCTGAATAATTATCCCTTTTCAAAAACAGCCGTGGAACAACGAAGATGTTCTTCAAAGGTAAACCACATCTACTTTCAAAAGAAGTTCAAGAAAGCAGCGTATAAGGAAAATAAACATGAAATCATGAAGCCATATTAAAAAAATGTTCTCCTATTAAAGAAATGTGATGAGTAAATATGCTTATGTTTACTCTTAATAATCATAAATAATAACATATTATCATATCATTATAATTTTCTAAGCCAAAAGAAACAACACATGGCTTACTTTTAAAGAAATAGATGAGTGGCTTTTTTCCATAGCTCAAATATTATTATTTCTATGACTAAGTTATTTAACAAACAAATAGAAAAACTAACATAATAGAATAACTTATATTTTCAGTTTGTTTTTTTTTTAAATGAGGAAGGGTGAGAAGGAACAAGCATTTCAAGGAAGGAAAGATGGAAGAAAGGAAAAAGAGGAGGAAGCACTTTTATCCATTTGTTTACTTATTTTAGTTGTTTCCCCAAGCTCTGGTTGTTGAACCCTTAGGCTTTACATGGTCTACACCCCAGTAACCGGTTTAGTACCTGAACCACTATATGAGCCAGAAAATAATTCTTTTTAGATTCTACTCAACTGAGGATTTCAGTAGGTTATAGAGTAACTGATTAGAATCAATGTTTTCATTTAAATCGTTATACATTTAGTGGCAGCAAAAAACAAAAGAAAATATTTTTTAATGGTTTTATGAGTTGAACACCACCAGACAGAACCAATAAGCAAATAACTGGCTTGAAAATGTTTATAAAATAAGTACCTCTTTCAGTTGTTCTTTTCGAAGTTTATATTCTCTTTTCTGGGACTCCAAAAAGCTATTGAGTTCTTTCTTCTGCTGGGCTTGAATATGTTGCTGAAATTTTTTCTCCTCATTAGCCATCACTTTAGCCTATTATGAAATTTAAAAATGGATACAATTACTCAAAGCAATAGCTTAATACACAACACATATCACCAATGATTTCTCTCCCACTGAACATAAAATCACTGTATGTATTATCGAAATAAGAGTGCTCAACAGATTATTCGTGTTACTCAGCATCCTTATTATTTGAATTTCAGAGAACCAGTAAAACGGAACTTTTAAAATTATTAAAAAGGGTCAAAATGTTTTCAATATTTTTTCATTTAACAGGAATATGCCCTCTCCCAATAAAACAAATACATATTTAGCTACAAATATAATTAAATCATGACATTTTATCTCGATATATTTGTATATTAAATAATACATTCACTGTCCTATTAAACCTTGACTTTTATATTAATATAAAAAAGACAGTAGATGTATATATATGAACTCAATTAATAAAGATATTTTTAAAAAGATACCACAAATTTAAGAAGAGTTTACAAAAAAAACTCCGAGAACTGATTCATGAATCATTTTTTGAGATCAAATCATCTTTTGACAGGTGATATAACAAACTCCTCAAATTACCTCTGTTATCTAGGTATTGGAGGACTATAATGACTTACCTATTCTAACACTAGAAAACTTTCATGTGTCAGAAAACAATCCTATGTCTATTGGTTCCTAGACCTATTACTTGATATTATACGTTATTTAAATGTTTCTTCTTTTCCCTAAGTGATTTGCTTGATTCTAGGCAATACCCTAACAACAAAATGCTATATTGGTCACAAGCTAAAATAAGCAAATAAATAATTCTGATTCAGTCACCTCTTTCTCCATAGCAGCTTGATGTTTCTTGATAAGTTTCTCCATTTCTGCAGCAAAATTATTACGCTGAGTTTCAAGATCTTTGTCTAATCTGAGGCGATGTTCATCCATCTCAGCCTTTAGCTTATTTTCCAGAGTCATCAACTGCTTTTGATGTTGCCGCCTCATTCTCTTATAGCCAGACATCTGTTCTCGAAGCTCAGAGTCCTGCTCATGTTCTTGCATTTGCCTCGTAACCTAGACATACAAAAAATGGAGAAAAAAAGAATAAAATAAAGCAAAACATGTCTTTCAAAAGCATTTTGGACTACTATTAATGAAGTAGCCAAAGGTTTCCAATTAAATTTCCAGGACTTTAAAAAAAAGTGTGTACACACACACACACACACACACACACACACACACACACACAAGCTGGGTCTAAAATTTATATGGGAATGAAAAGGACCTAAGATAGCCAAAACAATCTTAAAGGGAAAAAACATTGGAAGACATATATTGTGTGGTATAGTATAAGGATAGGCTGTGTATATCAAAAGAACAGAATAAAATGCAGAAAAATTCACTCACATCCAGTCATTTGATTTTCTACCAAAAAGTCAAGTTAGTTCAGAAAGGAAAGTGCTTTTAAAAAATTCTGCTGAAACTAATGGCTTTCTATATTAAAAAACAAAACAAAACAAAACTGAGTCCTATATATCACTCCATGTACAAAAAATAATTTGAAAAGAATCATTTAATCTAAACATAAAATCCAGAACCATAAAGCCTAAGAATATAGAATATTTTCATGATTTTGAAGTACTTCTTGAGCAGGACACAGAAAGTACTGACCACATATCCATACATGCAAAAACTGGATTTTAAGTTGAGGTAAGATACACATGACATAAAATTCATTTTAAAGTGAACAACTCAGTAGAATTTAATATATTCACAATATTATACAACAGCAACCTCTATCTAGTTACATTTTTATTACCTCAGAAGGAAACCTCATACCTATTAAGCAGTTATCTTCCCAATCTCCCCTTCTGTTAATCACCAATCTATTTTGTCTCTGGATTTATCTATTCTGGATATTTCATATAAACAGTCAAATAATGTGGCTTTTAATGTCTGGCTTCTTCCATTGTAACATGTTTTCAATGTTCATCCAAGTTTTAGAGCATATATTACTAATTCATTCTTTTTTAGAACTGAATAAATATTCCATTTGTGCATATACCATATTATGTTTATCCATTCATCAATTAATTAACATGTGTTGTTTATACCTTATGGCTATTGTGAATGGTATCATTATTAATGTGCGTGCTTATGCACTTGTTTGAATACCTGTTTTCAATTCTTCTGAGTATATACCTAACAAGTAGAATTATTGGGTCATGTGGTAATTCTATGCTAACTTTTTTTAGTTCATGAACTGTTTTCCATAGCAGCCGAACCATTTTACATTCCTACCAGCAATATAAAGAATTTCCAGTTTCTCTGCACACTTTCCAACACTAGTTATTTTCCATTTCTTTCCTTCTTTTTTAAAGGGAAGGTGCAGACAGGAATGAAGGCAAGCAGAAGCAGGAAGGTGGGTAGAAGGACTTTACTTAGTTGCTCATATTGGCTGTTCTCTCAGAGGGCATGAACCAGGATCCTTGGGATATGAACTGCACTGGCCAAATGTGGCTGATCAAACCACTACTCTTCCAGAGTGAGGTCCCCCTCCCCCCGCCTTTTTCTTTTAATAGCTATTAAGTGCTTGATGGCCATTTTTAAAATCTTTAGAGAAATAGGTATTCAAAAAATTTACCCATTTTTAAAATTGGGTTATTTAAATTTGGATTTTTTTTTTTAAAGAGTAGGTACAGGCAGGAATGAAGGCAAGTAGGCAGGCAGGCAGGAAGACAGAAGGAAGAAGCAATTTATTTATTTTACTTAGCTATCTACTCTGGTTGTTTCCGTGGGCCTGGGTCTTGAAGAGGGAACCTTGGGATATATGTGGATTACACTCAGTGAACTAACCACTAGGTCACCAGGACATGCCATAAATTGGATTTTAAAACTAAAAAAATTTAACTTCTCACCAGGACAACAGTAAGAAAAAAAACAAGTACATGATAAGTGGAAAAAAAATATTTGTAAGACATATACGAGATACAGTACTTGTATCCAGACTACATAAAGAACTCCTACAGACCAATATTTAAAAAATGAACAGTTGAATAAGCAATCAGGTAAGACTTGAAGAGTCTTGACTAATGAATATATGTAAATAAAATAAGCACACAAAAAGTTGATTATGATGACATCTTTAGTCACAGGAAAGTGAAAAGAACTATGAGATTCCATTGCAACTCTCCCTATGATCTTAATATAATTTATTTTTGTTTCTAACAACACCAAGTGTTGGAGGGACTGAACCACCTGGACTCTATTCTTTTTTTTTTTTTTAAAAGAGAAAAGGAAGAAAGAAGAGAGAAAAGGAAAGAGGGTAGGAAGAAGCTTTCTTTTTTCCTTCCCTTCTTCCTACCTTCCCACCTTTCCCCATCCCCTGCAACCAGAACCCAGGTTCTTGGGCTTTACATGGTCCACACCCCATCCCTCTCAGCTGCCTAAGCAACAAGAGTACAACTCCAACTGAAATTCTTGCATTGCTAATGGGTATGTGAAATGGTACAACTATTTTGGAGAAGTGTTTGACAGTGACTTACATAAAGTTAAACATACATATACTCTATGGTTCAGCAATTCTATTCTTAGATATTTACCTAAATGGAATTAAAACATTATGTTCACATAAAGAGTTGTACAAGAATGTTTATAGCAATATAACTCTTATGAGTAAGCTCAAAACAAGAATCAAATCAAGTGTTCATCAACAGAAAAATGGATGAAAAAAATTATGGTATATTCACACAATAGAAAATAACCTACAGTAATAAAAAATAAATGAATTATGATAAATAGAAGAACATATATGAATCTCAAACACAGCCGAGCAAAATGAGTCAGACACAAGAGAGTACATTCAGTGTGATTCCATTTATATTAAATTCAAAACTAGTTAAAACAGTAGTAAAGAAGACAGAAAGTGGTGACCAAAGGAGTGGAGAATTGATTAAAGAAGGGTAGGAAGTGATTTTTTCTTGGAAAAGAAATTTTACATATCTTGTTTTAGGTGATGGTTAACGTAAGTATATATCATTGCAAAAACTCTTCAAATTAAATAACTAAGATCTGCAAATTTTATTCTACAAAAAAATGTCCAAGGCAGAAGTCAGATTGAGTTATGGTATATGATATGGCAATTATATTGAATAATACAGCTATGCTTAGCTTTGTAGTTAAATCTAGATACTCTCTGAGTGTTTTACTTGAAGTAAATGGAATTACTGGGTTTAAGGATATTTAAATTTTCTAAATTCACAACTTAAAAGAGTATCCTTAATTTAAAAGAGCCAAAAATTGAGACAGAAGACTTGCGTTGGGAACATTTAATATATGCCAAGTCCAAAGATATTTTCCCATGATCTGGCCCCTCTCTAGGTATTTACTAAAATAGTCATGAAAAAATTAAACAATCTTTAACACTTTCTCTGTTCAAAGTTATTTGCATGTTGCAGAATAATAGGAATGACTTGATTTATGATGGAGGATGGCATTCCTTAACCCTATTCATATGTATTTATGGTCCACTGCATGAGATTTATAAAATCTGCTTATATAGTTGATAAATCAGAAAAAATTTATTTTCTTATAGCCTGCTCTCCCTATGATAACTTAATATAATTTACTTTTGTTTCTAGTATCTTTTTTATCATGCTTTGATTCAACATAGATGACTGATTAATGCTTAAGTAGCCACTCTTAACAACAGCAGCCCTTTAGTGGAGAAATAATCCATTTTTATTGTTATCTGGAAATCAGAAGAACTACATTTAGAGTATATCAAATTGGATTACCTGCCACTTTCCAAACATTGCTCCCTCATTCTAGATAGCTTCAGTATTTCCTTAATGTCAATTCTTCTATAGAAATAACATTTTTCCTCTCCTCATGCTTAAAAGTAACTAATTAATAAAAGCTCAAATGATTTGTTTTATAAGTACTTTCTTTATTCCCAAGATCAAAAGTAATCTGAATTCCCATCTGGTACCTTGCAGTCCACCTCTTAGGCATTTAATATATTGTAACATATTAATTATTTGTGTACGTCGGGAAGGTATTAGTTTAATATCTCTCAGAGTGCTTTATAATATCCTTCTCAAAACAGGTATTTAAATGTCGAATGAATGTTGTAAAATAGACCCAAACACAAAAAAATAAAAAGTATAGTTAAAGATGCATAGAGTATTGAGTATAGATAAGGTTCAACATAAAAGATGTATTTCTGAATTAGGAGGAGTACATACCAGCGATGCTGTCCGGATAGTAGCAAAGTGTTCTCGATTACGATAGTGTGATTTGTGACGAGATACTTGGGGTGGAGATTGTGGATCTGATGCCCTAGTTCTAGAATCAACCTCTTCTCTGTAATTTTCTTCCTCCTGGGCAAAGAAAAAGACTAAAGTGAACAACACAGTGCATTTGAACTTTAAAGAAAAGTAAAGTTTAAAGACAACTTGATCAATAAATCTCAGAGACATATAACTTTAAAATGCAAAAACAAATATTGGGAATGCTGACATTTTATTAACATAACCAGAATCAAGACACTATTTCCTTGTGTATGAAATGGCACACAGATTCAGGACAAGGAAATGTTCAAGGCCAGATTTGTATCCTACACCTTCTATACAAAATTGAAAAGCTTTAATTTCAACTTAAAAATAAGGATAATAAAACATGCAGCCATGAATATTTTAAATAACAGTAACAAAATTAGTTACTTTAAGGCTCTTGGGTTTTAGAAGCAAGAACACAGCTTACAAACATTTTTTTTTAATACTTTTGCCATTTGTTCAAACAATAAAAAAATGGTTTAAAAAATTTTTAAGAACTGGTATCTTTCCTTCTATACTTCAGTTCATTAGCTACTTAAGTCAATTAAGTAGCAACCAACTTACTGTGAGAATAATCTTTTTATGGCTGTTTCTACTGCCTAAGAATGTAAAAATGAATGACTGTGCTTTGAATAACACTACTACTTAACTAAATTCCTAACAACTTTTGCGTGTCTCTGTGTGGTACATGTGTTAAATTACATAAAATGTGTCATTTTAACCATTTTTAAGAGTATTAACTTAACGGTTTAATTATATTCTCAATGTTCAACTATCCCCACTACTACCAAACTGTTCATCATACCAAATGAAAACTGTATCCATTAGCAAAAGCTTTTTATTTCCAATTAGCTGCTAGAAATCTCTAATCTATGTTTTGTCTTTGTAAATTTGCCTTTCTAGATATTTCAGGTAAGTGGAATCTAATAATAGCTGTCCTTTTGCATTTGGTTTAAATCACTTAGCATAATGTTTTCAAAGTTCATTCATTCTATAGTATCAGAATTTCATTCCTTTTTATAGCTGAATATTCCCATTTTCTTTATCCATTCATCTGTTGATGAACACTAGGGTTGGCTCCACCTTTAGTTATTGTGTCTAATAAGTAACTCTTTAATACTGCAAGCTATAAATTTAAAAAGGAAGCACTGCTGGCACACCCTGGTAGCTCTGGTAGCTATGGCTGCAGCGTAGTTCATGTAAAGCCCAAGGACCTGGGTGTGAGATTCAGGTGTGGGGAAATAACCAACACAAACAACTTATCATAAATAAATAAATGCTTCTTCCTCCTCTCCCTGGCTGCCTGCTTCATTCCTCTTTAAAAAAAAAAAAGGAGGGGTTGGGGGAGCATTCCCATTAATTGCTAAAAGGAGTTACCTGACCTGAAAGAAAAATTTAAATTTTACACTTAAAAATATAAGTCCAAAATTTACAGATGTCCACAATTATTATTAAAGATAATACAAAAGTCATCTTTTTTTTTTTTTTTTTTTAAAAAAAGGAAAGGTGAAGGCAGGAATGAAGGTGAGCAGGCAGGCAGGAAGAGAGGACTAAGGAGCATTTTATTTTTTTCAATTTTAGTTGTTCATGTTGGTTGCTGCTCCCAGATCTGGAATGGGAATCTGGGTCTTGCGATATACATAGACTGTGCCCAGTTGGAGGCAGTGGATGTAACTGCTACTCTACCAGGGTGTGCCCGTTACATAGTCTTCCTTTATCTTTTTTCTAAGATTTAAAAAACATTCTTTTTGCATTTTCAAACATTAGTTTCCCAAATGTAGAATTTTCATTTGGAATTAACATATGTATTGACATTTTAAAGTAAGTTAAACCTAAAAATGTTCCAAATTGTAAAACGCCAAAGAAAAGCTCTTAAATGAAGATGAATAAAATTATTATCAAAATTGGAAAATCTTCACTGAAATCCAAGTACTCACAGGTTTTAAATGGATGACAGAACTATTAGACATAACTGTGTGGTCTCCCTCCATCATGTCTAGTTCACTCTTGTCATCTGAGGCATCTGGAAGACTGTTAACACTACTGCTCTGGCTACTGGCACTGATGGACATACTTGGAATAGACTGATTACTTCCAACACTATTCACTGTTCCTGTCCGTCCAACACCGTGATCTTGTTCCTAAGGGAAATGAGCATTAAGTTAACATATCTGTCTCTTGAATTCTTTTTTTTTTAAGTAATATTTGTTTCTTTAGTTCACAATGCTAAATTCCATTTAGGATACTGAAATTGCAATTGGATTGCAAATCTCCTGAATTCTTGATTAAAAGCACCTAGCACAGTTTTTGGCATGTAGTCCTTAGAAAGAAAGCCAGAGGTGTATTATGAGAAATTCCATTTATTTGCCAAGGCCAAAACTTTTAACAACTGTTAACTGACAGAAAAACAAAAAGACTAACAAGTAAATAATAAAAATATGCAAATGTGTGAAAAAATTCAGTTATCAGTTCTAGGTTATTCCCAAAGCATAACATTTTCTCTAGATTGACATTTAAAAAAAATCCATTTCTACCACACATCTACCTCAGGGATGGTATGCATGTATGTATGTGTGCATGTATATGTACATATGCATGCATATATGTATATAGAGATTCTGTTCATTTCTCAGTAACTGCCATGTTTAAAACAAGCACAAATTTTTCTTTTAAAAAGTGCTATAAACATTTTTAATTTATTTTCTATTAAAGTCTTTCTTAAGCATATTTTTTTCTCAGAAGTTTCTAATCTATCCTTCTTCAACCAAAAATAATATAAATTCCTATTTATTTTGTATAAATTAAAAATTACTTGTTACATATATATTTAATGACAATCCCAAGAATGTTTTTCTGATGTAACCAGGCAAGCCATGTGACCAACACTAAAATAGTCTTACCAAGTTCTAAACAAAATTACAGAAGATATGTAGAATTTAATAAATACGCACGATATGTGTGGATGCATGCAGTTTTCTTATTATCTCCAGTCTAACAGAGAGACTACTATAGACTTAACTACTTTACAATTTTATTCATCCCACAACTTTATTAAAATACTTCATATACCTAAAATATCCCCAAACAGAGCTTAACTATGCTAATGTGTATTATGAAGGGGTTGGGTCTAAAATAAGCAAAAATTTTTTCCCCTCCTAAGCTCATATAGAACCAGTCTGGGAACCACAATTATAAGATTCTTGCCAAACATATTGCTGATAAGCAAAGCTGATAAAGAGAAACTCAGTATGTGAGTAATTTCTCAGTTATTACCTCTTCTTCTTCCTGTGCTTCTACTGCTGGTCCATTATGTGCCTCCTGGAAAAGGAGTTTCTTCATTTTTCGGTACTGTAGATTGTCCAACTCTCTTACTGCATCTTTTGTCCTTTGAATGAGATCTATTAACACTGTTTCAGGGCGCTCCCGAAGAACAAACATGTGCTGGATAAGTATAGAAGGTAAAAAGCCAGTGTGAACTCAATATTTTTTTCAGTTAGTAAAACATGTCCCTTTTCAGATCCTAGAGTATTATCTTAAATAACCATTAAAGATAATGCATATAATCTATGCTTATTTAATTATATTAATTTGTTTCCTTATTTACATATATACCCTATGCCTACATAACTACTCCTGCTAATTGAATATGCTTCTGTTGGTTAACTGGAAATGAAGAGTTGAAGTAATCAAAGGGTTTAATTAAACATCAAGAACTAAGTCCAAATAGGACCTAAATAAAGACTAAGTAAGTTTATATATTCTCATACTACTGGTTTCAAACAAAAGGCAGGCTCAAGTTTGAGTGATACTATGTTTCGGTAGGCATGTATTTACTGATGGTGAATTATGTAACAAACTTGGATATTATAGATTGTTTTATATGATGCAAAAGTAACACAGTTCATAAAACAAAGGGAGGCTGACAGAAAAACACTTAGGATTTTTATCATTAGTACCTAACATTATCAAATACAAAAAAAGCAATTCCATCATTAGAATGATCATTGTTATTATTTTGACATTTCTTTTCAGAAATATTCTCTGTATAGACTTTGCTCTGTAGATACAGTTAGAGATACATATTGTAGAGAGATAACTTTTCTGCTCTTGGATTCATGAGATATCCTTAAATTAATTTAATACTTTCTCCTTCTTTGTTAGCTCAAATGTATTTCTTTTCTATGCAGAGTTGTGACTATATGATGTTTCTTTCTAAATTTACTGTCAGAAAAATTATGATTAAAGAATGTTTCACCAGGTGTTTACGCTAAAATGATTTACTCATTACCCTAATTCTAGACAGCTATTTCCAATTTTTAATCAACAGCTTCTTACATTAAAAAACTTTTCTATTAATTTCTTTTTCCTTATGATAGACTGACAAAAGTGTAACTAGGTCAAAGGGAAAGAAGGTGTTGACAGATACTTCACATGATTTCAAATAAGGCTGTGCCAATGTATGTTATGGACTAGGCAAATTAATACTATATGTAGACATGAGATCTAATCACCAAAAACCAAATACCTGGCCTCATTGAGTTGAGTTATTACCAGAAAGGTTTCTTTCTTTTTTTTTTTTTAAGTAAAGGTGTAGCAGGAATAAAGACAAGTAGGCAGGCAGGAAGAAAGAAAGAGGAAGAAGCATTTTATTTTTTATTTTTATTTAGTACTTCACACTGGTTGTTTCCTCTGGACCTGGGACTTGAACCCAATAAAATGTGGTTTGCACTCCTTCAGAAGCACTTGACCTAACTGCTACCCAACCAAGTCATATCCAAAAAGGATTTCTTTTGCCTGTATTAGACACATATAAGAAGCCAGTCATATTCTTCCCATTTCTTGAGCCTTAACTTAGTATGAACCATATTACAGTATTCCATCTTCTTTCCCAAAAACAACTCTTATGTTTCTAAATTTGATAGTTTCCTATGTTTAGATCTTATTTTTCATTTATTTTTTTTTAAGAGAGGAAGGAAGGGAGAAGATGAAGAAGCATTTAAGAAAGAAGAGGAAGAAGAAACATCTTTATTTAGTTATTCATTCTTGATTTTTCTCCCCGGTCCTATATCTTAAACCTGGGTACATGGGCTTTAAGTGGTTTGCATACCAAAGTGCACCTAGTATCTTGCATATTTTTTGCTTACATAATTCCTAGACATAATAAAACCTTTTGCTATTGTACCTGTTTATTCAGTCTTTCATTTCTGAGACAATGTGTGAACTTGTTGCCTAGAATTTCCCAAGAACTACTTAAACTTTATATTACTCTTCTACATACTATGGCTGCAAATAATACCAATGAATATCAGTCTTTCTATTTCTTTGTATTTTTAACTAATGTGTGTCAGTGAAAATAAATATAAACTTCTGAAATTCTAAAATATTCATGTAAAGACAGTCAACTTAAGATACACCCTGTGGCTCAAGAGTTAAGTTTGCAGCTGTAGTGTAGCCCACATGAAGCTCAAAGACCTGGGTTTATAGTTCAGGAAGGAGAGGGGAAAAACCAACATGAAGAACTAAACTTATTTTGCCTTATCTTATGGTGTGAAGAACTGTATTAAGGTCAACAGTACTATTATTAGTAATAAGATGATCAAAGTCCTAAACAATAACAAGTTTTGGAGAACAGAAAGCATGTAACAATCATGTATTTAAATAAGGGAACCAACAGATTGAAAATTTAATAGCATTTATATGATATAAAATAAATTCATTACTAAGTTATAAAAATATTTTTTCACAATGGAAACAAAATTATGATATCAATTTTAATGTCTTTTTATAATCTTTTTCCTCTCACATATTATGCAAATGTTACACATCATTCCTTTCATAGTATTTTTAATTGACAATTTTGTTAACTAAATATGAAGCATGATGATTAGTAGACAAGCCTTTTTTTTTTTAAATAGGAAAGGTGCAGGCAGTAATGAGGGAGAGTGGGAAGGGAGGAAGAGGAGGAAGCATTGTCATTTTATTTAGTTCCTCTTGGCTGTTTGTCCCCCACCCCTGGGACAAGAACCTAGATACTTGGGATAAATACATACTGGGCTCAGCTGGCGGTGGTTTAACAAACCACTATACTCTTAGGGGGCGCTGTGAATGCCACTGCTTTTATTTTGTCTTGTTTATCTTTGACCTTTTTTTTTTCCAGTGAAGGGGCTCTTCCATATTATTTTAATATAGGACAGATCAATATATAAAGTGTAGCAGGTATAAAAATTAAATCCAAAGTTAAACAATGTTCTACAAACCCATGATTGTAACTCATGAATATATTCTTACACATATAAAATTTATCTATTTGGGACTATTTTGAACATTTAGCTACATGTTATATTCAGACATGGTAAAAGCAGTTAATCAATTCTGAAAAAAAATGAAAAAATTTAACCTCTATGAAAAATTTAACATTCTAGAAAAAGTTCCTAAAAAGAATAGTACATAAAATTAGTACTTGAGCAAAAATTAGTAAAGCATATTTAATCCTGATTCAGAATCAAAGAACGACAAAACACATTCTTTAAAATAACTTCTTTGGAGTAGAAAACAGACTTAAACCTTAAAACTGACCTTTAAAAGTTCCTCTGATGTAGGGCGATCTTGAGGGATTTTCTGGAGGCAAGAATCTACAAAGTTGCGAAAATAATCAGACCTATTGTAAAGGAAAGTATCAAGTGAACATATTGCTATTTCCTTTAAAAATACATTCATAAATCAAGGTGAGAGGGTGAAAGGAAAAGAAATTATTAAAAAACAATTATCTTCATAAACTTAAATGAAATAAATGAATTTTATAAATATAAAATGTATGAAACTTCATATATTTCATTTAAATCTATGAAAAGCTATCTAAAGCTGTCAATCAATCCTTACCAATTTCCAAAGATAAATCTGCATACAGGTTTTTAAAAAATCCTGCTCCCACATATTTAGTATCACAACTTGTTCTATACTGAGGCAAAATTAGAGATTTCAATCTTTTTCTTTTTAGGCATTCAAATCTAAGGTATTATTCTCCACGAAAAATTTTCTCTTTCTCTAAGCCATTTATTTTTTTTTTGCTCCTTGGATCATCTTCTATATAGCATGTTCTGACATTATTTGCATTTGGAGGGAGATTTTTTTTTTATACCTGGTGTCCCTAAGCAAATGGATAAAATTTCATTAAGTCCAGAAAACCAATGAAGATATTTTTAAAAAACACTGAAAACTGGCAACAAATAGTGCTATTGATGAGAGAGTAATTATTACTCTATCAGCATTTATCTTCAATATTCAAATAAGATTTTAAATTACTTACAGGCAAGAAAAGAGTATTTTTCTGAATTCCTAAAGTATCAAATAGTGTAAAGATGGTCTGTGTTTAATGTATGTATTACTTATACATAACACTAATAGTAAACTGTGTCAAAAGATACCTTCTATATCTCAACAGAAGTTGCAAAGTAGAGTTATGAATATGGCTAACTATGGAATGTTTTTAAAAAATCACAAATTTTTGCATGTATTTATGAGTTTTAAAATATTTATGTAAGATGTTATCTTATAATTTTTCAAATGCTACAAACATATGAGCAATTAAATCCCCACTGAAATTTTCTATCGCTAATAAACAAATCCTAGTTTTTGTTACACCCTTGTGGCTTAGTGGATAAGTTCTCCATCTCCAGCTGGTATAGTCCACATACATCCCAAGGACCCAGGTTTGCAACCTGAAGTTGAGGGAAACAATCAAGATGAATGGCTAAATAAAATAACAATTTCTACCTCCTCTCTCTTCCTGCATGCATGCCTGCCTAGTCATCTTCACTCCTGCCTGCAGCAGTCCTCTAAAAAAAAAAATCGTAGTTTTCTAAAATTGTCAATATGTCCCCCAGAAAATTCTTTGCAAGAATGCACTTAATTTTTTCAAATCATGGAAGTACTAGAAGAAATCCCAGATCATTCTGAATAATATAAAAAACTATATGTACTGTATACTATACACTATATATATACTAAAAAACTATATACTATATACTAAAAAAAATTCCCAAATAAAATATCACTAGGTTGTGAAAATTTATATATCTTTATTATAAAATACTGTTCAAACCATGATACTATATAATCAGGGTTAAATGTATTCCTAAAGTTCAAAGAAAATGTATAATTTCTTTAAAAAAGTAGGACTTTGGCTTCCATGTGGTACCATTTATCTTTTATTTATGAACTGAGTGATAGATATGCTATGAAAAGCAGACATAATAAAGGATAAACATGATATAATGGTAAAGTAAATCTATTTTAGTATTTCTTCAGGTAATATTTTACTGAATCAAAATGAAATCATTTTCATAAAATTATGAAAAAGTATTTATACAAAATTAGGCAATATATTTATTAGCAATACTCACCATTCATTAGACTGTAGTGTAGGGGATTCATTTTGGGCTATGTGATATAAGGCACTCATTGCATTCATATTAAATAGTGGAGGCTTCCTTTCCGCTATAAAAAAAAGAAAACTTTCGTGTTAAATTATGTGCCTATAATATAAAGGCATGCAAGTATTGTTAAAGCTATTTTTTCTTTTTCAAATTTTGAAATAATCTCACATTTATTCCCAAGACTGTAAATGGAGTTAAAAAGATTTTCATTAAATCAAGTTAGTTGCTGACCTGATAGCTCATCATTGCTAAACATTTTAGACTATATTTTCTATAAGACCATTTCACTAAAAAAAAAAAACACATCAATTTATCAAGTCACTAATAGTCAAACATATCTACCACCTAATTCTTAAACATCATTCAAGTTTCAAACAAATGTCCCAATAATGACCCTGGTAACAAGATAAGCTTTGATTATTTGTATTTTTCAAGGAATCTTTCCATTTTATCTAATCTGTTAAGATTACTAACATAAAACTGTTCATGAAATGTCCCTGTAATTTTTAAATACTTGCATTAATTTTCTTAAAGAACAAATTTTTGGTTTTATTGATTTTTCCTTCACTTTATGTTTTCTATTGATCTCTGCTTTGATTTTTAAGAATCTCTTTCTTTTGCTTATTTTTGGTTGAATGTGCTCTTCTTTTTCTAGTCTCTTGAGGTAAAAGTTAAAGTAATGGTGGACCCTTGTGGTTCAAGCTCTAAGTTGGTAGCTGGGGGTTGGATCTGTAAAGCCCAAGGACCAGGGTTCATGACCTAGGGTGGGGGATGGCAACCCAAATAAATAAAATGCTCCCTCCTCCTATTCCTTCCTTAAAAAGCTGAAGTCAAAACTGACAATTTTGAAGAATGCAAGACTCTTAGAATGTCCATTTTGAGTCTGTCCAGTAATTAAACTCGGTTTATAAATCTTTGGCAGACTATCACTATCAGAGATGTAAATGCTGTATTTTTTTTCACTGTATTCACTGGTTTTGAACGGTCTCATTGAAAGTGCTCACTTTGATCACTTAGACTATCTGCTAGACTTCATATAATGTTTCTTTTTCCTTTGAATTTTTTTTAAAGGAAAAGTACAGGTAGGGATGAAAGTAAGTAGGCAGGCAGGCAAGGAGAGGAAGAAGCAGATTATTTACAAAATTTAGCTGTTCACATTGTTTCAGACTCAAGACGATGTACATGAATTGTGCCTATATGGAGGCACTAACGTAACCACTACTCCACTAAGGCGCACCTTTCTTTTTTAATTATTATTTTGTGAGAAGGTACTTTGAATCTATATAAATATCCTGTTTTATATAAAACTTTCATTTATGTATAGATCTGTATATTTCTACTTATAATCTGCTACTATAATTTATTTTGATGGTCAATTTGCCTCATATTTGAATAGTAAGATCCTTTATATTCGGCTTCTTTTTGAAATCGTTCCTAGATCACTTCCTTACTTTCTGGTACACTAAGATGTTCCAGGCTCATCTACTTTCCCTGCCCCAGACATGGATCAGCCAGGGCAATGTGTATGCTCACTGCTACTGGGGTGTCATTGCTCTTAGATCCTCTCAGTGGATACTCAGGGAACATATCCACAATATATTTTATACATACACGCCCATTAAACATTGCTATTTGCTTACTGAAAACTGCATTCACTCCAATGGCTCAAATCCAGTCCAATCCAATCCCATAGTATTTACTCTTTCACTTTCTATCATTTGTGACATCATTATCCTTAATATATTTTATTTGAAAAACTCCTCCTATATGTAGCCAGTCTTCCATCTTTGCCACCATTCTCTCTCCTAAGGAGATACCTCCTTTTCTCTGGGCTCAAGTTTTAAATCCCCACTTCAAATCACTCTACACTGTGTATATTTTCCTTCTCTACTCCATTACTGATACTCCACCCTAACCAGACCACTTCTCTACAGTGAGACCCTCCTTATCAGTCCTCATTGAGGAAGTCACTGTATCAGGCCACTCCTAAATATGGAAATCTTCCTAACATTCTGACCCTATATAATAAGATGCTCCCTTAGTGTTATCATTTGCTCACTCTATTGGGTTTTATGATACCCCATGAGGAGCTACGTCCCTGCATCAGTCACCCCAGTGGCTTCCAAATCTCCAAACCTGACTACTTTCCTACATGGGTACCCACATTCGATTCTGTTTCCACATGCCAGGCTATTCATCTGTGGGAGTTCCCTCCTATACTCATGTGGCTCTGACACCATATCCTGGGGTACCATGGCTCATCAGGTGGATATATACCTACTTTACATTGTCCTACTTAAGAGGTTTAAGATTGAAGTTTGGGAAGGGGTTGGTTATTAAAGAAATACTGAATGAAATAATTTGTTTTTACAACCATTTGTGAAAATATTTATATTTTTAAAATGATGTATTATCAATTTATCACAGTAGAATATGCTTTTTGATTTTGCCATTTACTATACAAACATCTTTTAATTTTGTCAACTCTGAATGAACTTAGCTAAAAATCATAAAATTACCAATCTAAAATGTGGTATACTTTGACAGATTCAACTGATAATCTCTATCTCAAATTCTTATGTTACTATTAAACAAATGATGTAAGCTACATTTATTTTATTTACAAGTTAAAGAGATCTTATTAGTAGCTGATATGTTTCTCAAATGTCTCCGCTGATAAATGCAGATTCTGCAAAATTAAATTTTGAGTGTAGGATCAGTAGTCCAAGTTTCCTTCTTTTGCACATGGCTGTCCAACATTATTTATTGAAGAGACTGTCTTTTCCTTACTTATAGTCTTGTTCATTTTAGTTGACCAAATATGTGTGTGAGTTTACTTCTGATCGACTGCGCTATGTATCTGTTTTTCATTTACTATAGTTTTGTAAAATAATTTGAAATAAGTATGTTGTCATCAGCACTATTCTTTTTAAAGATTGTTTTGGTAATTGGAATCTTTCGTGGTTCCATAAATATTTCAGAATTTCTCTAATTCTGTGAAATGTCAATTTTTATAGGATTGTACAGGAGATGTAGATTTCATTGTGTAGTATGAAGATTTTAGCAACATTAATTCGACTCTGTAAGCACTGAATCTCTTCATTTATCTTTCTTCTTCAATTTCTTTCATCAATGCCTTACTGTTTTCAGGCATGTCTTTTACCTCCTGGGTCAAATTTGTTCCTAGTATTTTATACTTTTTGATGAGATAGAAATGCTTTCTTAATTTATCTTTATGATAGCTCATTATCAGTATATAGAAATATAAATTTATTTAAGGAAAGGTGCAGGCAGGATTGAAGGCAAGCAGAGTCAGGCAGTCAGGAAGACAGAGAGAAGGAAGTACTTTATTTATTCTATTTAGCTGTTCGTCCCAGTTGTCCCCCCACTGCTCTACCCCCAGGCTCAGGATGCACACCCAGGTTCTTTGGGTGTATATAGATTATGCTGGCTGAAGGCAGCTGACCAAACTGCCACTCTACTAGGGCATGCCTACAACTGATTCTTGCATGTTGATTTTGTATCCTACAACTTTACTGAATTCATTTATTAGTTCTAACAGTTGATGAAGTCTTTCAAGTTTTCTATACATAAGTCATCAAACAAATAGTGGCAGTTTTACCTCTTCCTTTTCAAGTCGCATGCCTTTTATTTATTTTTCTGGCTTAATTATTCTAGCTAGTAATTTAATTCGATGCTAAAATTGGCAAGAGTTATTTTTCTTATCTTGTTCCTGTTAGAGGAAAAGGATTTATTTTTTTCACAATTGAGTATGAAGTTAACTGTGGGATTGTCATGTGATTTTTATTATGTTGAAGTACATTCCCTCTGTAACTGACTTTGTTGAAAGTATTAAGTATAAAATGGATGTTGAATTTTATAAGTTGTTTTCTACATTTACTGAAATGTTCATACATATCTTTATTTTTCATTTGTTAGTATGTGTCACATTGATTTATGAATGCTGATGCACCTAAATCTCTGAAATAAATCCCATCAAACCAGGGTATATGACCCTTTAAAGTATAGTTAAATTTGGTTTGCTAATTTTTTGTTGAGGACTTTTGCATCTAAGCTCATCAGGGATATTGGCCTACAACTTTCTCTCTGATAGAGTCCTTATTTGGCTTTGGTATTAGAGTAATATTGTCCTCACATAAAAGTGTTCCCTCCTCTTTTATTTTGAATAAAAGTTTGAAGTGGACTGATAAATTATTCTTTATTCACCAGTGAAGCCATCTGATCCTGGACTTTCATTTGAGAGAATTTTTGATGACTGATTCAATCTCTTTAAAAGTAGAGGCTACATGACATCTAACAATGGGAATACATTTTAAGAAATTCATCATTAGATAATTTTATCGTGTAAACATCATACACAAACCTCGATGGTATAGCTTACTACACAAATAGGTTATATAATACAGTCATTTGGGAACAGTTATTTACAATGGTCAGTTGCAAGTAACACATGACTATACTGTAATCAGTCTGTTCAGATTTTTTATTTCTTCATGATTTAGTCTTGGTAGGCTATATGTTTCCAGAAATGGATAAATTTCTTCTAGATTGCCCAATTTATTGGTATAGAATAGTCTAGAGCAGTCTCTCTTACGATCCTTTGTTATTTCTATGGTATCAGTTACAATGTCTCCTCTTTTAATTCTGATTTCATTTGTGAGATTTCTTGGAAAGTCTAGCTATTTTGTTTATCTTTCCAAAAGATTAGTTCTCAGTTCTACTGATCTTATCATTGACTTTTTAGGTATTATTCCTTTTATTTCTGCTCTGATCTTTATTATCTCCTTTCTACTGCTAACTCAGGGCTTACTTATTTTGTTCTTTTCTCAGTTTTGTGATATGTAAAATTGTTTATTTAAGGGTATGCCCTGGTGGCCTAGTGGTCTAGCATGCCTGGGAGCAGTCCCATATACATCCCAAGGTCCCAGGTTCAAGACCTGGGGCTGGGGGGACCAACCAAAGTGAGCAACTAAATAAAAATAAAGTACTTCCTCATCCTCTCTCTTTCTGCCCGACTGCCTATTCACCTTCATTCCTGCCTGTACCTTTCCTTAAAAGAAAAACAAGTTTGAGATCTTTCCTTTTTTCTTAATGTAGGTCTTCAACATTATGATCTTACCTCTTAGAATTGGTTGTGCTATCTCCCATAAGTTCTGGTTTATATCCTAAATATATCAGTTGCCTGAGCTACCAGGCCATGTTTTAAAAATATTTTTAAATTTCTCCTTTTATCCACTGGTTGTTCAGTAGCATGTAGTTTGATCTCCACATATTTGTGAATTTTCCAGTTTTCTTCTTGTAATTTATTTCAGGTTTCACACCATTGTGGTAAAAAAAGATCTTGATTTCAATCTCCTTAAGACTTGTTTTGTGGCCTAACATATGATTTATCCTGGAGAATGTTCCATGTGCACTTAAGAAAATGTGTGTGTGTTTAAAGACTGTATATTCTTTTACTTTTGAATGGAATGTTCTGTTCATGTCTTCATATTAATTTTCTATCTGGTCTATACTTAGATGAAAGCAGGGAATTAAAGTCCCCTATTATTTTATTGTTCTTATTGGATCAACTCCTTTTATCATTATAGAATGACATTTTTTGTCTCTTTATATTTTCTGTTAAAAGGTCTACTTTGATGTAAGCATAATCATTCAGTTTTATTTTGGTTTCCATTTGTATGGAAGATCTTTTTCCATCCTTTCACTTTGTCTGTGTGTTCTTACATCGGAATTCAGTCAATAATAGGTCTTGTTTTGTTTTTTAATTCACTGAGTCACTATGTTTTTTATTAGAAAATTTAGTCCATTTACAATTAAAGTAACTACTGAGAGTTATGTACTTTCGCCATGTTGTTCATTTTTTCTGACTTTTTGTAATTCCTTTGATGCATTTATCTTGCTCTCTTCCTTTGTGATTTGATAATCTTCTGTAGCGGTATGCTTTAATTCCTTTTGCCTTATCTTTTGTGTGCTTACTATAGGTTTTTGCTTTGTGGCTACCTTGGAACCTACATAAAAATACCTCATTTATAAGTTTTTAATAACATAGATTTGAATGCATTCTAAAGCTTTATTGATTTACTCCATACCCTCCATGTTTTATATTTTGATTTTCACAATTTACAACTCTGTATATTGTGTTTCCATTAACAAATTAGTACAGCTATAGTAATTTTGATTTATTTATAGTAATTTGATTTATATTCATTATACAATTCTACGACTTTATACATGTACCATAATTCTATAATCAGATGATTGTACAGCCATGCATACTGCCTGAAAATAAACTAGGAATCTTTTTCATTACTTTAACTTTTGACAAACATATATTTACCTATGAAAAACTTTAAGATTTCTTGTCATACATAACAAAGTTATTTCAATTTTTATGATAACAAAGTATGAAAGTCATATTTTTTAAAAACTATATTTGTTCAAACTCAAGGAAAATACAACTGATTTAAATCTGTTCTCATATAAGAAAATGCTTTAATTATCCTTAACTATAGTAGAAAAACACATAGATATATTTCCCAGACTCCAAATCTAATTTCCAGTTAATACAGGTCATATTTCAAGTACTCAAAAGCCATGCAGACACAGACTAATATTCTATCACCGTAGAAAGTTTATGGACCTGTGCTACTCTATACCTTTACCCTAGAAATATAATCAAGCAAAAAGTAGGTTTATTGGGCACTTCATAAATCAAAATATTTGTAAATAAAAATTTTTAAGTGATTATGAAAGACTATTTGTAAAAGTTGGAGATTCCAAATGTATGCTTAAATCTCTAAAAATTTAAAATGTCTCGCTCATCTAAAATTAATTTGAAGGCAATCACATAATCCCATAGGGAAAGAATTCTAATTTATGGATTATAATGAAAAGAAGCTAGAAATCTTAGAAAAATAAACCATTTCACCAACTGCAGAGTTTAGAAGACAGCTTTTTGAGTAGTACAAATAGCCAATAAATACTTTATAATCAAATATTAAACCATATCAGTGATATATAACAGGAATATTAATGAATTTCACTAAGAGGCACATGTACATATGAACAGGATAAGCTTGTGACAGTATCACATTAGCAATTTCTCCACATGTATACACAGGTTTCTTAAGAAATTAACTAGAGTCTACAGATTAGAAGAACAATCAAGGGAAAAAAGAACAGAGTTTAAGACATTTAAAGATTTTCAAAATGAAATATTTTGCAAACCTCAAATTAAGACTAAGATGAGAACAGAATAACCTCATGGTAATCTTCAAATTAATATCCTTGTTTGTTGATATTATCAAACTTTAAAATAATTATGATAAAAAAAACTTGAAGGAGTTGGTTAATGTTGGATTTCCAAAAGCAAAAATATTTAATTTTATTGTTTTGAAAAAATATTAGGCTACATGATATAAACAGTGGTTATAACAGAAATCCTAATATTTATCTAATGTGTAATGATATACGAAATTTTCTTGAAAAATTTTAAGACTTTTCTAGTATTTTATTGTGGTAATTTTGTTTTAAAATGAAAATGAACTCATATGAGTAGATTCCCCTTATGTGTCATTTCCCCATTACTCAATTATATGTCAACACACCCTGCCTTCCACCAAATCTTCAAGTGTTCTTCACCATTCTCCAGTGAGCTCTGCCACTGCGCACCCACCAACCACCTCCACCACTTGTCCCCATCCTATTTCCTATTGGTACTCTCAGTTCTAGGGCAAGTGACCAAGGGTTGGTTTCATTTCATGTATTCTTTTGTCTATTCACATTCCACCTATGTGTGAAATCATCTGGTATTTTTCTTTTCATTTCTTTCATGTAGTATAATCCTCCCTAGGTCCATCAATGTTGATCCAAATGACAGGATTTCCATCTCTTCTAAGGGCTGTGTAGCATTCCATCGTATATATATATACTACATCTTTATCCATTCATCTGACATTTACAATTAGGTAGTTTCCAATAAGGCTACAATAAATATGAGAGTGCATAAATTTCTGCAAATTAGTGTTTTTGTGTCTTTTGGGTAAACATCCTGAAGTGGGATGGCAGAATCATATGAGATTTCCATCTTAAACTTTTTGAGGAATCTCCATATAGTTGTCTTATAAGGGCTGCAATAGTTAGCACTCCTACCAACAGCTTCACCATCCCACATCCTCACCAACATGTGTTGTTTCTAGACTTTTTGGAGTAGGGACATCTTTTCATGTACCTGTATAGTCTCTTTGGAAGAATGTCTCTCCAATTCCTCTTCCCATTCTTTGTTTGGATTGCCTATTTTTATGTTACTGAGTTTTATGAGTTCTTTGTATATTTTGGATATTAAGCCCGTTAGAAATAAAGGAACATAAAAATCTTCTCCCAGTTAGTAGGTTGTCTTTTTGTTTTGGTAATGTTTTCTTTCACTGTGAAGAAGCTTTTTAGTTTAGTGTAGTCCCAAATGTATGTTTTCGTTTCTGTTTCTCTTGATGCTGGAGTTGAGTCCCCAAAGGCCTCTCTAAGGGTGATGTCATGGAATGTCTTTCATTTCATTTTATGGTCTCTGGTCTTATGTCCAAGTCTCTAGTCCCTTTTGAGTTAACTTCTTTGTGAATGGTATTAGACAGTGATCTAGACTCATTCTTTTGCATGTGGCTGTCCAGTTATTCCAATACCATTTAATGAAGAGACTTTCCTTTCTCTATGGCATACTTTTGCCTCCTTAGTCATAGATTAACTGACCGTGTGAGTGAGTCAGTTTCTGGTCATTCAGTTCTATGCCACTGATCTGTGCCTCTGTTTTTATTCCAGTACCATACCATTTTGATCACTGTAGATTTGTAGTATAGCTCAATGTCTGGGAGTATAGTCTCTGGATTCACCCTTTTTTGTCATAATTACTTTGGCTATTTGAGATCTTCTATTGTTCCAAACATATTTTAAGATTTTTTAGATCTATTTTCTTGAAATAAGTCCATGAGATTTTAACAGGGATTGCATCAAATCTGTATATTGCTTTAGGTAAGATGACATTTTAACAATGTTAATATTTTCCAATCATGAGCAGGGGGATCTTTCCACGTCTTTGCATCCTCCTGTATTTCTTTTAAGAAAGACCTGGAGTTTTCATTGTACAGGTCTTTTACCTCCTTTGTTAATTATATTTCAAGATATTTGAATTTTTTTACTTCTATTTCAAATAGGGTGATTTTCTTGATTTCTTTTTCTTCTAGTGTATTGTCTGCATATAAAAATGGAATTGATTTTTGTGAATTGATCTTGTAGTCTGCCACTTAGTGTATTTGCTGGTTAGTTCTAATAGTTTTTTGGAGAGAGTTTTTAGAGTTTTCAATACACATAATAACGCCATATGCAAATAATGAATTTTACTTCCTCCTTTCCAATTTGGATTCCTTTTCTTTCTTTTTCTTGCCTAATTGCTCTGGTTAAGACCTCCAGTACAATGTTAAAAACCAGTGGTCATAGTGGACAGCCCTGCCTTACTCGTGACCTTAGAGGAAATGCTTCAGTTTTTCATCATTCACTATGATGTTGGCTATGAGTTTACCATACATGGTCTTTATTATGTTGAGGTATGCACCATCTATCCCCATTTTTTGCAGGGTTTTTTTTTGTTTTGTTTTTTTAATCATAAATGAGTGTTGGATCTTGTTAAAAGCTTTCTCTGCGCCTTTTGATGTGATACCGTTTTTCTCCTTGCTCTCGAAGATATGGCGTATTACATTAACAGGTTTACATATGTTGAACCATACGTGCATCCCTGGTATAAATCCCACTTGGTGATAGACAAGCTTTTACTTTTATTTTACTTTCATTTTCCTATCTTGGTTTTAGAAAAATCTGAAAAATCTAGATTCAAAATAATTTCTCACAATTACACATAGATATTACTTTTTTTTTTTTTTTGAGGAAGAAAGGAAAAAGAAGAATTTAAGGAAAAATGGAAGAAGAGGAGGAATGAATTCTTAACATGGTCCACACATCAGTATCTCAGGTACCTGAGCCACAGGGTGCATCCAAATTTTTACTTTTAACATGCTGTTTTTAGTCTTTGGTCGCTCCTAAAATGGTTCAATTAAATAATCCCAACATTTTCCACTTTTAAAGTCTTAATGGAATATTCTTTTTTTCAATTGTAGTAATTTATTCCATACACTAAAATAACCTCACATGTATAAGTTCTCCATTCCTCAGATATACGTCCACACACCCTGTTCTCCACCAAATCACCAAGTGTTCTTCACCAGTGTCCGGTGGGCTCTGCCACCACTAATTTCCCCCCTGCCAATAGTGGAATAGTCTTATAAGAAGAAAAAAAGAAAAAGATATTAAGCTGGTGGAGAAGTGTAGAGAATTAAGAAGAAAATGACCATCATCTTACAATTATACTGACAGTTCAATTACCCATCTGGCTTACTTACAGATGAGTATCAGTAAATTATGAGGGTTCATTAACTTAAGCATAGTTCCATTTATGAGTAACAGAATAAAATGTGTGTATAAAATAAAAATGCTACAACATGTTTTGCAGTCTAACATCTAATTCTCATAGTTAAAATAGTAAGTACTCTAGTGGAAGTAATTAATTCATGATTGTTTTAGAGACCTAATTATGGTAAATCTAGTAATCATAACATATTCTAGGAGTTTAACAAATACTCATTAATGTTATACAAATATGCCTTAAACTTAATTCAACTGTGGAAAACTATTTTCAGACCTAGTTTAACAGTTCATAAATATACCAAAAAAACCAAAGTGAAAACTTTAATACCAACTGACTGCTTCCCTTAGTAGAACATATAAAAAGCATATAAAATATGTAGTTTGATAGATAATGAAGTAAAACACTGATCAGTACTTACACCATAGTAATAAAGAACAATGCTTACCTAGTTCAATACATGTTATTCCAAGAGACCAAACATCTACTTTGCCATCATACTGTCCTTCATCCATGGCTAAAATTACTTCTGGGGCCATCCTAAAACATAAAATGCCATTTAAAGTTTACAAAATATATACTATTCTATAAAAGTGCAATGACCATTACATGAGTAACTGTGTGACTTTTGGACAATCTACTTGGACATAAGAATTTTTATAATGGGAAATAAATACATTTCAGGTTGTGATAAATCTTTATCATTGCACACAAAGCATGAGGCTCAGTCTCACCATCTCTCATGATCATAAAACAACATTTTAGAGGAAACATGTTGCTGTATTCTGTATCTGGTCACATTTGCAGATTCTAATATTGTTTATCTTTTAGGCTAGAGTTCTCAATAATTTTGGCTGCAGGATCCCATTACAAAATTCAGATTTTTGCTTGAAAAATGGAATTTTGTCACTAATACAGAATACCATCAGCTTTTTTCCTTGAAATAATAAGCTCATGCCATTTATTTGAGAATGTACTCATGCCATTTATTTGAGAATGTATCTGCCACAAAAACCAAGACTGAATATCATAGTTTGTCAGTCTTTCTTTCAACCACAGATGGTGTTCCATTAAAAAAGAAGTTAAGAATAGTTCAAAACTAAAACAATCACACAAATACCAACCTTTCAGATGTCTTAGTTATAAAATGAAACATTATCATCAACTAGAATGTAACATTCTTGATGATAATTTACCTTACATTTTATTTGCATTTGATGTTAAATGTGGATACACACATAGAACAGTTGCTGACTATTACCAGGCGTGTGTGAGTGAGTGAGTGAGTGAGTGAGTGTGTGTGTGTGTGTGTGTGTGTGTGTGTATGCATGGGGGCATGTGAGACAGAGACAGGAGAATATAAGTAATATTAATACACACACCCTAGTTCCTGTGTCCCAAATTCACTGTATACAAATAAACAAGTATATAAATAAAGCAAACCTTCATGTCTTAATAGCAGGGTATTTTTTTATTATAAAACTTTCCGGGGTCTTTTTTGTTTTTAAATATGTAATATTCATCATTAACTATCTATAGAGGAGAACCATTAAGAACATTATTTGGTCACAAACACTTTATTATATAAATAGGAGGGTTCTGAACTAGAGTTTTATATAAAAACATATTGGTCATCTAGGTCTTCAAATTCTTTATTCATATACCCCTAGTGGATTTATTAAACACTATGTATCCCCTTCCACATTTTTGAATTGATACTAAATTTTATAAATTTAATAGTTGCAACGGATATAGTGTATATCATGCTTATATTTAATGTGTGTTATTTAGGCACTTATACATATAAACCTGCATATAAATATAAACATATGTCCAATTGCTGTACATTGCACATCTATTTTAAAGACATCTAAAACTTGGAGCTGCAGAATTAGTTCATTCACTTCATTAAAAACACTATTACATAACCTAATTAGCAAAGCCAGTCTTCTGGTTATCTCCATCAAGTCAGAATCATTTTCTGTCAAGAAAAGGTCTGACTTCATTTCTCAATGCAAATAACATTAATGTGTCCTAACCATCTCCATTAAAAATTTTACACTAGAAAAAAAAGGAGGAAAGGGCAGGAAGAAAGAAAAAAAGTGCAAAAGAAAGGGATTAGAGAGATGACTAGGGCCTTCCAAGAGTTTGTGTCCTGACACTTCAATATTTATCTTAGATGGTATTGCTTTAAGGCTGTTACATTCCAGGCAATTCATCATTGTAATATATAGGCTGTTAAAGAAGCTTTTTTTCCCATGAAGTGAGAGATTCAAGATTCCAAAGACAGATGAGAAAAAGACGTAGTGAAGCTATGACACCATTTTCAACTTACACAGTTAAAAAGGACATATGGAAGTTGAAGATTTGGAAAATTATTCCCTCTCAACTTGCTGACATTAATATTGAATTATGTGTGGATAAAATTAGATGATCTAAAATTTTCTTCAAAATAACTGGAGGGTGGGGTGAGATAGGGAAAAGGAGCAAGCACTGAATCAGGACTGGCCATGGGTAATGTTGGGCTTAGTAATTGGTATATGAGGCTTAATTAGACTTTTGTATATATTATGTACATTTGAAATTTTTTATAACAAAAATAAAAACAAAGTTAAAAACTCCATATCAGTTAACAGTCTTTAGGTATACTTAATCTAAAGATCAATGATACACAGAAAATATAAACCTAAATACACATAAATTTCTACCTAGCATTCCTATTTTCTCCCCACTTGAATTTTTATTGACTTTTGTCACGCCTACACCTAATACATAATGCAGATAATAATGGGAAAGAAACATAGAAGGACAAATAAAAAAACAGAAGCAGTACCCAAATCTGTATTTGAATCTAAACTATATAATCAGGATATGCAAAACAGTAATACATTTCCAGGAAAAAGGATAAGATATCTGAAAAAAGAAATATAATCACAACTATTTCAATTATGAGGCTCAATAACAGGATTATTCTTACCAATATGGCGTTCCCACAAAAGAATTGGCAGGAGATGCCATGGAAGCAGATCCAAAATCAGCAAGTTTTACCTGGCCTGGTTCTGTTAGAAGGATATTTCCTGCTTTGATATCTCTGGTTTAAAAAGGACAAAAATGTTATTTTTCTTTCCTTCATTATATTGTGTTGAAAATGACAAAAAACAAAAATTGGTAAAACAGGGAAAGAGAAATAAAAAGGAAGTGCTAGAACAATTTCTCAATCAAGATAATGAGAATTGAGATCCAAAGGATAAGACAAAAAAAATTCAGAACTAATATATGGTAACAATTTTCTAAGAGAGAAGACAAAATAGCCTAAAAATCAAAAAAAGGAAATCAGATAATAAGAGCGAATAGTCTATCAGCTCCTAATATTGGTACAAATAATGGCTTTAATAATAGAATTTAATTAGCTGACTCCTAACTCCTTCCTAATTATAAGATTTCTTAGCATCCCATTTAATGTAAAATGAAAGTAAGTAATGAACTTCATATGTCCCATTTATTGTAAAAATATGATTATTCATAATTTCCAAACCTTAACAGAGCTTTCCCAGTTAAACATGAGATGAAAACTGAAACATATGCATAATATAAACGAACACAAATTTGCTTTCAAACTTAGTTTTCTAAGTCAGCAAACACTGTTCATGTAAACTAAGAGAATTATGAATATTTAAATAATAGAATTATATGGTCAATAAGTACCATACAAAGATACTTAACCTTTAAAGAAAAAAGAAAAAAAAAAAAGAACAACTTAAAATTCCAAGCACTTGTCAATTTTACTGCAGCACTGTAATGGCTATAACACTAAGTTAATCTATTTTCCTCCCATTTTTTTTTTTTTTAAAGTGAAAGTTATTTTGAAGTTGAGAAGATCTTTGATTCTAATTCTAATGTATTCAGTAGCTTGTGAATCTTGAACTTTTATCTATTATCATCTAAAAAAATGACAGTCCATTAAATCATAATGACTCTACTGTTTAAAATCTATTGTCCAGTCCACATATGTAGTAAGAGAAAAATAAACTAGTTACTTCCTAAAACAGGCAATATCAATGCTAAAAATGAATTATAAAATGGTTTGGTCTCAAAAACACTAACCATTATCAAAGACTTTGAAGAATTAATATTTAGAAGCATAAAGAGTCTTAAGTAATTTTTATTTGTCCAAGTAATGGGATCAATGGAACAAATCAGGCATCATTAGTTCTCAAGAAGAAAAAGATTGTTTAGTTCTAGTCTAATTTATTTGGCTTTGTTAACACTGGGAAATCAGTTACAAATTGAGGTATCAATTTTTCATCTGTAAAATAAAAACAGTAAGACTACTTGATCTAAAATGTCTTATCCATTTTACAAATCTAAATGATTTTATAAGTGGATTATCACAAATCTATTAATTATGCATACTTCAGAAAGTCTAGCAGCACATGTAGACAAAGATAAAATTTATCCTAAACAAAGAGATCATGTATACTAATATGTTCTTTTAAGGTATGAGTAACTGAAAATACATGTATCTATAAGGTTCTAAAATGAATTTGTTTTTGGTATAAGCAACAAAAATTTCAGTGTTAATAAATTCCAGAGTTGATAAATGCAACAAGCCATTTGCTTGTTAATACATGGTAGTTTTCAAAGTGCTTACCTATGGATCATAGTATGAGAATGTAAGTAGGCTAATCCTTGGAGAGCACCATGTGTAATTGCTGCTATTTCCACTTCTTGTAATGGCTTTTTGTGAACTTGAAATAAGAATTTGATAATAATTATTATATAGAACATTTTTGTTTAAAAATATACATATCTAATATATGGGGCTATTTTTTAAAAAATACTAACATTTAGCAAGAAGTGATTTGCTTCCCAATAATAAAACAAGGTTACTGAACTTTATCTTCAAAGAAGCATGTTTATTTTTTTCCACCCTCAATTCTCAAACCCCATTCCATGGCTTTCATAGTCTGCACCTCAGCCACCTGAGCCACAGGTGGTGGATGCACATTTTCATTTATTTTGGGTCCCCTGTTTCCCTACTCACTCCACCTCTTGAGAGCTCAGGTCTTTGAAATTTAGATGCTTTACACCCCAGCCATCTCAGCGGCCTGATCCACAAGGGAGAGCCCCAAGACTACTGAACTTTACAACTGTTACCAGTTGTGACTAGCTATTAAAGTATAGTTTACAACTAATTTTCCTTGAAGGAAGCAACATTAAACTATAGTTTGGAAACTATAACAACAAAAGTAATGAAAGAGAAGTTCTTCCTTCATTCTCACACATTAATTTTTAACAGAAATAACAGATAAAGTTGAATGATAAATAATGCAGGAAAATACTTGCTAAGTCATTATGAGAAAAAATCATCTGTTATATGCAACTACACACTATTTAATGAGGATGGTAAAACCCATGCTGACACTCTAGAAAAGGCTAGGATTTTAACCTTTCTGGAAAGTTTTTACATTATTTGGTATAAACATTATTTAAGAAATTCCTAACTAAATTCTCACTTTATTTTACTTAATAATTAAAGGAAACATACCTTCCAGTAAATCTGAAGCAGATCCTAAGCAATATTCCATTACAAGCTACATGGGAAGAAAAATTATAAAAGCATTGAAACACATTATTAAAAAAAGAGTCTCTTTGAAATAAATTCCCTAAAGGGATCAAGAAGATAGTTTAGAGTAAAATAAATCCAAGTTATTTAACTTAAAAATATTTATGTATTTAGCAACTTGCTAAATGCATATTTAAAATTAAATCAATAATGTTAATATTTTCTAATGCTAATATATAATAACTTGCATAAGATGTGGATTTCATATATAATTCCTAAAATTATTTTTAAAATACATATTCAGTTACTATGTACTTATAAAGCAATACTGATCATTGTTAGGAAGAAAGAACTGTCCTTTGGAACATTATTTACAAAGTTTAGGTTAACAGATTGTTTTCTTTTAAAGAAAACACAGAGTACTTCCTGAGTCCAGTATTTCTTACATATGAATTAATTTAATCCTCACAACTACTTTATGAGGTAGGTCCTAATATTATCCTTGCTTTATAGATGGAGAAACTTAAAACAGAGAGGCAGCCTGTCTACTGTCACTGCTTTTTCTTTAAGCAAAAAACTAAAGTTTTAGGAGCATCACTACCATCATACAACTGCTAATGTTAAACCAGATAAAAGTGTACCAAGAATAAAATTTAAATCTAATCACTACCATCATACAACTGCTAATGTTAAACCAGATAAAAGTGTACCAAGAATAAAATTTAAATCTAAATTCAGCACACAAAAATGATAATAAACTGTGGTCTATTATTCAAAATAAGAGAGCATTCCTGTTTAAAGAAAATTTAGTCTTTCTCTTATAAGATCGTTAGGCCTACACCATTATAGAATTACTACCATGTCACCTCAAAGGTAACAATAGGGCAAAATTAAGTTCCATTTCTTGTGATAAATTCTCAGTTCTCTACCTTTAATATTATTCAGTCAAGGAATCAATATCAGTTCAAATTTTGCCAGGATTCCCCAAGACCTTTGCAGTTAAATAGGTAATACATTTATGTCAAAAAGAAAAGCTAACTTTCATCCTTAAGTTGTAGGATTGTTTTCACAATGATTGATGAATCATTTGTAGTATCATTACTACTAAAAAATGTCAGAGGACATTTTACCATGCACACAAAGTCATTTAAATCTCTGCAATAAACCTGCAACGGTTCTATTACCTAGAGTTGCCTAAAGGTTCTAGGAAATGCTGCTACTTCTCAGTTAGCACTAATGTTTCAAGACGTTTTTACATGGTTTAATACTCATTTTGAGACATTCTTGAGTTAAATCTAAACCAAAACCAAATAAAATTCCAGCAAGGGGAGAGCAGATACCTACCCATGCTGTGTGCTCACGTAAATAGCAGCCTTTGTATTCTATACTGTTGGGATGTTTTATTCTTTGTAGAAATTTAACTTCCTTAATAATATCCTGCCATTTCTGTAGGGAGAAAAAAAAAAAGAATCAAGGAAGAATTACGAACAGCTGCTTTTCCTTAGAAAGTTATATGAGAAAAAATAATTAGTAGATTAAGAAGGCTTAATATAAACACAAATATACAGTAAACATAAAAAAAATGAAGAGAAATTACATACATTTTAGAAGTCAATTACATAATTTATAAAATCACTTCATTCAAGGTAGGACAAATTTGGTTTGATAAATTTTATCATCAATGATTCTTTAAAAAAATTTTTTTTAAAGGTACAGGTAGGAATGAAGGGCAAGCAGAGGCAAGCAGGCAAGAAGAGAGAAGGCAGAAGAAGCATTTCATATATTTTATCTAGCTGTTCATCTTGGTTATTACCCACCCCACCCCACCCACCAATGAATCTCATGCTGTGAACAATGGTCCTTGGGATGTATGTGGACTGTACCTGCTAGAGGTTGTACACTTTCAGGGCATACCATCTTATTTAAATTTTATAGCCACATACCAAACATATTGATGGAAACTGTATACTATAGTGTTTTCCCTTCAAAAGATCAGCTTTCCCTTTTTAATTTATAGTTTTATGATGCATAATTTACATGTCATAAAGTTCACCTATGGTATTTTTGGCTAATATCCTCTACCAAGTGTGACAGTTCATCTGTTTTATTTTGTTTTTTTCAACTCAAATGCTTTAAGCAGTGAAAAAAAATTCTAAATGCACACTATCTAAAATGCTAGTAAACAGTTGTTATATACAGTACACAGAAAAAAAAAAGCAGTATGCTTTTTCCTACATTTACATTAAAGTCTTCCTTACTCATTGATGCCTACTAGAAAATACAAATAAACCTTCAGTCACAGATACCTTAGACACCTAAAACATATCCTAAACATAGTTACTGTTAAGAAACAACCAGGGGGCATGCCTTGTGACTTAGTGGATTATCTGCAGTTTCTGATGACCATAGTTCACATTTTTTTTTTTTTTTTTTTTTATATTTTTAAAGATTCACAATCTTGGGAGGTTGGGACGTGGGAGGAGACAACAAAGATGAACAACTAAATAAAAGAACCATTTCTTCCTCCTCTCTCTTCCTGCCTGCCTGCCTACTGGCCTTCATTCCTGCTTACACCTTTCCTTTAAAAAAAAAAAAAAAAAAAGTTGATAAAATAAAAAAAGAAGCAATCAGGGAACAACTAAAAAAAACAGATCTCTGAGATTTACGATACAAGATGACAGATTCAGAAAATGTTTCATGGGCTTTAAATGTCAAATTTGCATGCTCTTGGAGGCAAACACTCAAAAAATCTGTATTCTTCAACGCAAAAAACTTTCATGAATGATACTAATAGTAGATGCTGAAAAAAGATACCCTAATGGGTGAAGAGGGTCAAAGATACAAATTTTCAAATTATAAAATATTTAAGTCATGGGGATGTAATATGCAGCTGGAGGAATGTTTTTAATAATACTATATTACCTGTGTGAAAGTGGCTAAAATAAAAGAGTAGATCTCTAGAGTTCTCAACACAAGGGGAAAAATTCTAAATATACATGGTGATGGATGTTACCTAGACTTGCTGTGGTTATCATTTTACAATAGATATAAATACTGCTCAATATATTACATACCTGAAACTAATAGAATGTTATGTGTTAATTACGAAGGAAGGAATGCCAACTGGAAGGAAGGTTATGTCAGGAAGAAATGTCATGGAAGAAGGAAGATGTCAGGGCACAGAGGGAGAAAGAGAATGAGGAGGGAAGGGTGGAGGGATGATACCCTAAAGGAAACTTACTGTTGTACGTGTGACTAATCAAACAGACTCCAACATAATACATGTCTGTGAAAGTCAATTCTAAAGTTGTGCTATAGATGTATCTTAGTGGTTTAGCAGTTAAGTCTGTCACTTCCAACTAGCACCAGCCACACATACATCCCAAGGACCCAGTTAGGTCCCAGGGCTAGGGGGAACAACCAAGATGAACAACTAAATTTAAATGGGTAGATGCTTCTTCCTCTTTTCTTTCTTTCTGCCTGTCTGTCTGTCCCTGTTCACCTTCATTCCTGTCTGCACCTTTCTTTAAAAAGGTTAAAAAAAAAAAAAAGAACAGTGATAAAATCGTAATGGTGCCATAATACCCAGAGTATAATCAAAAATATTTAAAAGAATTCAAAAAAGTAGAAAAACAATATCTTAAAGAATTAAAGATTAATTCAGTAATTCTATCTCTGGGCATATAGCCAAAAGAAGTGAAGCAGCGACTAAAAGCAGTATTTGTGGCACACTTTGGTGGCTCAAATGTTAACTGTGGCTCCAGCACAGTCCACATAAAGCCCAAGGACCTGGGTTCACAACACAGACGGAGCTGGGCAGGTGGAACCAATACGATCAACTAAGACAAAAACTAATAAATTCTCCTTTGCCCACTCTCTGCCTGCCTGCCTTGCCTGCTTCTTTCCTCAAATAGAGAAATATTTGTATACTTGTGTTCAAATTATTTACCAAGGGATGGGTGGAAGCAACCCACACAACCTTTCATCCAGTGAATGGACGGATAAACAGAAAGTGGTATTTTATACACATACTCCCAGCACACAAATATTATTCATCTTAAAAAGGAAAGTATTTTTATGGAAATGTCCTGGTGGAGTAACAGGTCAAATGCCTGTGAAGGATAGAAGCCACATACCCCAGGTTCAAGTCTGGGCCTGGGGAGATGGGGTGGAAGTGGGGGCGGGGAACAACCGGTGCATGAATATAATGAATGAATATAAAACAAAGGCCTAGAACTATTTCTAAACCATAAACAAATTACAGTAATCCTTCACCTGTTGCAGGAGTTACATTCCAGAGACCCGCGCGATAGCTGAAAATCCTCAAAGTAGCAGAGTTATAATTTATTATTTATATATATTTTAAGGCTTTATAAACACTTCTTATTCTCCTATAAACCTTCCCACACTCTTATAAAACACTTTCTACATTCTTAAACCTACGTAATTTTAACAACATATAAAATTCTATGTGGGTACTCACTACTGAAATATACATACACAGCAAAATCCCACAATACAGCGAAAATTCTGCGATACAGAATTAGAAATATTTTTTTAAAAAACCTGAGATACAGTGAAGGCACGACTGTATATCCAATATAATTTACTTTAAAAAGCATCTTATTCTACTTTGCAGAAACTGATATCCATGATAGAGATAAGGTATTTAAACCACATTTAAAAAAATTAAAAGCTGGGAGGCTTGGGGGATGCCAATAACACGTTATGCTTATGGTTTTAACATAAATTAAATGGGTCATCCAGTTTGTGAAAGAAATTCATTGAGATGTGTAATATATAAACTTTGCTTTATAATTTTTTGACAAAAATTCCTAGCTGCCAATAAGAATGTGTATATTTCACTCACCTCAGTAGACTGCTTCCCACTATAAGACATCTTCTTGATAGCCACCACTTCATTGGTCCGCACATCTCGTGCCTAAAAACACAAAGGAACATTGTAAATTAACAACTTAAATTTGGGCAATCATTTCTCTGCGAATAAAAGTATTTAAAAACTACCACATCAAAAAAGGACATCAAAACTAATTTTAATGAACATTTAAAGAGCAATAAGAACTACATAGAGAAACATGCTAAATTATCTAGGAGCTGATACTTTGAAAAGACACATAAAGCAAGTTTAAGTGATCTAGTCAAAAGGAAAAATATAGAAATACAAGATAATACAAGATACAAGATAATACAAGATACAAGATAAAAGAGATAATACAAGTCTAGTATATACTCTAAGCTAATACATTTTTATATCAATGAAATGGACAATTTTCTAGCAAAGAAGAAATTACTACAACTGACCTAAAAAAGAAAATGTGAGAAAAACAAAGAATGATGAAAAGAATATCAGTGAATTATCTTTAAAATAACTTTCAATGGAATTATTTTACCAAGGTACTTTCTGGGATATAAGTGAGGGAGAGGAGAAAGGAAAGTAATTCTATCAATTTTATAAAGGTGGTAAAATGCAATAACTAAATTCTCACAAAAAGCACAAAATAAAAAGTTAGCTACCAATTTCATTTGCAAATATACATAAGGGAACTAGCAAATTAACAAAGCAAATATTATAGAACATTAAAAGAATCATTTGAAGAAAATGTACTATAATCAAAGTAATGCAAAGACTTAACAGGAAAATAGTTCACAATTTATCACATTTTAAAGTCCAAGGAGAAGAGGTCCTCTATTGCTCAGTTGGCTAAGTGGGCCCTGTGACACTCCAATTTCAATGAAAACTTAGATCATTTATTGTAACAGGTATAGTGGATCTTTCCATATAGATCTTACTTAAATATGAATTAAGCATTCCAAAATGTTTTAAGCTTATCTGTGATAGTTAATTAAAATTTATTTTAATCCATAGATCTAAACAGTTATGTTCTTTTATAACAGCGTCATTTAAATGTAATTTACATACCATACAATTCACCTATTTTAATATATTCAATGGCTTGTAGGATATTCAAATAAATGTAATCATCACTAAAATCTATTTAAGAACTATTTTTGTTTAGTCTTTTGCCCTGCTGTAATTTAATTATTATGGAAGAACAGGAAAACATTTTGTTAGACAGACACCTTAATGGAAACTGGCATTATACCACAACATATATGTCCTGGTATAGTATTTTTTTTTAAATTAATAGCAATATTTATTATTTCTTTTGTTCACAATGCTATCTATGCTCATTTTAGGATACTGAATTTTTCAGCACCTCAAAAAGAAATTGTTTATTCTTAGTTAACAATGGTACGCTTTTATATTATGTGTATTTTACAGTATTTTTCCTCTATTATAAAACAAAACCCCGTACCCTTCAGCTATCACCCTCCTATACCTTAATCCCACCTGTTAGCTCTAAGCATTAACTAATCTGTTTCCTGGCTCTGTAGAGATGCAGTCATTCTAGACAGTTCATATAAATAGAACCATATAATACAGGTCTTTTAAGACTGACTTCTTTTACTTATCATAGTACTTTAAGATTCATGACTAATGTATTTCTTGGACATTTATATATCTTCTTTAGAGAAATGTCAATTCATATCCAAAGTCCACTTTTAAATTGGGTTGAATTTTTATCATAAGAGTTATAAGAGATCTTTACACATTTTAGATCCAAGTCCCTTATCAGACATATGAGTTACAAATTCTATAATTGTCTTCTCAGTATTTTGAAACACAGAAGTTCTAGCTTTTGATAGTCTAATTTACCCACTTTTTTCTATTGTTGCTCATGCTTCTGTGTCACATCTAAGATTTGCCAAAATCAAGGTCATGCAGCTATATCCCTGTTTCCTCTAAGGGTTTAATAATTTTAAATTACAATTAAGTCTTTAATCCATTTTGCATTACCTTTAATATATGGTATAAGGGTTCAATTTTATTGTTTTGCATTAAATGGCTACACTTTTAATTAGTCTAGGACAAAACTTAATTTAAAAGTGGCTATACTAAATGCAAGATAGTATCCTAGATTTAATTTTGGAACAGAAAAGAGAATGGAAAAAATTGGGGAAATCTGAGTCAAGTATGTGGTCAATATTACTGTATCAAAGTTGATTTCTAAATTACGCAAGTATACCATGATTACGCAAAATGTTAATATTAGGAGAACTAGGTGAAGGTTATAGGAAAAACTCTACTATTATTGTAAATCTAAAATTATTTTTAAATGGTAACATAAATTTAAGGTTACAATAACTTATTAAAACCAAAACATATTTGTAATAATTATTCAATTAAAACAAGATACAATTTTTGCCTCATGTCTTAAAAAAAATTTATTATCAGCAAACATGTTTTTCCCTCCAGTCAGAACCATATAATATGCTTACTTGTTATGTTTAATTTATCTCCTCTAATCTAGAGCCAATCAACTAACTTTTTTTTTTAGGACACTGACAGTTTTAAGGAATATGCAACTGTTACTAAATTTGTGTTTGTCTGGTGTTTCTTCAAGATTAGATTCTGGTTACATACCTCTGGCCAAAATATAAAACAGTAATATTGTGTGATTTCATGGTATCATATCTGAAGGTATATGATATCTTTCTCTTCATTGGTATTATTAATTTTCATCATCCACTTAAGTTGTTTTTCCCCCATGTATATAATTACAATTATTGCTTCTAACCTTGTATCAAATGAGCAATCTGTGGAGAGTTTTAAACCATGTAAATACCCTGGGCTCCTCATCTTTCCCTCTAGATTTAACAACCACTGAAGATTCTAACTCCAATCTTCAGTAGGATGATTACAAAAATGCTTAATTTTTTCCCTATCTATCGTTTCTTTTATCAGTCAGTATTCTATTATATAGGAAACTCCTCCATTTTTAATCCATCCATCCATCACCACCTCACCTATCATGGAAATTATGGATTCTATCGGATAATCTATCACTGTCTTTACAGTGATGCTCAAATTGATTCAGATTTGGCCAGTGGAAGCAAAGGTAGCTCCAGCGTCCTTTTGACAGGTCCCATACTCCATTCCTCTTTTAAAAAATCACTTTGTAACTTTCTGGCACAAGATGTTTTAGGCTTAGTTTTTTATGTTTCTGGTTCTGGTAACAGAATAAGCTACTTCTCCAAAGAGTTCTTGTTTCTTTTAGTGAGGACTTCAAGAACTGAGTGTTATGTATGCTAGTGAGCATAATACTACTGCATGTCATACATAACACCACTGCATGTCATTGCAACTAGAAACCTGCAGTAAATAGAGTTAGGGAATTGTAGTTCATATTATACCTGCAACTCCTATTCAATACTAATTCTCCTGACTCCAAAAAAAAAAAAATCAACATTATTCATTGCTCAATCCTTTAACAAATAGTTTCAGAATTCTCACACCCATTCCAGTATGGAAAAAAAATTTAGTAATAAGAATCTAAGATTTGTCTGCAGTTTCTTCTCCAACCCGGACTGATGGCATGTAGTTAAATAGTATGTACAAGTTACTCACGTTCGTTTTTCTTTCCTCCCCAAATCTGGTTATGTCTGAAATAAAGTTGTATTCATTGTTCCTGTTTGCTTTCAATTTCAGTGACACTTACTATATATGTTGATTTAATATTTTAAATATATAAAGTATTTATTATCCAAAGAGGTATACTCAAACAAGTATCACTTCACCTTTCAATCCAATTCAATCCAATCCATTCATTACTTCCATTTCTTTCTCCAACAGAATTATCACCATACTTTATCTTGAATGATTGTATGGGGATAAAATTTTATCAAACTATATATTTCATATAGGTATTTGCTGTATGTAAATTATATTCAGTAGAAAGTCAATTAAAAAAAGACTACAAGCACACATCGAATGGCTATCCATCAGGGATCTTTCTCAATAGACTTCTTACACTGGGCCCATTTCTAAGATTCTATGTCTATTTTTCTATTTTTTCTACACTAATGTGTATAGAAAGGAAAAAGAAAGCATAAATTCAAACAAAACATAATATAGAAAAAGATTTTTGAACTATGTTTTCTGGGTCCCTCATTTTATGCCCATTTCAGAAATTTTAAAATGTGAGCAAAATCACACATATAACATGTGTACACAAAAGGTTTCTGTAAAGATATATACCTAATGTGAATAATAACTATCCTTGGGTAGTAATTTTTTTTTTTTTCCAAAGGAAAAGTTCAGGCAGGAATGAAGGTGAATAAGCAGATAGGCAGGAAGAAGGAGGAAGAAACACTTATTTTTATTTAGTTCTTCATCTTGGTTGTTCTCCCTTGTCCCAGGTCTTAAACCAGGGTCCTTGGGATGTATGCCCAGTGACCTTATCCACTAGGCCACCAGGGAGTGCCCATAACTTTAATTAGTTGTTTACACTGGTTGTTTCCCCCCAGACCCAGGACTTGAATCCAAGAGTATGTGGCCTGCGCTCCTTCAGAGGCAACTTCACCAGGGCACACCAATTACATTATTTTTATCTTCAATTTACAGGTGGGCCATACACCAAAAGCTCAAATTGTTTCAAAAACTGAAATGTGTTCTCTATGGATATATTTTAAATTATGGTTTTATTCCTAAAGTGTCCATAAAAAGAGAATGAATAAGGCATACCCACGTGTCTCAATCAATGGCTACGGCGGCCCAAGGAACCAGGTGTAAGACCTGGGGCCAGGGGTAGGGGAAGAGACTAAATTTGTAATACTTCCAAAATATTAAATATCTGTACAATACTTGTTGCTTAAGAGGGGGAAAAAACATTTTAATAGGAAAAAGAAAAATGAATGTCAATAGTTTCCCCTTAAAAATTAAGAAAGAAATTTTTGGAGATGTTTAATGGTTTTACAATACAAATTCACTTTTAAAGTGACAAAATTTTAAATAATAAACAAATTTTAAAATTTTTTTCTTAGAAACTTTTATTTACAAAATGTATATATTTTTCTGAAGTAAAAAAGGCTGACATGGTTATTTACGTCCTTTTTTCTTTTTGGAAAAAATCCATTTCTGGTTACCACAGAGTTAATTTTTTTTTACTGAAATAATTTTAGATTTGTGGAAAGTTGCAAAAATAGTAGTTTCCATGAACCATTCACTATTCTCCTAAGGTTAACATTTTGCATGCCAATATGATTAACAAAACTATAAAATTAACATTGGTAAAATTATTAACTATTAGCTAAATAATAGGCTTTACTTCAATTTTACCAATTGTTCCACCAATTATACTTTTCTGTTCCAGGATCCTTCATTGTACCTGGTTATCACATTGCCTTATCTCCTCTAACTTGTGACAATTTCTCAGTCTTTGTCTTTTATGACTTTGACACTCTTAATTAAGAGCACTGATATTTTGTATAACTTTGCCAATTTGTGCTTGCCTGATATTTCCCCATAATTAGACTAACTTTACACATTTTTAAATATCTAATACCAGAGTTATATCTAGCCTTCCCCCTTTTCTTATTTGTAACATCTTGCTTGAATCATAAGAAAACTGGTTCTCAGTAGCTACAATACATTTGCTTATTTATTCAAATCTATACAAAAGTATTTCAGGACTGCCAAATGAAATCCCTACAAGAAATTAACTAGAGCTCCTTTTGTCTTTAGCCTTAGTCAGCCAAAGTACTGACTCCAAAATAAGTTAAAGATTAGTTATTTTCTTCCCTATCCCTTTCTTGTGTTTACACATGTAATCCAGTTATTTGTTAATCTGTATTCCATTTGAAGTTTCCCCATCTAGGTTTTTTTTTTCCCCAACTGGAAAAAAAATTTTTTTTTAATGGAATGGTACATGCAGGAATGAAAGTAAGCAGGCCAACAAGCAGACAGGACTGAAGAGAAAGGAGGAAGAAGCATCCTCATTTTACTTCCATTTTCAGTTTTTCACACTGGTTGTTGTCCCCCCACTCCCACTCCCACCGCCCCTGGACTTGAACCTGGGGGTAAGTGGCTTGCGTCCCTTGGAGGCAATTGAACTAACTGCAGCTCCACCACAGCATGTCAGTGAAAAATTCTTTCTTGGTACATCCTGGTAGCTCAAATGAGAATCCGCAGCTGAGGGGGTAGACCATGTTAAACCCAAGGACTCAGGTTCACAACCTGGGCCTGGGGTAGAGGGGAACAGCCAAAAATGAACAAATGGATGAATGGAGGTGCTTCTTTCTCCTCTCACTTTCTGACTGCCTGCCTGCATGCCTTCATTCCTGCCTTCCTTCCACAAGAAAAATGAAATTCTTTCTTCACTGAATTGTCTTTGCACCTTTGTGAAAAAATAAACTAACTTTTTGTGGGGATCTGTGTCTAGACTCTTCATTCTGTTTAACTGTAATTGTCTTTCAATAATATAATACTATCTTGATTACTTTCAGTTTATAGTAAGTTTTGAAATCAGATCTGTGAACTCTTTAATTTCCTCTGTCTCAAAAAGGCTTTGGCTATACTAGTTCCTCTTCCTTTCCAAAAAAATTTAGACTGTGCTTGTCAATAGCTATTTAAAAAATAAAAAAGCTTACTGGGATTTTGACTGGGATTGCACTGACTCTACATAAATTTGGAGATAACAGTCTAACAATATTTAGTTTTCCAATTTACCAATAGTGTATCTTGTCACCTACTTGGGTAATTTTAAACTATTTTTTAATCAACATACAGATCTTGTACAATTTTTGGTTGAATTTGAACTCATATATTCATTTGAGAAGGTACTATGAATAGTATTTTTAGAATAGAACAAATTCTAGTTGTTTACTACTGATAACCTTGCTAACAGTACTGGGAGCTCTTTTGTAGGTTGTCTGGGATTTTCCAAAGGAAACACCATGCCATGTGCAAGTTGGTAAATGTGCAGACAAAATTTAAAGCAAATTTTTCTCTCAAAATTTAAAAAATACACAGGATTGCTTAAAGATTATGACACTGAAATGTAGTTTATATATATATATCTATATAGAGAATATAGATACATATATGCATGTGCAATGTAAAATATGTAAAAATAGCATAGTGAATAAAGACAGGAGTACGTGGTTTTCTTATGTATTCTATATACAGTCCATATTCAATTTTCATCAACTATCTCAATAATGTCCTTTATAGGGATCTTTTTTCCAACCCAGGGATCTCACACTGTGTTTAATCACCATGGATCTCCTAAGTCAATTTCTGATATCATGCTTATACTAACTTGGTTTTGTTGCCCCTACGAGAGCCTTACTTCTGAGATTTCAGATTTTCTCTCCTAATTTCAGCTCTCTGAAATAATCCAGTCTCTCACACACCCTGGTGGCCTAGCAGTTTAAACCAGGTACAGCCCACATACATTCCAAGGTCCCTGGTTCAAGTCCGGGGATCAGGGAAACAACCAATGGTGAACAACCGAATAAAGTGTTTTTCTCCTCTCCCTGCCTGCCTGCTTGCCTTCATTCCTGTCTGTACCTTTAAAAAATAAATAAAACAAAATAATCCAACCTGGGTAGAATAACCTACAAACAATGCATAAAGAGATCTAAGCACTAGAGAATCACTCTCTGTGCCTCCCAACCCCACCAATCCACCAATTCTCTTCCATGGATGAGGCATTACAATGTACACCCTTTCTGTAAGAAAACAAGTTCTCTTGATTCAATTAATTTAAACTTTAATCCAACTATATTCATTTGTCTCTCTACCCACCCTTAATGCCACTATCTAGCTTAAGTTCCCAGTATTTCTTTCCAAAATTTTAAGTGTCATAGCCTCCATTCTTTGATCTTTGATATACGCCAATTTTTCTTTCACTAAGCATGAGAATGGAAATAACATTATTTCGGTTGTACTTCAGCTTACCTCTCAAGATTTCAGAATAAAGCCCACGTTTCTTAGCATAGCACTGGAGGCTCTCAAGAGCCCTAACCTGTCTACTTGTCTTTCATTTTTATCTTTCTCTGGTCATATCCTTAATTCCACTGCAATCTCAATTGAAAACATTCACTTCAGTTATAAACTTACCAAAGATTACTGCTAAACCCTGGATTTGTGATAAAGTAATTTTATAGCTTTATTTAAAAATTTTAAATCACTGATATTTTACAAAAATGTAATCTAATTCAGTCCTCCTAATGAAAGGGAGATGATAATAACACTAGTTTCCCCGCTAGACAGCTCATATGCAAGTCTAAAGGAGAAAATCTACTGAAATTCCTTTTAAAGGAAAGATACAGGTAGGAATAAAGGTAAGAAGAAGGCAGGAAGGAGGAGAGAAGAGGAAAAAGCACTTCATTTATTTTATTTAGTTGTTCATCTTGGTTGTTCACCCCAGCTCAAGATACAAATCTGGATCCTTGGTATGTATGTGAACTGTGCTCTTGGCGGAAGGCAGTTGACCCAACAGCGACTATACCAGGACATGCCCTACTTTTTCAATTAACAGTGAAAGACCAACTGCTCCAAAACACTTATCTTTAGAGAAAGATATGAAAAGCCCATACAAGTATAAATAATGTCAAACATTAGCCGAGGGCAATTTCAGTACTAATTCTTGCCATGATGCTTATGTTAGATTACCCCAAAGTCCAAAACCACCATAAAAAGGCAATATATGCAAAACAATTGTATTGAACTGTTGGAGAGCAATAAATGCAAAGCAATCCTTTAGAGAATCCTTTAGAAAAGAACTGTATACAAAGTTAAGCTCTATGTTTACTCTAGCTTCATCCCCAAACTTGTGGTACAGGAAAAGAGTTCAAAGAGGAAACTAAAGTGAGATAGAGGCTAAAGAGGAGCTTCCAAAATATCAGACACTTAAAAGATACAATAAGGCACAATCTCAAGAGAGGGGGTTGAGAAGCAGTGCCTTAAAAATCTGCAAATTCAGGCATACTCGGATGGAGTAGCAGTTTGGTCAGCTACCCAAGAGTGCAGTTCACACATATCCCAAAGAACAAGGTTCACAGTGCAGGTGAACAAACAAAGATGAACTGAATAAAATAAAGTACTTCTTCCCCCTCTCTTCCTGCCTGCCTGCTTCAACTTGCCTTCATTCTTGCTTGTACCCTTCCTTTAAAAACACAAAACACCAGGCCTCAAAGTGATTCACCAGCATACTACCAATTTACCAAAAGAAAACACAACTATCTCTGGCGAAAAGGAACATCATCCAAACATTCTCCTCTATAACAAAAAACAACCTATCAAAAATGATGAGGCATGCTAAAAAGTTGAATTGATGCTGTAAAACAAACAAATAAAAATGGAACTATAAATAGATCCAATGAGAATTCAAATATGGGTTACCTGATATACTTTTAAAAAGAAAGAAAAAGGCATGCCCTGGTGGAGTAGCAGTTAGGTCAACTGCCTCTAAAGGAGCAATCCGCATACCCCTGGGTTTGAGTCCCAGGAAAGCAACCAGTGTAAACAACTAAGTAAAAATTTTTTAAAATAAAGATGCTTTTTCCGTCTCTCTCTTTCTGCCTGCCTACTCACCTTCATTCCTGCTTGCACCTTTTCTTTAAAAACAAGCAAACGAACAAAAAAGAAAATCAAATGAATATTTAAGGCATGACCTTAGTGATCTAGTGGTTAGGTCCCGTTGCCTCGGAACAAGTAACATACATCCCAAGGACCTGGGTCTGTGTCCACGTGAACAACGAAGATGAACAACCAAACAAAAATAACATAAAATAAAATGCTTCTTCCTCTCTTCCTGCATGTACCTTTCCTTCAAAAAACATTTAAAAAGGACATTTTAGAAGTAAAATATGAGAAAAACAGTGCAAAAAACAGAAGACAGAATTGGCATGTCCTGGTGGCTTAGCAGATAAATCCACCTGGCGTAGTCGACGCACATCCCAAGAATAAGGGTTCAAGACCCAGGGATGGGAGGAAAAACCAAGAGGAGAAACTAAACAAAAACAAAGCTTCTTTCTCCTCTCTTAAAGAAAAAAGAAAAGAAAAACAGAGTTGAAATACTGTATGATTTTAAACATTAAGAAGTGGTGAAGGTACTAATTAACGTAACTACAGTGAGATAAGAATCTATATTATAATCTCTATGGTAATGATTAAAAACAATAAAAAAATGTAGGTACCCCCTAGTGGAGTGGGGGTTGGGTGCAGTCCCAGGGTTCACATCCTGGGGCTGGCAGGAACAACCAAGATGAACAGCTTAAAAAAATATATAAAATGCTTCCTCTCCTTTCTCTTTCTGTCTGCCTGCCTACTTGCTTTCATTCCTGCCTACACCTTTCTTTAAAAAAAAAAAAAAAAAAGAAAGAAAAAATGCATAAGCAAAAGGTTAACATAGGAAAAAAATATTAATCATGTCTTTTCATTTGTCATCATTTGTTGCTTTGATATTTGGGACCTAACAGGAAGAGACTGCCATTCCCAGAGTTAGATAATTGCTAGGAGATAGCAAACAAGCATGTCTTTCATACACAAACCACCAATCGAGAGCCCATAACTCCAAAAACTCATACTCTGGGTATCTTATCCCCTCCTCTAATCAATGCAGGGTCAAGTACCAGACAATTAGGGATGTCGCTATTACTCCAGAGCCTACTGAAATTATTTAAACTAACTAATTTTAAACTTGCTTACCTCTGGTTCTTTTCACAGAAACAAAATAAAGGCTCTTGTCCATGTGTCCTCTCACTTTTCTGCCTAATCACTGACACCTATGCTTTTCTAGGTGGCATCTCTGGTGTAGCATGCCACCTTTTCTTGGGACCTAGGAGTATAACAATTTTTACAAGGGCAGTTCTTACTTGATCTATTGGCTTCCCCTAAGTGAATAATAATAAAAACTGTATTTTAAAACAAAAAGAGTAATAAACACTAGATTACGTCAAAGGATGGCAAGAAGGAGGAATAAAGTAAGAACAGATATGACTAATATAAATAACAACAGACTTACCAATTATATTAGTAATTGCATCAAATATATACGGACAAAATACTCCAATTAAAGATGAGATAGAGAAAAGACTTGATTTTGGTCTTGACAGTGATTTTTCTGGATATGGCACTCAAAGCACAAGCAACAAATAAGTGGGACTATATCAAACTAAAAAGATCTTACAAAGCGAAACAATCAACAAAACGAAAAGGCAATCTATGGAATAGGAGAAAATATTTGCAAATCATACATCTGATAAAGGATTCATATGCAAAATATATAAAGTACTCAGAAAGTTCATCAGCAAAAAAAACAAACAACCCAAGTAAAAACTGAGAAGACCTGAATAGATGTTTTCCCAAAGAAGATATACAAGTGGTCAACAGATATATGAAAAGGTTGTCAGCACCATTAATCGAGAAAACACAAATCCAAACCTCCTTACTAGACTGGCTACTATCAAAAAGACAAGTGATAACATTGACAAGGGTGTGCAGAGAAGAGAACCCTTTTGTTAAATATGCAAAATAGTAAAACCACTATGGAAAATAATATTGGAGGGTATTCAAATATTAAAAAAGAATTACCCTATGATCCAGCAATCCCATTTCTTGGAATATATCCAACAGAATGGAAATCAGGATCCCAAAGAGATATCCGCACCCCATGTTCATTGCAGAATTATTCACAATAGTCAAGATATCTTCAAGTGTCCATCAAAGCATAAATGGATAAAGAAAATACGTTGTGTTGCAACATCCTGGATGAACGTTGAAAAATTATGCTAAGTGAAGTCAGTCAGACAGAGGAAGACAAATAGCATATGTTATCACTTTTTATATGAAGTCTAAAAAAGCTGAACTCAGAAACAGAGCGACACCAGAAGATGGGGGTGAAAACAATGGAAGATTATTGTTCAAAGGGTATAAACTTCAGCTTTAAGAATAATAAATTCTGGTAAACTAGTGTATAGCATGGTGAGTATAGATAATATAGCATTATATACTTGAAAGTTGCTAAGATACTAGATATTAAATGCTCTCACTTCAAAAGTAAAATGGTAATTATGTGCTGGTTTGGAGGTGTTAATTATCAGTATGGTGGCAATCATTTTGCAATACGTAAATGTATCAACTCAAGCTGTACACCTTTAACTTACACAATAAATATCTCAATAATGTTGATAGAGGGATCTTGGAGAAAAATAGACAATGAAAGGAAACACGTTAGATATAAGATTCCAGAATAATAAATAAAAAAAGGTACAAAAATATCAAGTAAGCATTAGTTTAAAAAAGCTGCTTAATTATTATCAAAGTAGATTTTAAAGCATGGATACTATAAAAGGCAAAGGTTTCATAATGATATGGGACAATTCATTAAGAAGATATAATAATCCTAAATTTTTATGCTTTTAGTAACAGAACTTAGAAATGTATGAAGTAAATTAAGACAGAACTAAATGGAAAAAATAGATAAATCAACAATCTGTGGAGACTTGAAAATACCTTTCAGTTAGTGATAGACCATGCAGATCAAAACAAAATCATAAAGGATGCAAAAGAGCCGAAGAATCAATATTACTGACCACACGTACAAAGATTATTTCCAACCAACTGAAGAATATATATAATTTTCCAGTGCACACACTGGGGAAATATTCACAAAACACATACTGACAAGTGTCCAGATACAGGAACTCCTACAACTCATTTTAAAAATAACATTTCAATATTTTTAACTGGACAAAACATTTCAAAAGATACTTCCCAAAGATATGTGAATGTCCATTAAACTTATGAAAAAGTGGTCATCATCAATCATCAGAAAAACATACACTGAAATTGTATCAAAATACCACTAACACACTCATCATAATGACTTCACACTAAAATGTTTATCATCATCTAGTGTTGGAATGCTCATACACGGTCGATGGAAATGTAATATTTCTACTTCATATTAGTCTGGTAACTGGTCATAAAACTAAACATACATCTGCCCTATAATCCAAAAATTCTATTCTAGGCATTTATTTCAAAGCAATATGATGCAAAAAATGACTTGTAACTCAAAATGCTTTAAATTATGAAACATTACAAGAGAAAATATATGTTAAAAAAAAGTTCAAAACAGCAAGATTTGACATTATAAACATTTATACTACTGTTAACATTAAAATATGCAAAAATCGACAGAATTTAAGGAAGATACAGACAGCTCTACAATAATATTTGGGGACTCCAACAGTCTACATATAATAACAGAGAGAAAGACTGAACAGTTGAAAGATAAGAGGACTTAACAAAATAAATAATCAACTAGACTAATAGAACATGCAGCCTCTAAACAATGCACAAAGTACTTGCACATGGAACATTTGCCAGGATAGACCATTTAAGTCATAAATCAATTCACAATAGATCTAAAAAGGTATTGTCTCTGATCTCAATGGGACAGAGTTAGAAATCAATAACAAAGGGGCAACTGCAAAACTCATAAAATTATGGAAATTAAATGAATTTTTATAAACAAATTAAAAACAAAAATAAAACATGAAAACCATTTTTTTAAAGAAGGAAAGCAAATAGGAATGAAGGCAGATAAGCAGCAAGAAAGGGATTGGAGAGGAAGTCACATTTTTATTTATTTAGATGTTCATTTTAGTTACCCACTCCACCCCCATTCTGGCTACAAACCAGGTTTTTTTTTCTTTTTTAATATTTACTGGAGTAACTTTCCTTTACAAATTAACATAAACTTATACATTCAGGTCCCCTATTCTTCAAACATAAGTTAACAAATCCTGCCCACCAACAAATTATCAAGGGTTCTTCACCACTGTCCATTGGAGCCACATCCCACTTACCCCTCAACCTTATGTCTCCTCACCCTCAGGTAACCTCAGTTCTACTGCCAATGTCCAAGGGTTAGTTTTATTTAATTTGCCCCTTTGCTTTGTGTCTCTTTACATCGTACCTATGAATGTGATGACCTGGTGTCTGCCTTTATTCTTTTGACTTACTACACTTAGCATAATCCCCTCTAGTTCCATCCACGTGGATTCAAAGGACAGGATCTGATCTCTTCTAAGGGCTGTGTAGTAGTACATTGTGTATATGTGCCACATCTTCTTGATCCATTCATCTGAGGATGGGCACATAGGTAGTTTTCAATTCTTAGCTATTGTGAATAAAGCCTCAATAAACATGGGGGTGCATAATCTCTGTGAATGAGTGTCTTTGTATCTTTTGGGTAAATGACCAGAAGTGGAAAGGCAGGATCATGTGGGATTTCAATATTCAGTTTGTTGAGGAATCTCTATACTGTTTTCCATAAGGGCTGCATTCTCACCAACATTGTAAAGTATAGCCTGTTTTCCATATCCTTGCCAACATTTGTTTCCAGACTTGAGGATAATAGCCAATCTCAGTAAGGTGATGTCTCATTGTTATTTTGATTTGCATTTCCCTAATAACCGGCAAAAAGGAAATCTTTTCATGTGCCTGTTAGTCATCTGTATGCCTTCTTTGGAGAAATGTGTATCTAATAATGTTACCTATTTTTTGACTGAATTTTTTGTTTTTCTGTTGTTAAGTTTTACGAGTTCTTTGTGTATTTTGGCTATTAAGCCACTCTCAGATATATGGAACGCAAATATCTTCTTCCAGTCATTTGGTGGCCTTTTGGTCATTTGTCTCTAGGTACTTTTTAAATGCTTTTTTGATTTTGTTTTACCAAAGGGTAATTCAGAAGCATATTCTTTAATCTGCAATTATTTTGGAGTCTTCCAACTTTCTTATAGTGGTTGTTTCCTCCTTTTAAGCCATGTGGTCAAAGAAGATTGGTATGATTTGAATTTTGTAAATTTGTTGAGACATATTTTGTGTCCCAACATATGATCTACTCTTGAGAATGTCCCATGCACACTTGAGAAACATGTGAATTCCGTGGTTATTGCATGGAGTGTTCAGACTACCTCTGTTAGACAAATTTGTTTCAATTGGTCATTTAAAGCTGTTGTTTCCCTGTTAATTTTCTGCCTGGTTGATCTGTTCATGGTAAGTGGGGTGTTGAAATCTACTATTATTGTATTGCTATTGATGTCTCTCTTTAGTTCTGATTATACTTGATTTACAATTTTTCTGCTCCTTCATTTGGTGTATATATGTTACTAATGGTTATGTCTTCTTGCTTGGGCAACTCTTTAATCATTATATAATGTCCATCTCTGTCTGTTGTGACCTTTTTTAGTTGGAAGCTTGTTTTCCTCTGATATAAGTATAGCTGTTCTTGCTTTTGGGGGGTTACCATTTGTAGAATTGCCTTCTAACCACTGACTTTCAGCCTATGTTTATATTTTGAAAGGTGAATTTCCTGGATGTATCAGAAGGCTGGGTTATGCTTTTTAAGCTATTCAGGCACTGTGTCTTTTGATCATTAATTTCAGTCCATTAACAATTTGGGTGATTATTTTGAATTGTAACTGTTTATTGCTATCTTGTTACATGTTTTCTGACTATTGTTGCATACAGTACTTTTGTTCTCTTTCTCTTCTTAGGTAGGTTGAATGCAGTTAAGTTGTGATTGGATTTCCTTTTTCCATTTTCTTATTTTTCCTCTGGAGATATGTTTTGAGGTTACCTGCAGTTTACATTAAAGACTTTATTTGCTGTTTTTCTTTGAAAGCAAATTATTGTTGAGCTCATTCTAATAATCTAAATTTTTACTTTCCTCTCCCCTCCACTTTTTATATTTTGCTATCTTGCTGCTTTTAAGTGGGGTTTCTTTATACTTTAAAGGGCTTCCTTTTGTGTTTTTTGTAGAGCTGGTTTTACAGTGATGAATTCCTTTGACTTTAGTTTATCTGGAAAGCCCTTTATCATTCCTTCAATTTGAAGTGATAATCTAGCAAGACAGAATATCCTTGGTTGGAAATCCTTTCCTTTCAGCGCTTCGAATATATCATTCGACTCCCTTCTGGTCTGTAGTTTCAGCTGAGAAATCCACTGATAATCTTTTGGGGGCTCTTTTGTATAGGATTCATTTTTCTCTAGCTGCTTTTAAAATTCTCTAGCTTGTTTTTTTTTTGTTTGTTTTTTTGTTTGTTTGTTTGTTTTTTAATGATTAAGTATCTTAGTGTAGGTCTGTTTGGCTTTCTCTTGCCTGGAACTCTTTGAGCGTCCCGGTTCTGGAGGCCTGCTTTATTCCTCAGGTTAGGGAAATTCTCGGATATTATTTCTTTCAATTACAGTTTCTGCCAGCTTTTCTCTCTCTTCTTCTTGGACTCCTATGATGAAAATGCTGTTCCTTTTGATGTTATCCCACAGGTTTTGTATGCTGTCTTCATTTTTTCTCATTGTTTTTTCTTTTTGCTGTTTTGCTTGAGTGCTTTCCTCTGCCCTACCATCTAGCTCACTGATTCTATTGGAAGTTCCCTCCACCCAACTCTTGAGTCCCTCTGTTGAATTTTTTTAGTTCACTTATTGTGTTCTTTATTTGCTTCATATCTGTTTTGAACTACCTCATATTTTATCTTTTTTGTGGTTCTCTTTTTGTTCCTTTGTTTTCCTGATACCCATGAACATGTTTATTACTGCTGCCCTAAATTCATCTTTAGGTAGTATGCATACATCTACTGCATTCAGACACTCCCATGGGATTTTAATTGACACCATCATTTCACACATATTTCTCTGTGTCTTCACTATGTTTGGCATTGTCTTTACTTCTGTGGGTTAAAATTCCCTGAAGTAATGTCCTTGGGTTAGGATATCAAATTGCACCGGATAATCCTGGATTTTAGTTTGAATACACTGCCATTTTTTTATTTGTGTGATATCACCCTGGTCGGATTTGTTGAAGCTATGAGGTGGACCCTGTATTGAGGCCAGTCTATGGGGTTGGAGTTTGCCTGGGGGATGCACAGCTTCCTCCCAGCACCACAGGTCTGAATGGTAAAGTCCATCTGAATATTGTTAGTGGCCCACAATCAGAAGCAGACTGTAGTTCCAAATCTACCTGCACAGCAACACCACCTGGTAGTGTTCTCTCAAGAGACTCTCTTCTTCCAGAGACCCATAATCTGGCAAGGTGTAGAGTCTGTGCCCTTAGGCTTAGGGGAGGGATTTTGGGTAGACAGATCCTGCAGCTCCAAGCACAATAATGGTGGGAGTGATCAGGCATTTCCTCTGGTTATCTTCCGGCTATGGCGGCCTGCTGTGTATTCTGTGTGTTCTCTTCTCTAGGACTGCATCTCTGTTTAGCAGGATGCTAGTCCCTTTTCCAACATGAGATGAGTCTTCCTCCCCCCGGCTGAGAGACCATGAGTCCACTGTGGGTATTTTCTGAGGCTGGAGAGAGTCTTTTACAAACTTCAGAAGGCTTCTTCTGTGGCTTTTCTCTGGGGTTCAAAAAATTCAAGACTGTAGTCTGGTACCTGAAACTGGTTGTTCTGCATATATTTAATGGAGGAAAATGCTGCTGCTATCTGTGGAGTTGCTGGTCTTGTATATCCTCAGGGTTTGTGTTTATAGAATAGATGTTTTCTAGTTATTTTGTGGGGAAAAGGGAGTCTAAGGTCTTAAATGATCGCCATCTTTGACTCCAGTCTCAAACCAGGTCTTTGGACTGCATGTGGACCATGTATTAGGCATGCGCTTAAGTCGTGAATCATCAGGGTATACCAACATAGGAAAACTTATGGGACCAAGTGAAAGAGTACTTGGGTAAAGTTACAGCTATAAGCACTTTAAAATAAAAAACAATAAAGATCTCTCCCTCATCCATCACACAACACATGTATGTGGAGAATCTAAATGTGCTAAGTCATTCATAGATGACCTGCTTCTGGGTCTGTCTGGATTGCTTAAGAGTGGTAGTTCCCTCTCTGTAATCTTTTGAAAGTTAGACCTGGACACAAGAATTTGTTCAAAGAAAAAAAAAGAAACAAAAAACAAGAGAAATGAAAAAAAGAATAGTAAGCTTTTAAAAGAAAAAGCCAAGTTGAAAAAAATCTCAAATTAACAATCTAACTTTTCAACTTAAGGAACTAGAAAAAGGAAAAGAAACTAAACCCAAAGTTAACGGAAAGAAGGAAATAATAAAGATTACGGCAGATATAAATAAAACAGAGAATAGAAAAATAAAGAGAAAAATCAATGTAATCAAAAGTTAGTTTCTCAAAATGACAAAATTTTAGGTAGATGGATGAAGAAAAAAAAGAATAACTACTAACAACATCAGAAATTAAAGTAGGAACTCTACTAATAATTCTATAGAAACACACAGTTTTTAAAGGAGTACTATAAATAATTGTATGCTAACAAATTAGATGAAATAGGCAAATTCCTAAAAATGCAAAACCTACCAACACTACATAATAAAGAAATAGAAAATCTAAATAGTATTAATTTCTATTATTATTACTTATTATAACTAGTAAGACACTGAAAAAGCAATTCAGAATCTTCCAAGAAAAAAAAGCACTGAACTCAGTGTACTATTAAAACAAAGGAAAAACAACCCAATTAAAAAGGATCTAAGACCTTAAGATACCTAATCAAAGACAAAAAAAAAGATAATTAATAAGCATATGTGAAGATGGTCAACATTCTGTATTTTCAGGTAAATGAAAATTAAAACAACAATGAAATACCACTAGATACCAGGTTAGAAAGTCAAAATCTGGAACAAACTTTGTTAAAGGCTAGTGAGGACATGGAGCAATAAACATTCATTGATAGTGGGAATACAAAAGGATTTAGCCATTTTTGGAAGACAGTTTAGTAGTTTCTTACAAAGCTGAACATACATTTACCCTATGATACAGCAATGGCATTTCTTGGTACTTATTCAAATGACAGAAAACTTACGTCACAGGGGCACAACAAAATTTTTTGAGGTAGTGCAAATACTCTGAAGATACTATAAGATACTTATATTATACATTTGTCCCAACACAAAGAAGGTACAACACCAAGAAATCTAATGTAAAACTACTATAATTATAAGCAAGGTACATCAGAAGATACTTGCATTTCACATATCTGACAAGGGCTTAATATCCAAAATCTACAAAGAACTCATAAAAATCAACAACAGAAAAATAATTCATTAAAAAATGGGCTGAAGAGTTGGACAGACATTTCTTAAGTCATACAGATGGTCAAAAGACATATGAAAAGAAGTTCCTCCTCAATTGTTATTACAGAAATGCAAATCAAAGCAATGCGCTATCTCATTATATCAGGTACCTTATACCTGTGATATTTTATTATTAAAAAATCTAGAAACAAATGTTGATTAGGACACAGAGAACAGGGAACAATTTCACACTCTGGTGGGAGTGCAAATTGGTGCAACCCTTATGGAAAGCAGTAGGGAGAATTTAAAGAAAATGGGAAGTCTATAGGATCCCATCATTCCACTTCTGCGTATATACCCAAAAGACACAAAAATACCAATTTGTAGATATATGCAACCCCATGTTTAGTGCAGCTTTATTTAGAATAGCCAAGAATTGGAATTACTTAAGTGTCCATTGTTAGATGAATGGATCAAGAGGTGGTACATTTACACATGGGAGTAACTAACTGCACAGCCATTTGAAAAGAAGAAATCCTGCCATTTGCAACATGGATGGAACTAGATGGAATTATCCTAAGTAAATCAGGAAGAGAAAGACAAATGCTGGATAATCTCACTCATAAGTGGAATATAAAGAAACAAAGGAACAAACAAAATATAAAATAACCCTTGGAAATTAACAACTGAACTGAGGTTACCAGTGGGGGAGAGGCTGGGGGCAATTAATGGTGAGATGGTAAAGAACTTTAAGTAATTTGGTGGTGGGTAGGATATGCTGTCATGTACCTGAGGAATGAGGAGCCTGCAACTATGGGTTTATATTATTTTGTAAATCAAAATTACCTCAATAAATATTAATTAAAAACAAATTTTCCCCATAAAAGGATACTATTTCACACCTAGTAGAATGGCTATAATCAAAATAAAATAAGTTAATAGATTCTTAAAAGGATGTGGCATAACTAGAATCCTGAAACTATGCTGGTGGGAATAAGAAAGGTATAGCATTATGGTACAGTTTGGCAGTTCCTCAAAAAGTTATATATATACAGAATTACATTGTGATCTATGTATTTTTATTATTTTAACTTCTAGTTACAAACCCAATTTTGAAAATAAGGACTCAAACAGAAACTTGAACATCAGTGTTCATTATAGCCAAAACAGCAAAAATTTAGTGTCCATCAACAGATGAGTGGATTGGCATGCCCTGGTGAGTGGTTAAGTCCATAGCCTCTGGCCAGCATAGTCCACATACATTCCAAGGACCTGGGTCACCTGGGGCAGGGCCAGGGAAACAACCAAGATGAGCAACTAAAATAAAATAATAAAAACTAAATGCTTCTTCCTCTCTTTCTGTCTGCCTGCCTGCCTGCCTGCCTAGTCATCTTCATACCTACCTACACTTTTCCTTTAAAAACAAAAACCAAAACAAAACAAATGAATGGATAAACTATTATATATATATATATATATATATATATATATATACACACAACAGAATATTACTTAGCTTAAAAAAAGAATGGAAATACCAACACATGCTACACCATTGATGACCTGAGAAAACATTGTGCTAAGTGATATAACTGTATCTGAAAATATAAATATTGTATGATTCCATTTGTATAAAATATCTAGAATAAGCAAGATTATAGGAACAAAAAATAGATTAGAGGTTACCATAGTGGAGGCAAGAGGAGAGTATTCATAACGGCTACAGAGTTTCTCTTTGAAGTGATTAAAAAGTTTTAAAATTAGTGGTGATGGTTGTACATCGCTGCAAGTATAATTAATATAATAAACTGCACACTTAAAAGTAGTTAAAATGGCACATTTGATTATTTTACAGAAGTCAGTGTTCTGCAATATTCAATTTTATAGCAACGCAAATCATAAAATTCCTAAAAACAATGTACTAAAAATTCTAAACACCACATAAAAGCAGTATTTTTAATTTCTTCAATAATCCGAGAAATTCAAATAAAACTATACATTTTAATATTATACACACACCTAAGTAAGTGATATAAAATGGACTATGGCCTATATTTCTCCTTTCTATTATTGTTTTTTCGGTGTTTTTTTTTTAACTCTGTTAGGACTGGCTATTAAGTAAATGCTGGTCATTGACATTGAGTATTTAATACTTACAAAATACACTGCTCCAAAGCTCCCATGGCCAATTTCTCTGAGATCTGTGAAAAGTTTCTCTGGATCTTCTTTGAAAAAGAGCTCTGCAATTTCAGGGTCCTTCAGGCTGCCTGCTCGGTTAGTTGATGGCATCCTGCTCCACAGTCAGCTGTCTGATTCTAATTTTATACTGCTATCCCAATCCTTGGGTCATCTGTATGAATGAAGCCACGTTGGCATAAACTACTGGAGAGAAATAAAAGAAAAAGTCAGGAAAAGCAAAAGATGCTGACAATAATTAGCTTAAGATCATTTTCCGACAGCATATATAAAATTACCTTCGGCCGAAATTTCACTGAGAAGGAAGTGTGACCTGCTAGCACAGAAGTTCCTAAACCTGGCTCATCATCACAATCTAGAGTACTTAAAAAAAAAAAAAAAAAAAAAAAAAGATTCCTACTATAAACACTATTTAAGCATACACTATTAAAAATTATATAAAATCTTAATATTGGAAAGTTTTCTGTATCAGTGCTTAAAGACTTATCTAATGTAGAAGACAAAGTAATAAAAAAAAACTATTAAAAACATGCATAATTCAGAATGCACTCTAGAATGATTCAAACAAATGGAAGCTTCCCATCTATTAATGATCTTCACATATAAGACAATATGTAAAAGATTTAATTCTGTATTATTTTCCTTTACTATACATGCCAGCATCTATATAACTCAGACATTCTGTAGAAAAATGCAATGGGAAAAACAAATTTAACACAGACAACTGCTTCCCTCATAAATATGATTCACATGAAGATACAGCCCTTATCAAATCTGCTTCATTAAATAAGCACACAATACAGATAACCAGTAAATTCAATGGTGATTCTACTATATTATCTAGTATATGTTGATATTTCAATTAATATGTATGCAATATAGATACATGCACAGATATATAGATATACGCACAGTCTTTTAGCATAAGTTATAGTGTCACTGCATAATAAAACAATTCTTTGTCCTCTAATTTGATAATAAAATAATCCATATGTACTGTGATTTAAAAGCAGGACACTGGAGTCCACTTCATTGGTTTTGACATAATAGGCATGCACTGGCAATAAAAATAAAATTAAATGTTGCAGTTCAGTGATAGGCCTGACTTTCAAAACACTGTCAAGTTATAATAGCATTACTACAATCTCTACTGTGCCAAGTGGCAGTTTGTAAGGGTGAAAATAACACAGTCTCTATTGTAACTACTCAAGTTTGCCACTAAAGCACACAAGCAGTCACTGAAATATATAATTAAATGAGTGTGATGTGGTTCAATAAAACCTTATTTATAGTCACTCAATTTGAATTTTGTACAATTTTCATTTATCACAAAATATTAATTCACTTAAGTTTTTCCATCCATTTAAAATAAATAAACATATGCTTTGATACAGAGTCAAACAAAATTGGGCATGAGGGCAAATTTGGCCTTTGGGCCAATTAGTCAACCTTTGATCTATACAATGAAGATGTAGAGAGGAGCACGAGAGTTTCCAGCAGTCAGTTACCCCTCCCCTGCCTGAGAACAATGCTGAACAAGTTTGCAACCTTCAGACCCAAGATTCTGGCTGCTGGACTTACTGCCCCCAGGTCTACTCAGAAATCCTAATGCAAGCTTATTACAACATAGAGGGGAAACCCATTTATTCTAATCCACAGAATAAATGTTGAATATTAAACAAAATGAAGAGATGGAAATTTACCCCAAATGATGAATCAAACAAAACCCCAGGCAAACCCTGGTGGCACAGGACCCAAACTTGAAGAGCATCCACATATAGCCCAAAGACATGGGTTTGCAGCTGGGACTGGGTTGGAGTGGGGCAGGGCACTAATAAAAGTGCTTCTTCCTCCCCTATCTTTCTTCCTGCCTGCCTGTTGCCTGCCTGCCTTAATTCCTACCCACTTACCTTCCTTAAAAATAAAAAATAAAAATCCTAATGCAACAGAATTAAGTATTTGAAGATTTCAAAGCAATAGTCTCGATGGTGCTCACTGAATTTAGGAGGACAATGGATAAACAAAATATAATCTATAACAAAGACAAAATATGAAAGAAAAAAAACAAGAGTTAAAGAACACACAATAGAGGGGTTCAACGAAGGGACTAGAAGAGACATCAAGTCCTGGGACAAGGATGAAAATCAAGATGAACAATTTAATAAAATAAATGGAGTGCTTCTTCCTCTCTTCTACCTGCCTGCTTCTGCTCAACTTAATTTTTGCCTGCGCCTTTCCAAAAAATAAAAAACAAAAAAAAAAGCCCTTCCTCTTCTCTCTTCCTGCCTACCGGCATACTTGCCTTCATTCCTGCCTGCACCTTTCCTTTAAAAATAAAAAAAGCAGTTAGAGAAAACAAGTCATTTAAAAGGCAACCCTATAAGTAGGATTACCATACTTCTCAGTTTGAAATACAGTCCAGTTTCAATCAGTTTGCTAAAATTTAATTTGGGCAAACACCCAACAAACTAGACCCCAAACTGCCAACAGGAGTGCAGGTTTCCCTAACAAGGAGGCACACACACACACACACACACACACACACACACACACACACACTCCACACCTACGTGCATGTGGCACAAGCACATACAAACACACACACACTGCTGCTACTGAGATACCTAATAGTCTCAGTTTCACCTATAAAAATTATGTTAAGTCTACCCAAAAGATTATCTACAGAGTTCTCAACAGAAACTTTACATGCTAAAAAGTAATGACTCAATACATTCAAAGTGCTAAAAGGACTCCCAACCAAGAATACTCTACCTGATAGGTTATTACTTTGAATTGAGGAGTGATAAAAAGCTTTCTAGAAAAACAAAAATTAGAACAATTCATCACAACTCAACCAGTCTTGCAAGAAATGCTTAAAAGATTAAAATGAAAAGAAACTTCAAAAGCAGCAAAACACCAAAAATATAAAATTGGGACAGAAGTACGAATGTGTACTGTGAGAATAAATTCAAGATTAACTTGCTTTCAATTTAAAATAGGTCATAAACAAAACAACAATGAAATACCATCTCACATCTGAGAAAATGGCTACTATGCAAAAGGATACATTTGGACAAAGAAGGGATACACAAATACATGTATATGTATGCATGTATGTATACACAAAAACACATATACATATATATATACACAAGAGACTACTCCTCCTTGGCTATTTAAATAAAAGAATTTGAAATCCTACCATTTGTAACAGGATGGATGAATGGACCCAGAGGAAATGGTGCTAAGTGAAGTAAGTCAAAAGGAGTAATGAAAACATCACATCATTTCATTCATGTGTGGTATAGAGAGAAATCAAACAAGTGAACCAATAAATAGGATCAAATCGGTGATTACCTGAAGGGAAGGGGAAGGGTGATCAAATTGAGTAAAAGAGGTCAATTACATGGTGAAGGATAAAAAATTGAACTACTAGTGGTAAACCAAATGTATTAAATATACACGTAAGTTTGTTCATTTATGATAATATACACCTTAAACCTATGCAATGTTCCTTGAACAAAATATTAAAAAATAAAATTTCAGGAGTGAAAAAATGGTTTTATGATTTTTATAAGCATTTGTCATATTATAGAAGGAGAAAGCAAACTTTCTCTAAAAAAAAAATGGCCAGATAGTGAATATTTTAGACTCTGTGGTCCACAAAGGGTCTCTGGCTCATATTCCTTTTTTTTCCTCTCCAACAACTACTTTTGAAAATTCTCAGGTTGAAGACCATATAAAATCAACCCTAGTATAGATATGACCCAGTAACTGTAGTTTGTTGACACACGTTTACAGATAACATTATATGATGTCTGAAATTCGTTTTACAATAATCAAATGGAAGACCATATCCTCCTTATTAAAAGAGAATTTAAAAAATCAATGATCCTATAAACTGAAAATGAGATCTAATTTGTTTCTGGTTCCACAAAAAAAGATCAAAGAAACCTAACTCTTATAAGGCTCTTTAGGGTTGAATGCAAAACATATACATAATTTTTGTGAGTGACACTATTTTGTTCAATCCTAAGCATCTCTAAGAAAGCTGATGAAACTAGAATTTAAAATATCAGTATAATTTATTATAAAGTCTCAGACCAAGATAGGATTTTCAGATTTAAGCAACTATTCAACATTTGTAAAACAAAGTCAAATAACTGACAATAATGTCAAAGCAAAAGAAGATGGGGGAAGAATAATGATAAATCACAGCATATTCAGTATTACTTGAGGAACTCTCCTTAGATGAACAATAATGATGTCACGGTATTCTATCTTTAAGAACCTTCAGATTTTCACAAAAAGGACATTGTTGGTCTTAAACAACTGCTTCAATACCATAAATACCCGTTTCCCAAATCTGTTAGAGGGTTAAGGCTTAGAAAACAGTCAATTTAGTCAAACATCCACTCCCTTTAGGGAAAAAAAATTTGTCTTCTTATACAGAATAGGTAAAGAGAGACTGTATTATCTACTATATCCTGCCTCTTCAGATACATACATACAGATGTTGATATATAATAATGCATATTTTAAGTCTATGCTATAATGCAATTATGACTGCATTCAGATTTTTTAAATACACACACACACCAGTCATTATATTAATTAACTAGGACAATCAATACAACTGAGAAATGTCATTAGTAAGATAAATTTGATATTATAGGAACTTACATTAGGACTTAATCTACAGATAACTGATTTGATGTCTAGTGTTTCAACCTACTTATAAATATTATATACATAACAAGTGTGTATATATTATGCATGTATCTATACATATAAACACATATATTTGCTGTTGTTTCAAAAGAAAGGTGCAGGCAGGAATAAGGTGAGCAGAGAGAGGCAGGCAGGAAGAGAGAAGAGGAAGAAGCACCCCCATTTATTTTATTTTGCAGTTCATCTTGTTTGCCCCTCTCTGCTCCAACCCCAAGTCTCAAACCCCATCTTTGGGATGTATGTGACTATGTCCATGAGCTCAACCACTAAACCACCACGGCATACCTAAACATTACTTATTAATTATAAAAGTTTAGATTAAGAAATTATTTGTTTCCAAAAGAAGAAAGATAAAAAGCAAATATAATACTCTATAAAGATTTCATTGGGTTGTTGGGTAAGAAAACATTCATGAGGGGTGGTATAAATACTGCCTATTTGGGGATTGATAAAGATAGCAAAATTAGTCTTCTAATAAAATAAGACATTTAAGTAAATGCAAACACAAAAAATATATATCGCTACTCACACGCAGGTAATCTATGAAAGGATACATCTAAAGTAGGGGAATTCATAGTCAAAGGGGGATTATTTATTCCCTTTGGTCCTTTTAACCTTTCAAAGTTTTGTTCCTTAAACTGTATTTGAAGAAATAATAGCTGAGAATTTCCCTAACCTGAAGAAACAAGCAAATGTCTAGACCAAGGAAGCGCAGAGTTGCTGATCTATATTTAAAACAAGTAGAGAAAGAACAATTAAAGCCAAAAATCAGAAGAAGGAAAATAAGAAAAATCCGAGCAGAAATAAATGAAATAGAAAACAAGAAGACAATCTAGAAGATCAATGAAACCAAAAGTTGGTCCTTTGAAAAATAAACAAAATTGAAAAAACACTGGCTACACTCACAAAGAGAAAACTCTCATAACTAGAATCAGAAATGAAAGGGGAGAAGTTACAACAGATACCACAGAAATACAAAATATCCCAAGAGCTACTATGAAGAGCTCAATGCCAATAAAGTAAACATTAAGGACATGGACAGATTTCTAGAAAAACAGACTACGTAGACTGAACTTTGAAGAATTGGAAAACCTGAACATGACAATCACAAGCAAGGAAACTGAGAGATAATTAAGTCTCCCTAAAAACAAAGGCCCAAGACAAGATGGCTTTTCTAATAGTTTTCCCAAACTTTCAGAGAAGAATTAATATCTATTCTTCTCAAGCTCTTGCAAAACACTGAAGAACAGGAAACAATAAACTTTCTACAGGCTAACATAACACTAATGCCAAAAGCTGGAAGAGACCTCACCAAAAAAGAAAATTACAGACCAATATCTCTAATGAACATAGATGCAAAAATTCTCAACAAAATATAAACACTGAATCTAACAATGCATCAAAAAAATCATCCATCGTGACTAAGGGATTCAAGGATGGTTCAATATATGTAAATCTATTAATGTAATATACCACATATATCAACAAAAGCAAGGAGAAAAAACACCTGATTACATTAATAGACACAAAGAAAGCTTTTGACAAGGTCCAACACCCATTTATGATTAAAAACCTTGCACAAAATGGGGAAAGAAGGTACATACCTCAACATAAGAAAGGCCATATATGACAAAACCACAGCCAACATCATACTCAATGGGGAATAATTGGAAATGTTTCCTCTAAGATCAAGAACAAGACAAGGCTATCCACTATCACCACAGCTATTTCACATCATAGCAGAGGTCTTAGCCAGGGCAATTAGACAAGAAATAAAAGGAATCCAAATTGGAAAGTAAAGTAAAACTATAATTATCTGCACATATATATTGAAAACCCTAAAAAGTCTATCAAAAAAAAAAAACTATTAGAACTAATCAACAAATATAGTAAAGTGGCAGGCTACAAAATAAAGGCACAAAAATCTGTCAAACTGTTATATGCAAACAGCACACTAGAAGAAAATGAAATCAAGAAAACCATGCCATTTAAAATAGAAGTGAAAAAAAAAAACCAAATGTCTTAGAATACACTTAACAAAGGAGGTGAAAATCCTGTACAATAAAAACTTTAAGTCCTTCTTAAAAGAAATGGAGGATACAAAGAGATGGAAAGACATCCCCTGCCTCTGGTTGGGAAAAACTAACATCATTAAAATTGTCATAACAAGTGGTGGTAGAGCCCACTGGACAATGGTGAAGAACACTTGATTTGGTGGAAGTTAGGGTGTGTTCATACATATCTGAGAAATGGGGAATCTGCACATATGGGGATCTTATACATATGAGCTTATTTCAATGTGTAAAATCAAAGGCTACTGCAATGGAAAAAAAAAACTACAGAAATTGAAATAAGTTTCTCTGCTTAAAATCCTCATTGTGGTGTACCCCAGAGGCTTAGCAGGTAAACCAATAGGGCATAATCCATGTACATCCAAGGACCCAGGTTCCAGACCCAAGGAGTGGGTGGGGTTGGCATAGGAACAACTAAATGAACAATTAACTAAATAACTAAATCAAAATTTTTTCCTCCTCTCTTTCTGTCTGCCTATTTTCCTTCATTCCTGCCTTTCCTTTAAAGAAAAAACAAATCCTGATTTTGGGTAAAAAAACAAACTATTCATTTAAAAGACATCCCAAAATAAGTGAAACAGAAAGGCTGAACATAGTATGATGGAAATGTTTAGTTTAGGGGGAAAAAAAAAAAGGTGCAGAACAATATGTAAACTATAGTATTCTCTCATTTGAAAGTTCTACAGAGCAGCAGTTAGGTCAATTGCTTCCAAAGAAGCAAACCACATATCTCTGGGTTGGGGCTGAGGGACCAACTAGTGTGAACTGAATAAAAATAAAGTGCTTCTTTCTCTCTCTTCTTGCCTACATTCCTGCCTGTATCTCTCCTTTAAAAAAAAAAAAAATGGTGAAAATTAATATATGACTATGTATATGTGAGTACGTATTATTTGATTTTATATGCATAGACTATTTCTGAAATGATAGTGTACAAATATGTAATATTATCTACCTCCAGAAAAATATATTGGACTTGGCCTCTGAAGGACAAGGGTTGATTGGGGGGCGGGGGGGGGGAGGCAGCGGGGATGTGAGACTGTGGTTTAGTACAGTCTCTGGTGACAAATGCCCGAGAACAGTTACAGTTTCCTTGTTTACCAGCTGTATGATGTAGAATGAAATTCTCCTTATCTTGGTCTCCTTATCTATAAAATGGCACTACTCTTATGGTTGTTGTGAATATTATTATTGATAAGTAGTAATCTATTATATGCATATAGTGTATGAATGATATACTTGGAAATTTATACATCTTTATATTCTACTCCTGGCAAACGAGAAAAATAAAGAATAATGAAATACTGTAACAGTCAAGAAAGACGGAATGTCTCCATATGTATTACTCAACATTATTCTAGAGGTCATAACTTTAATATATGCCATAATACTTAAAATAATTCCTACAAACCAATAATAACAAAAAGTAAGCAAGTTCTGTGAATTGATAATTCACAGAATAAGATTCAAAATTGGTCATTAAACATAAGAAAAAAATACTAGTAGAGCAGAGATCAACAAAATCCAAGATAACAATGGAGAAAGCCCAACAGAATAAAAAATTTGCTCCTTGAAAATATAAAAACTTGACAGACTTTAAAATTTTAGTTAAACAGAACAAGAAAAATAATAAGACTCAAATTCCTAAAATCGTAAATAAAAAGTAGGGACATTACTATCAAACTTACAGAAATAAAAGACAAGCAAACTGACTCAAGAACTGAAAATTACAATAAGATTTATTTCATAAGACCAGTTATTACCCTGATACAAAGCCAGATAAAGCCATCACAAGATGGCATGTCCTAGTAGTAGGTCAGCCAACTATGAAGTGTGCAGTCCATATACAACCCAAGGACCTGGGTTCATGTCTCAGGGATAATAACCAATGTGAATAACTAAATAACAATAAAATAAAAAGTGCTTTGTCCTCTTTTCCTGCCTGCCTGCATCTTTCCTTTAACAAACAACAAGAAAATTACAGACCAACATCCCCTATGAATATAGAGGCAAAAAAAGTCTTCAAAAAATACACCATGACCAAAAGAGATTTATTCTAGGAATGCAAGGGTATAGTTCAATATATAAATCAGTCAACATAGCATACCATATTATAAAATGAAGGGGGGAAAACAATCATTTCAATAGAAGCAGATAAAGTATTTGACAAAATCCAATCATTCTCTTTCATGATAAAAAGTACTCAGCAAACTAGGAAAACCTTCAAGTATCATCATACTTAATGTTGAAAGACTCAAAACTTTTCCCCTAAAGTCAAAAACAAGACAAGTATACCATGTCATTTTCAATACTTCTATTCAACACTGTACTGGAAGTTCAAGTCAGAACAATTAGAAAATAAAAAAATAAAAGACATTCAGACTGGAAAGAGAGAAGTAAAATTATCTCTACTAGCAGATGACAATCTTACATATAGAAAAACCTAAAGAATCCGCAAAAAACTTTTATCCTAATAAAGGAGTTCAGCAAAGCTTCCGGATACACGAATACACAAATATCAGTTGTATTCCTATACACTAGCAATGAACACTATGAAAATGAGTAAGAAAACAATTCTATTTACAGTATCATTAAAAAAAAAAAAGAATTGGTCCCCCTCTGTGGCTCAGGAGGCTAAGGCGTAGGTTATGAAAGTTGTGGACCTGGGTTTGAGACCAAGGGCCAGGGTTGGGGGGAGTATCAACAAATAATAATAAATAATAAAATACTTAGGAAAACACTTAACAAAGAAGTGGAAGACTTTGAAAATGCCAAAACACTGCTGAAAGAAATCAAAGACCTAAATCAAGTGAATATCTTGTGTTCAAATTAGAGCATATAACATCATCAAGATAGAAGGCAGGAAGACAGGAAGAAGCATCCTTGTTTTTTAATTTTTATTTTAAGTGTTCAAACTGGTTGCTTCCCCCTAGGTCCAGGCCTTGAACCCAAGGGTATTTGGAGGAGATTGGCCTAAACTGCTGCTCCACCAGGACATGCATCAACAAAATTGTTATCATATTCCAAGCTGTCATTTTTCAAAAATAGACAAGTTATCACTAAAAGTCATGTGTCACGGCAAGAGACACAGAATAAACAAAACAATCTTTAAAAATAAGAGCAAAACTAAAAAACTCAAGCCACCCAATTTCAAAGCATACTATGCAAAACCAGTTATCAAGACAGTGTTACTGTTATGTTCTTGCTATATTACAGGCATAAAAACAGAGACCAATAGAAGAGAACTAAAAGTCCAGAAATGAACCCATACAGTAATGGTCAAATGATTTTCAGCAAAGGTGTCAAGACCATTCAATGAAAAAGAACCTTTTTTTCAAAAAAAGTTGGTTAAAGAACTAGGTAACACATGCAAAGAACGAATTTGGACCTCTACTTCATACCACATATAAAATTTAAAGCAAAATGGACAAAGAACCAAGAGCTAAAAACAACTCTTCATAGTAAACCTAAGTGAAAACCTACATGAACACTGGATAAAAGTTTTCCAGATGACACAGAAAGCACACTGCCAAAGAAAAGCATAAATCAACTGAACTTCATTGGAAATGTAAAACGCCTGTGCCATCAATAGACACCTATCAAGGAAGTGAAAAGACAGCACACAGAATGGAAAAAAATATTTGCAAATCATGTCATAAGGATCTCTAAAGAACTCTTAATTGGGTTAACCCAATTAAAAATGGGAAAAGAATTTGAATAGACATTTCTCCACATGAGATATATAAAAATGGTCAATATGCACATGAAAAAATGCTTAACATGATTATGCATTAAGAAAATGCAAATAAAACTACAATTAGATACCATTTCATACCTGCTAGGACGGCTATAATTGAAGAATCAAATATAACAGATGTTGGCACGGATATAGAGAAACTGGAAGTCTCATACATTGCTGGTGGGAATGAAAAATAGTATAGCTAATGTGGAAGTTTGGTATTTCCTCAAAAATCTAAATATAGAATTACCGTATGTCCTAGCAAGTCCACTCAGCAAACCCATCCTCTTTTTCCTACTCAGGAACGGCAACACGATTCTTAGTGTCTCTGAGGTCAGAAACCTAGTAAACTCTGAATTTTTCCCTTCTATTTTCCTCCTGTAACATCAATCTAATAAACTCGTAAATACAACAGACTTTGAAGCTCCTCCTCTACCCAGTGCTGGAAGACAAATTCAGGCCTTAATCATCTCACCTACACTAATGCAATAATTTCCTATCTGGACTCTTGATTCTAGTTTTACTCCAATTCACCTTCCATATTGTTTCTCTGATTTTTCCACTAATATTTATTAAGTGCAAATTAAGGAAGGAAATTCTTAAATCACAGAATTAGTTTTTTTCTCATTTACTTTTTTCAGTTTAAAATACATTTTCTTACATCTAAAATAACTTAAGTAAATTTAAATACCTTAAAAATTTATTGAAAAAAAGATAAATAACATTTTATTAATGTAAGGTGTGCATCACTATAAATCAACATCCATGTATAACACTTTAGTTTTACCATCAAGAGTACAATTCTATCCAGCATGTAACTACCCTTTTAACCTGCTTGCCCAATTTCCTATGCTCTTCCCTTATGTAATCTCTAATTTGATTCCAAAAGACTAAAAGCATGTATTTTTGCTTGATTTGTTCACTTGTTTGTTCAGTTTCTCTATATAATACATAAGTAAAATTATAGACTATTTGTCTTTTTCCTTCTAACATCTCAGTAATATAATTCTCTCTAGTCATGTTTTTAAATACTCAAACACCGTAACGTATACTGAATTAAATCCATAAAGCATTCAAGAACTCCCCAATCAGGCTGAATCCTTCGTTTCTGCCCTGTTCATTTAGTGTATTCATCCCTTATCATAGCAAAGTTCACCAAAAGGACTCTACGCTACCTAAAACACTACTGTCCACATTGGCAACTAGCCTATCCTACTATTTCAAACCTGACTTCAAATCCAAAACCCATAAAATTTTAATAAAACTTCATTTGAAATTAGTAATTCTGACCTCTTTTACTATGTATATTTCCATTTTCCATAAAAAATTTTCTGTATTCTTATATCCCCTACTCTATATCACAGCAAACAAAATTTGATCACAAAGATGATCATTCTGAAAATGTTTAAATTCTACACGGGGATGCATTTAGTAAGATAGCTTCAAAATACACAAAACAAAATTAAAAGAATTACAAGGACAAAGATAAACCCACTCTTGTAATAGGAAAGATTTTAACGCATCTCTCTCAAAAATACTTAAAGCTTTGAAAAAATTCAACTAATAATCTTAATTTATAATGGCATGTAAAAATCTCTCTTGTACCTGAAAAATAAAACTGCTACATATCAAATTTTCAAAAAAATTTTCTTGAATCACTATTTAAATACCCTATCATTTCACTGATTTCACTGATTTTTAAAGGAAGGGAGAGAAGAAGCATCTTTATTTACTTTTGGTTTATCATTCTGGCCCTATGTCACAAACCTGGGTCCTGGGGCTTTACGTGGTCCAATACCAACATCTCAGTTGCCTGAGTCACAAAAAGGGCCTTAGGTAAGGATATATTTTAAATTCTCATTTCCATGATAAAGGCAGACATGAGTTATTTATTTAGAAATAATTTTAATAAGCACACAAAGATTATTTCTATGTACATTTGTAAATTAAAATTTTTTCTCTCTTTGAAGTAACAGCTTTTTTTTTAATTTTAAGGAGCCTGGGGTCATACTATTGAAAGCAAAATAGAACCAAACAGAGGACTGGCCACAAAGAGCTATTAACTAAATACTCCATTTACATCCCAAGGACCCAGTTTTACAAGGGGGTTGGGGGAGGGCGGGAGTACCATGATTAACAATTCAATAAATTAAAAATAACAAAATGCTTCTTCCTCCTCTCCCTCTTCTTGCTTGCCTACAACCTTCGTTTCGGACTGCACCTTTCCTTTAATTAAAATTTTGAAAAAGAAAGAGAAGACTTGTCTTGGGCACTGCAAGATAAGTAGATCTCCAAAGCCATCAGAATCCTGATATTCTATAGAGGACTTAAATGTGTTCAGTCATGTATGACCTCAACAGCACATTACTACCTTCAAAGCAGCATCCTCAGAGTGGTTCGGGAATTAAAGGGGATGTAGTTTTCTTTTTTAACTTCAAATATAACATTTGCTTTCTACATAATCACTCATCTTAATTACTTAAGTTACAATGAGCTAGTACTCTTAGGACAATTTTTTTCTCTAAATTAAGTATTAAATTTGGGATTAAACTCCCAATATTTAAATTACAGCTATTCAATTATTTTTCATACAAATAGTCATATCCCAAGGAATCATATTTATACAAAACAAATCTATTTAATAGGATTTATAGCATTAATGGTGCATACCCTGATACAGCAGTCAGCCACCCTCAGGCAAGCATAGTCTAAATGCATCCCAAGGACCCTGGTTCATGTCCCAGGACCTGGGGGAACAACCAAGATGAATAACTAAATAAAAATAAATTTAAATGTTTCTTCTTCTCTCTTCCTGCCTGCTGGCCTTCATTACTGCTTGCACTTTTCCTTTAAAAATAAGTAAAAATACGTCATTAACTTTGCCAAGGAGGGAATGGTGAGTCAAATATTGGATACTACTTGGTATATAGTTCTACTATAACATTCGTTTTAAAAACAATTTTAGTATTATGTAAATTATTTATTTACTTAGGTGTAATTTCATCTCTAAGATGAAATGCAGAGGAATGCAGACAACTGCACCCAGCTGAACCAATTGAATCAACCATTTTTTTTTTCTTATTCTCAATGTTCTAGATCTCAGGGTTAGACAATTCTTAGAGTTAGCAGATAAAAGCCTGGTTCATTTTAACCAATCCAAAATCTATATTCCCAACTATCTCTTTTGTCTACCGCTTACACGTCAGGCCAATATTCCCTTGTCCTAATCATCCCAGGGTCAGGTACCAGACAACTCACGACACCCCAAGCTTACGAAATTAGTCAATCTAAACATGCTTAACCTGACTTCCATTTATTTTCATATAAACCACAATAAAACTCTTGCCAGATTTTCCTGTTATACTCCCTGTGCCTCTTGACCAACCAGGTACTTCCCTGTGTGGCACAGTATGACATGGAGAGCCCCACTCTTCTTGGGAACTGTAAGAAACTATCTTTTCAATGGTAGTGTTCTTCTGAACCATTGGCCTCATCACATCTGGATAATAAAGCTGTTATTTTAAAACACCAAGCCATATAAGAATACATAAATCATATTCATAGGTACCTTAAACACATATTAGCTACTCAATTCAAATGGTATTACATTTTCTATTCAAAATCACATAGCCTATCTTTCATCACTTTATAGTAACTGGTCAAATTGGTTATAACATTTGGTTTTTCCGCCAGCAATATATAGTCCCCAAACTCAAACATTTTCTATAGGTTCTTGGAAATTGCACCTTTAAGAGAAATGATCTAAAAGGAAACCCATTTTACCTTAGGCTATTGATATAAACTAGAGTTAAGTGTATCTCTGGTTACAAAAAGATCAGTTAACTTCTAAATAAAGATCACAGGCTCTTCTAATACTAAACAATAATTTGTATTTATTCATTCACTTTCCAACTTCCTCATTCCAATTCAGGATCATGAGTGATCAGAGACTCTTCTGGCAGCTGAGGGTGAAGGCAGGAATCAGCCATGAACAGAATACTATTTCATCACAAGGTACTCACACACATTCCCAGACTCACCCATACTGGGACAATTCAGACATGCCAATTCAACTAACTGCACGTTTCTGGGATGTAAGAGGAAATTAATGACCTAGAGAAAACCCACACAGACATGGTGGAAATGTCCAAACTCCACATGAACAAAGGCTCTAGCCAGGAATCCTTTTATTTTTCTCTCATCAATATTATCACAAAATAACATTGAACAACATGACATTATTTAGGGACCTGCTGTATATTATTCTATATCCTCACCAACAGTTGAGAATTTATCCTTTTGTTTTTTGTTTTAATTCCAAGACTAAGTAAGACATTCTCTACTTTTCCCTAAAATTAATCTGATAAACTTAACATTGATTAAATGTCAAAGATTGCTAAAATCTAACCCAAGATACAAAAATTAATGAAACTGTAATGATTTAAAGCTTAACTCTGCTTCAAGGTTAAAAGAAACAGAATTTGAAATTGAAAGCAACCACGGAAAGAACTATACTTTCAGCTGAGAAAGCAAGTAAAATTCCTAAGTCAGTAATAATAACTGCAATAATAACAATTATAAAATAAGAAGCTATTATAGTGCTAGCTTTTCCAAACACTATATTATATAACTCACTCGATTATTACAACACTTAGCGATCTATAACTTTCAGTGCTCCCATTTTATAGATAGGGAAACTGAGACACAAAAATTAACTTAACCAACATTACACAGTTATAAACAATTGAGCCACGATTCAGTCTCAGGCTCCATAGTAACCACTGCTTCTTAAACAAAAAATCAGGATCTAGGTGTCTCTAGCTATCTTCTCATTAGATATGGTATCTCTATAAGCAACTGCCCTGACTTCAGTGGGTCATTTAATATATAAAATAACACATGTAAAGCATAAAATTAATAATGAAAAACAAAGTATTTTCCACTTTCTTAGAATTTAGACATGTTTTAAATTCCATAAACAGTTTTTTTTAAGTTTTCCATTAAAAAACAAATGTTAAATGTTAAAAATCAACAAAAATATAAACAAGTCAATCAAAAGATAGGCAAAAGATATTACTAGGCACTTCTAAGAGTGAATCTACATATCTAAAACTTACATAGCTTTGTAAATCAAAGCTACTGCTAACAAAATTTTTAATAAAATTAAAATAAAAAAGGTTAATTCTGTGGCTACAGCATTTACATGAAACAAACCAAATAAGCAACAGTTTCATAATTTATGACTTTCTTCCAACATTTCCCTATCACCATTAACAAACACTCCGATAACTAGAAAAGTAATTGATATTTGTAACTATTTAAAATTATTTACAATTCTTATTAAGTATCTAAATGCTGGCTGATAAAAGAGCCTCTTTTTCCAGTTGTCTCCCTGTACAAAGGTCCTGTGGCACCGCTACTTTCCCATCCTTCCATTGTTTAATAATGTAACTACTACTAAAGGAGGCAACAATAAGCTACAGTACAGTGTTACAATGATACAAAATTCTTTCAATGCTGCTCTCATATATACAATGTTGATAGTTGTCATGAGTGCTAGGATTTATAGAAGACTTGCTTTCTTTTTATCAGTATTTGCTAGTTTTATTTTGAATGTAGTTCAAATAAAGTTTAAAATGCAAATAAAAACCAACAGTATTGTGAAGATTCTTCAAAGTGTTAGAAACTTAAAATGCAAAATAGGAATGAAGCAGGAATTTTTGAAGTTTAATAACATAACAAAATATCCAAGTGTTACAACTTTGCAAAGTCTTACCTGTAAAACAACTAGCTTGTTCAAAATGTAACGAAAGGCAAAAACAACAACAAACACATACACATATATACACATACACACAAAAAACAACTAGGGAAATGTTCTAGAGAGTAACAGAGACTAAAGAAATACGGCAAATAAATGCAATGTTTGGTCATGGATTTGGGGAAGTGGGGGCAGGGAATTCAGCTTTAAAGAATATTATTGTGACAATATTGTGCAATAAATTGAATATAGACTGTACATTGTGCTTAGCCGGAAAATGTCTCGTTTCTAGGTAATACATACTGAAGTATTTGCAGTCATTTTTGCAGTTCATTCATTCAGAAGAAAAAAATGTATATATAGTTATAGTTACATAGGTTAAAAATTAGTGAATCTTCACGAAGAGTACAATGAGTATTCACTATAGGAGTCTTGCAACTTTTCAATTAAAAATATTGGAGAGGAAAAAACTGACAATAACCTAAAAGCCCAATGGTTTAAAATAATTATTAAAACTAACTCAAGAGATAGGACATAATCACAAGAAAATAGAGTGGCAAAGTGTCATTTCCAATTATGCTTTAGAACTTGATAGTTTTGTGGTACTTTCGAACTTCAAAGCAGAATGGTAGGAAAATTTTTAAGTTTGTTTTGATACTCATGAATTCCAATCATCAACAGGAAAATAACAGCAAAAAAAAAAAAAAAAAAAAAGCAGAGAGAAAAAGGAACCAACCAATTTAACACTGAAATTTATATGTAAGTGGTATTTCCAAAAGACCACTCAATAAATATTGGGGCACTGCTTACATTTGGAATTGCAGTTATGAATGTTGCCACTGTCTTCTCAATAGCCCCTTTTCCCACACCTATGAAAGACAATGCTAATCCAGCAAAGCATCTTCTTGAGAGGTAGTTCTATAGTCCTTATCAGCTTTCCTTCATTTTGTTAGAAGCAAAATTCAAAACCTATTTACAGGTTCTGGTTTTCTATTTCAAAAAAGCTAAATTAGATTCCTATTCTTTGACACACTCTGGTGGCTTGGTGGTTAAGTCTGTGGCTCTGGCTAGTCCACAAACATCCATTCCAAGGACCAATTCCCCACCTGTGAGGTGGGGGAGAACCACCAAGATGAATAAATAAATAAATACTTCTTCTTCCCTTCTCTTCCTGTCTGCACCTATCCTTAAAAAAAAAAAAAAGACTCCTATGCTTTATACATCATGCCAAAATTAATCAGGAATAGATTGATAAATTTAGTCAGAAATAAAAACTAGAGATGTGCCGTGGTGGAGTAGTGGTTTGGTCAACTGCCTACAGCAGAAGTAGAGGCCAAATACATCCCAAAGATCCAGGTCATGGGCTGGGGAGAACAACCAAGATGTGCAACTAAATAAAAATAAAGTGCTTCTTCCTCCTCTCTCCTGCCAAACAAAAAAGAATTCCTACCTGAGCCTTTCCTTTAAAAAAAAAAAGTGAAAACACTTTCTCATAAAGGGAAACTATTGGTCTAAACTCAAGAATCAAAATCTAATAACCTCAGAATCATTTTAACTTATTTAAGAAATACAGTCATGCCCCTTTCATTTTTCAAGAAAATTTAAAGGGAATAGTTTAAATATCAACTATTACCCAAAGTATAAAGTAATACTATGATGATGGATCAGTGTAGCATCAAATTAATATGGTGGATAAATAAAGATTTAAAGTACTTTCCTCTCATATAACTCTTCCCATTGTAGATATACAGTAACTTGGATAATTATAGTTAAGTAAGCCAAAAATAACATTACCAAAAGGAAGGAAATATTTAACTTCAATATTCAGAATAGACTGCTTTTAAATTGTTATTTCAGATTTCAACTAGGGCTTTTTGGCATCTTTTCACTGTTTTTTTCCCCAGGGTATATTCTTGGTTGTGCCATTTTCTAAAGGAGAACTGTCCTAACATGCTTGCCTTACTTGCTTTTACAATTAATCTTTTCTCAATATTTTATTAGCTGTAATAACTGAAAGTCAGATTCCATTACATACTTTATTATTATTATTAACTTAAGAGGTTAACAACCATGATAAGGTCCTGGAAAAATACCAATAATGTTATTAGGGATGAAAGAATGGACAGTCTATTTACATCCTATAAAGTTCAAAGTTATATAAAACTAAATAAATTTGGCATTTCCATTTGATTATCTCAAAAGATATTCTGAACTCAATATAATTTAATCACTCAAACCAGTCTTCTTTCTGTGTCTTACATAAAACCAAGTGAACCAACTTAATGTATTTAATTGAACAATTCAGAAATCTAAGTTATTTTTGACATATCCCTTGCCTTCACTCATAACCCAATTCATCACTATGTCTTGTAGATTCATCTTCCTATACTACTTTCTCAAATCGGCCCACTTTCTTCCATCTCTACAACCATTTCCTTATTCCATCCAGGTTACCACTTACCATATCTCACTTACCATAACAACATCCTAAACAGTATTATTGCATCCAGTCTTGGACACCTCCAATTCATTTGGTCTACTACCACCAGAATGACAACCAAAATACAAATACGATTTTTTCCCTTTAAGTGTTCAATGCCTTTACACAGTACTTTGGTTAAAACAAAAAATCCATAATATGACTATCTATGCCTCTTAGTCTCATCTCCTTCCAACTTATTATTCTCTGATGAGAGAGTTTTCAGCTATTGCCACAGAGATGCGAACACAGAGAAACTAAGAGTACAGGTTTTATCTAAGTCCCCAAACTGGATCTGTCAACATACCAACTCTTTGGCAGTGAACTTGCTGAAAAAGTAACTTAATCTTGCTGATCTCAGTTTTCCCACCTTTAAAATAGAAAAAAGAATAATACCTATGTCATGGATGTTTTGTGAGGGTGTAGAGAACACAGTGCTCATAACCAGCAAGCACTTACTTCATGCCAAAATCCTCTCATTTCATCAATTTCTGGTTCACATCCCCACTGGTAAACTTTCCCCAAATTGGTACAATAAATTGGTTCTGTAGTATGTGTATGGTTTCCATAAAATTTGTCTACTTTCAACTAGCACTTACAGCATCTCACTGTACAGAATTACATGTTTACATATATCTCTCTACCACTAGGTGAACCCTTTTTTCTTTTCCTCTTTTTTAAAGGAAAGGTGTAGGCAGGAATGAATGTAAGTAGGCAGGTAGGCAGGAAGAGAGAGGAGGAAGAAGCACCTTTATTTCAATTTTTGTTGTTTATACTGCTTGCTTCCCTTCACCCCAACTTAGGACTTGACCCCAGGCGTATGTCGCCTGCTCCTTTGGAGGCAATTGACCTATGGCTCCACCAGGGTACACCTAAGCAAAATTCTTAAAGGCAGAGGCAGCTCTATTATCATGTATCTGCTGTGGGAGGGTGGAAGGGTGGTTTCCCAATATAGCATTCCCATCTCAACACATCATGATGCACACATACAGAAGACAGTTATTTGATGGCGTCCCAGCATTTGCCTCCACTTTTTAGTAGTAGTGCTGGATATCCTTTTGGAAAGTTAACGCTCCTCTGTTTAGTGAGGGTTACCTATAAAAAAATGTCCAGTGAAGTCAGTTCTCCTGTCATAGATGAATGGACATGAACTAAGCTAAGCTAACCACACTCTTTTCAAGGATTCTGAATCTTGAGCAAAATCACACAAGTTTGGGGGAAAATTATGTGTGGCACTCATTCATCCTGGTGGCATAATGATTAGACTGTCAACTCATTCCTGATATCAAGACCCCATTCCTGATATCACTGCCCTAGGTTGTTTCTCCCATCTTCATCTTGAATTTGTAAGCAATTTAATAACTTCATAATGAATTTATTTTCTCCCTAAGACAGTGTCACTTTTCTGTTTGCAAATAAAGACCTTAATATAAGGTCTGACTCATATAAGATCTCTAATATACCTCTAAAATATCAGTCAATACTCTTGTTCAAAGACTTTATAGTTCACAAATTCTTACACAATCTCCTCCAGGCTAACTATTCAGGGTTCTCCCCAGTGGAGCCCAATCTACATTTTTAAACTTATTTTTCATCAATGACATTACATATATTTACTAGTGCTATTCTCCCCTCTTGGAATCCTAGCCATTAAACACCAGGTTCTGCCTATAAATCTTATATAACCTTTCAAATCTATTTCAATTGTTCCCTTGTATATAAATCATTATCAATTCCATCAGTATATTAGAGGACTACAGAAAAAATTCTTCATGCCACTTTGTATCTGTATTATTACATATTATACATTCACTGTTTCTATAGAGACAATGACATTCTTCCACTGACCCTACTAACTCAATATGCAGGAACAGAAATATGTCAAGTGTGAGTTGTCACATTCAATCAGTGATGCTGCTACAAAACTGGTCATAATACTATGACAAAAGTTAAGTCAAATTGTTTTAAAACTAGCGTATGTAAGTCTGAGATCAACTTTTGCTTCTCAGTAATGATAGAAAAAATGGACAGGATTTACACCTTCCTTTCATAAACATCTGAAAAGCTGGAAAAATAGAAAATTCCTTCAGATACTAGACATGATGCAACACATGACTACAATATCTGAGAAGTGAAACAAAAAAGGCAAGCTATATGTCTGGCTTTCTGCCTAGAAACGTTTTCCAGAATACAGTACAGGGAAGGGGATACCAAGGAAAACAAAACAATCTCCTTGAGCTAAGATGAAGGAGAGTAAATTGAAACAGAGAAAAGTAGGTTGTCTAGGGAAGAATTCCAGAACTATTTAGATGATGACTTCAGTATCAGACTGAATACTAAATTGCACAAACGTAAGGTGAAACTCCTCAAGGCTGGGGGGGGAAAAAAAAAAAAGCTAGGGAGCTATCATCCTAGAGATCACACTGGCCTGGAGATGTCTCAATTTTGGCTCAAGAACAGTGAGGAATCCCTGTTGAAGACCTGGAGCTTTCAGCAGACGCAAGAAGAGTCATGTTAATAGAGGTCTAAAATTTGCCTAAGCGTAAACACTACTCTAAATTCATCTTAAGAAAGCTTAAAAACAGCTCTGAAAGGATCAAGTAGTTTAACTGCCAATCAAAATAAAGTGCAATACTCTTTAAAGATAGACAAAAAATTCAGCATACAAAATTAAATTGACAGCATATAACAGTCAACTAAAAATTTAAAGACATACCATAAAAACAGGAAATGTTATCAGCAATGAGCAGAAAAATTGTTCAACAAAAATAGACCTCATGATGAAAAGAAAATTAGCAAACAAGTTCATTAAATTCATTACTAGAAATATCTTCAAGTATTTAGGAACATACACGTAGAGAAATAGAAAAAGAAAATGAACAAAATAGAATAAAATGAAACCCTGAAAGATGAAAAATATAATTCAGAAGTAAAATTGAGACTAATAGTATATATGACAATAAAGGGAAAAAAAATCCATAAATTTAAAAAATTGTCAGTATGGAGACATGAAAATAAGAACTAACCTAATATAATCACATACAGAAAAAAAGAATGAAAAACAACATAGGAGCTCAGCGACTATGTAATACTATTAAATGGTCTAGTATACGGAGTACCTGGAGTACCATGTAAGACGATAAACTAAAAAAATGATAAACAAAAAGTTCTTAATTTTCATGGAAACTATAATGTCACAGATCAAGAAGTTCAATAAACACCACCAGGATAACCTCAAAATAAGACAAAGGCACATAATAAACTACTGAAAAGTCATTAAGTCTCATGAGTAGTCAGAGGAAAAACATTTCCTACAGAGAAAAAAATATAGTAAGTATTGTGTATTTTTAATCTGAAACCAAGCAAATTTAAACATAATAACATGACATCTTTCAAGTATTTTAAGGAAAAAAACTATCAATCTAAAATATCATATACAGTAAAATATACTTTAAAATAAAGATGGTAATACACACCTATCAGAATGTCAATAAAACTACTGCTAATGCAGCAATGTGGATAGATCTCAAACAAATTAAGTAAAATAAAATAAAATACTGGAGTAGCACTGGGTTTATACCCAAAAGAATTAAGGCAGTGGCTCAAAGAGGTACCTGTACATCAATGTTAACTAAAGTATTATTCACAATAGCCAAAAGGCAGAAAAAAATCCAAATGTCTATAAACAGATTAATGGATAACTTGTGATTTACACACAAGTGAAATATTGTTCATTCTTCTAATAAGGAATGAAACCATGATATACCCAACAACATAAATAAGCCATGAAAACATTAAACTAAGTAAAAGTAGCCAGACACAAAAGGACAAATAACAGCATGATTTCACTTATATAAGGTAAATGGAAAAGGCAAATTCATAGAGATATAACATAGAACAGAGGTTACTAGGGGCTTAATCTATTTCTTAATAGTATCTGGAATAAAAAAAAATGGAGAAGAATACTGACTATGGTTGCATAATATTGTGAATGCACTTAATGCCACTGGATTATATATTTAAAAATAGTTTAAATGGTGTATTTTGTTATATATATTTTAGCACAATTACAAGAAAACATTTTAAAGAATATTAAAGTGGTTATATTACCAAACGGCCTTTCAGAGCAAAGAGCATTACCAAAGACAAAAGAATTATTTCACAAGGACAGTTTATCAAGAATAAACAACGTTGCAAATGACATAACTATACATATTGAAAACCCTAAAAACTCCATCTAAAAACTACTAGAATTAATTAACGAATACAGTAAAGTGGCAGACTACAAAATCAAATGCACAGAAATGTCTCACTTATACGCAAACAACATGCTAGAAGAAAATGAAATTAAGAAAACCACAGCGTTTAAAATAGAAGCAAAAAAAAAAAATCAAATATCCTGGAATATACTTGACAAAGGAGGTGAAACACCTGTACAATGAAAACTGTAAGTTCTTCTTAAAAGAAACAGAGAGGGCTACAAATAGATGGAAAGACGTTCCCTGTTCATGGCTGGGAGAATTAACATCATTAAAACAGTCATCTTACCTAAAGCAGTATACAGAATGCAAACCCACATTAAAATCTCATGGGCTTATTTCCAGGAAATAGAACAAAAAGTCTTAACACTTGTGTGGAACAACAAAATAATTCAAATAACCAAAGCAATTATGAGAAATAAAGAATGAATCTGAAGGGATTACACTCCTAGACATTGAGCAATACTACAAGGCAATAGTGATCAAAATGGTATGGTACTGGAATAATAACAGAGGCACAGATCAGTGGCAATCAATCACCAGAAACTGACCCACTCACTGATAGTCAGTTAATCTACAAAAAAGGAGCCAAAAGCATATGATGGAGAAAGGAAAGTCTCTTCAACAATTGGTGCTGGGATAACTGGACAGTAGAATGACACTAGATTGTGCTCTATCATTCACAAAAATTAACTCAAAATGAACTAGAGACTAGGACATAAGACCGAAACCATAAAATTCTTAGAAGACAATATAGGAAAGACATTCCATGACATCGACCTTAGGGAGGCCTTTGGGTAATCAACGGGAACAAAAAAGAAAAATAAACAATTGGGACTACTTCAAACTAAAGTTTCTTCACAGTGAAAGAAAACATCACCAAAACTAACTGGCAGAAGATATTTGCACTTCATATTTCTGACAAGGGCTTAATATCTAAAATATATAAAGAACTCATAAAACTCAGTAACAAAAATAGGCAATCTAATCAAGAAATGGGAAGAGGGACTGGAGAGACACTTTTCTGAAGACGATATATAGATGGTCAATGGGCACATGAAAAGATGTTCCTACTCACTATCAGGAAAATGCAAATTAAAACAATAATGAGATAATCACCTTACACCTGAGAGTCTATTATCCAAAAGTCTAGAAATAACAAATGTTGGTGACGATATGGGGAAAAGGGAACACTTTTACACTGCTAGTGGGAGTGCCAGTTGGTGTGACCACCAAGGAAAACAGTGTGGCAATTCCTCAAAAAGCTGAAGATGGAAATCTCATATGATCTGATCATCCCACTTCGGGTGTTTACTCAAAAGATACAAAAACATTCATTCACAGATATTTATTTATGCATCCGTTTATTGCAGCCCTAATCACAACAGTTAAAAACTGGAAACTACCTAAGTGCCCAAGGTCAGACGAATAGATAACGAAGATATGGTACATATATACAATGGAATACTACACAGTCCTTAGAAGAGATGAAATCCTAACATTTGAATGAATATGGATGGATCCAGAGGGAATGATGCTAAGTAAAATAAGTCAAAAGAAGAAAGTTAGCTATCATATATTCTCACTCATAGGTGGAATACGAATAGACTAAACAAAGGAGCAGACAAAACCAAACCAAACCTTGGACACTTGCAATAGAACTGACGTTAGCAAAAGGAAATGGGATGGAAGGGGAGATTGGCAAGTGGTGGCAGAGCACTCTGGACAGTGGTAAAGAATACTTGGTGATTTGGTGGAGGGCAGGGTATGTTGACATAGATCTGAGGAATGGGGAACCTACACATATGAGTTTACTTTAATGTGTAGAATAAGTTACTACAATAAAAAATTTAAAAAAGAACAATCCTATTTGTATGTAATAACAACAAAGTTTCAAAATATATGAAGCAAAACTAAAAACTGAAAGAAAAGTAGACAAACATATTTGACATTTAAACATTCTCTCTAGAATTGAAACAAGTACAGAAAATCAGTGAAGTATATAGAAACTAAAAAAACACTCAAATTAACTTGACCTAAGTCACTCTATCCATTAAATTCATATGAAGTATATTTTCTGATCACAAAGAATTAAATCAGAATTCAAATCCAATACATTAATATCTGGAAATTAAACTTCTAAATAATAGAGGACACAAGGGAAATTAGAAAATAGTTTAAATTGAATAAAAATGAAAACATTAAACTGCCAGTCATATTTACATATTTACAGTGAAATTTTATAACATTAAATCCTTATACTAGAAAATAAGATAGATTTGAAATCAGTAATATCTGCTTCCAGCTGAAGAAACAAACACAAGCAGAAGAAAATAATATGGATGAGTAAAAACCAATGAAAATGAAAAGATACCAATAGGAAAAAATTAATCCCACCGAAATCTAGTTTCTTCAAAAATTAAATATGTAAATCTCTAGATAGACTGAAAGGGAGGCACAGAAACAAATCATCATATCAGGAATTAAGGAGAGGATGTGACTACAAACCCTACATATATTAAAATAATATTACAAAAATTTTTCCAATTAATTTGATAACTTAGGTGAAATGAACCAAGCTGTTTCTATTAAATAAATTGAATTTGTAGTTAAGCCTTGCCACAAAGAAAACTCTAGGCCTATGTGATTTCACTAAGAAATTCTAATAAATACTTATAACACCAGTTCAACATAAACTCTTCCAGACTATAAACACCAACTTAACTATTTGAGTCAACAATACTATACTAAAACCAGTTATGAACAAGAAAACTACAGACCAGTATACTAATACTACATAGATATAAATGCAAAAGTTCTGGATAAAATATTAGCAAATAAAACCAAGCAACCAGTGCACTCTGGTGGAGGTAGTGATTAGGTGTGGCACCACCAGTCAAACACAATGCATACATCACACGGACCAGGGTTCACATATCCTGCAGGCCAAGAGGACCAACCAAAATAAACAACTATATAAAAATAGAGTTCTCTTCTTTCTCTCTCTTCCTGCATCACCTTTCCATTAAAATTAAAAAAAACAGCAATTTATGAAACTATTAGTATATCATGACCAAGTGGAGTTCATTCTGAGTGAATATTAACGCGATTTATTATTTTTAGGCTAAAAGGGTATAGCCATATGATCTCAGATGTAAAAAGGACAAACTTCTAATTCATTCATAATAAAAACTCAGCAAACTGAAAATAAGACTCTTCCTTAAACTCAAAAGAATATCTAGAAAAATCCTACAGTAAATATCATATGTATAATGAAAAACTATTAAATACTTTCCCCATAAAATGAAGGCACAGTACCTATTCAAGATTGTAATGAAGACACTAATTAAATAAGTAGTATTCTGATTAGAAAGGAAGAAATAGTCTTAACTCATAAACTTGTCTACACAAAAACCTCAAATAATCTAGAAAATGCAAACAGAATTGAGTCTTCAAAAATTCAAAAAAATGCAATTTATCAAGACTACACAATGCAGTCAATATTAAAAATCGGGTGTGCCCTGGTGGAGCAGCAGTTAGGTTAGCTGACTCCAAAGGATACAGGCCACATACCCTGGGTTTGAGTCCCAGGTCCAGGGGAAAAAAACAGTGTGAACAAAAAAAAAGAAAAGAAAATGAAATGCTTCTTCCTCCATTCTCTTCCTGTCTGTCTGCTTACTCACCTTCATTCCTGCTGTACCTTTAAAAAATAAGATAAATAAAAATCAGCAAATCTATTAATATACATTAACAAAAGGGAAAATCATATGATATGATATCAACAGATGCAGAGAAAACTTTTGACAAAATTAAGTACCCATATTGATTAAAATTTTCAATAAAAAAAGGTACAGAAGGAACATATCTTAACATAATGAAGGTCATATATGATAAACATACAACGACCATCATACATAATGCTGAAAAACTGAAAGTGTTTTCTTCTAAGATCAGGAACAAGGCAAGGGAATCTACATTCACCACTGCTAATCAACATCCTTTTGGAAGTCTTAGCCAGAGTAAATAGTCTAAGAGGAATTCAAAATGAAAAAGAAGTCAAGCTATCACTATCTGCAGATGACATGATAATATACATAATAACCCTAAAGACGCCACACCAAAATATTGAATAAACGAGTACAAAAAAGTGGAAGGCTACTAAATTTAATATACAGAAATCTGTTGCATTTTTATATGCAAACAATGAGATAAAAGAAAAAAGAAATTAAGACTATCCCACTTACAATCAAAACATGAAGTAAATACCTTGTAACAAACATAATAAAGTAAAAGACCTGTACAATGAAAACTATAAGACATTATTAAAAGAAATAGAAGATAAAGAGATGGAAAGACATTCCATGCTCATGGTTGGAAAGAATTAACACTGCTAAAATGGCCATCCTACCTAAAGCAACATATAGGTTTAATGTAATGCCTATCAAAAGAAATAGCCAAAGAAATCAAGAGGAAAAAAAATAAAATTTGCAGTATCCTAACTCCCAATTTCAAGTTATATTACAAAGCAATAGTAATCAAAATAGAGTGGCACTAGAACTGAGTCTCCAAAAATAAACTCAAACATATATTGTCAGTTAATTTATGACAAAGGAGCCAAGAAGATATATAGTTCGAGAAAGAAAAATCTTTTCAACAAATGATACTGGGAACACTGGACCGTCACATGCAGAAGAATGAAACTAAATCATTCTAGGTACTCCCTGGTGGAGGGGCAGTTAGGTCAGCTGCCTCCAGAAGAGTACTGTCCACAGCTGTTCAGAGGGAACAACCAATATGAACAACTAAATATTTTTTCCTCCTCTCTCTTCTTGTTTATCTGCTGCTTAACTTCATTCCCGCCTGCACCTTTCCTTGAAAAAATTAAAATAAGGCACATCCTAGCAGATAAGTCCACTGCCTCCCACCAGCACAAGCCACATACATGTATTTTGCCATGTATAATGCACATCACATTTTTGACCCAAACTTTCAGTAAAAAAAATCTTTCATTTTAATTATTTTAATTGAAATTTTTATTTGTATTTACTTGTTTTCTGTTATAAAGAAATTTCAGCATTTATTTTTTTAACATTATGATACAAGAAATTCATGTAACAAATATAAGCTAGACTGCTAGCTCCCACCTAAAGTGTAGAAAGAGAAATGTCACGCTGTTCACCCCATGATAATAAGGTTGGCATCACCTATTTTATCAAGTCAGAGTCACTCACCCTATGAACAATAAGTCACTCATTGAATCACTGGCCAAATTGCTTTTGTTGCAAGTCTGTCCTAAGTTCAACAATGCTGATTATCATATGCCAGGGTATTATTTTACATACAGATATCATTACTGATATAAGAACAAATGAAAGAATTAAAAACCATTTGAATAGATACTACACATGCATGTAACAAGCATTCTTATTTTTCCCTCACAAATTTGGATGAAAAGAAGTACGGATTATACATGGCAAAATACTGTATATCCCAAGGACCTGGAGAATTCCTTAAAAACTCATGGCATGATAGATACTAAAACAATGAAAGACCTGGATTACAAAAACTAAACAAAAAAACCAAACAAGTACTCAAAGTAACATGTACACATGTTCATAGCAGCACTATTCACAAGAGCCAAAGGGTAAAAACAGCCCACGTGTCCATCAAAAGATGAATGGATAAACAAATTACGTTATATACATACAATACTATTCATGGTGCACCCCTGTGGCTCAGTAGCTAAGGTATTGGTCTTGTAAAACCAAAGGATCTAGGTTCCAGAACTGAGGCAGAGGAAGGGAGTAGGGAAGAATAAAGTACTAAACATGTTACAACAGGGATGAACTTCCAAAACATTATGGTTAAGTAAAAGAAGTCAGACATAAAATGTTGGATATTGTGCGATTCTACTTATATTAAAATATCCAGAATAAACAAATCTTACAGAGACTAAATGCAGACTGTTAGTGATCGGGGCAGGGGAAACGGGAGAAAAGAGGGAGCAACTGCTTAATGGGTAAAAGATTTGCTACTAAGATAAGAAAAATGAGACAGATCTTAAGATGGTAGTTGTACAATACTGTTAATATGATGAATGCCACTGAATTGTTCACTTTAACATTATTAATTTAATGTTATATGACTTTCACCTTTTTTTTTTTTTAATAAATGCCACAGAATGCAGGCAGGAAAGGTGGTGAGTTGACAGGCAGGCAGGCAGGCAAGCAGGAAGAGATAGGAGGAAGAAGTATTTTTATTTGTATTTAGTTGTTCACACTGGTTGTTTTCCCCCCCACACCTAGGACTTGAACCAAGGGGTACACAGCTTTCTCCTATGGAAGTGACTGACCTAATCACTGCTCCACTGGGGCATGCCAAGAGAGTAGATCTTGAAATATCTCATCACAAGAAATAAACACTTGTGTCTCCCTAGAGCTCAGGTGGCTAAGGCACAGGTTATAAAAGTCATGAACCAGCATGTCCTGATGGGGCAGTGGTTAAGTCAATCACCTATGATGGGACACAAGCCACATATCCCTGGATTCGAATCCCAGATAGGAGAGGGGGGACAAGTGTAGACAACTAAATGGAAATAAAAACTCTTCTCCCATCTCTCTTCCTGTTTTCCTGCCTACTTGCTTTCATTCCTACATGCAACTTTCATTTAAAAAAAAAAGTCATGAAACAAGAGCTCCAGAATTGGGACTCAAGAAAAAATTGTAACTATGCATGGTTACAGATGTTATTATGGTGATCATTTCATAATATATAAATATCAAATCATTATGATATATACTGAAACTAATGTTATATGTTAATTATACCTCGATTTAAGAAAAGAATTATTTGCAAAAATAATCAGGTAGAAAGTCAAAAGAGACGTGGGAGGGATGGTTATTAAGTGGAAAACAAGAGGGAAACTTCTGGATGTTAGAAAATTTCTATTGCTTAATCTGAGTGGTGAATACATTTGTGAAACTTTATTTGTGCACTTTGTATATTTTATAATAAAAAACAAATGGTTGCCACATGATACATGATTTTAGAATGCGAACAGGTTAAGAGTGGTATATTAGAAGATAAATCTTATAACAATGTTAAGAAGAACAAAAATGTTAGAGGAATAAATAGCCTTTTAGGTAATTTAGAATTATGGTAGTAACACTAGCTAACATTATATATACATATATATGTATATATATGTGTGTATATATATACATGAATATCACAAAATGCCAGGTACTGTTTTAAGAGCTATACATACAATAATGTACAATATAATTATATATCTATTACATAATGCATAATTCTGTGAATAACATATATGTATAATAACAAAAAATGATACATCTAATCTTCTTAACAATCCTACATGACAGCTGATAGTATTATCCCATTCTACAGATGCTGAAACCCAAGCCCAAAGATATTAAGCAATTTGCTCAAGGTCACACTGTAATTAGAACATCTGAGACAGTAAACTTTTATTTTCAATGCTTCACACAACATACATACCCACAACTAAACACAAAACTAAAACCAAATAAGCTAAAAGTGGTGATCTCAACCTACCAGCAAAAACCAGAACTAAAACAGCGTTTCTAGGGCGGAAGTACGGTCAGCAGTAACAGACCTTCTCCCCCATCTTGTAACTTCAGTGTCAGTACCATCCTCTCACTAATTTCAGTCAGGATCTCCACCTGACTATAAATTTCACTTAGCTAGGACCTAGTTACCTTTATATCTCCTATTCCTAACATAAGGATTTACAAAAAAGCAGCTTCTTAAAAAGATGTTAAAGATTCCTAGAAAAGAGAATGAAAGGTGAAATACATTTCAAAGAAGCCCTATGACTTCATAATCTAATGGATGAAATACAGGTGAAGAGGCTAAAAGAATAAAGAACCACCCAAGTTTCTGTCTTGCAAAAACTTAGAAAGGTTATTAACAGAAATAAATGGCTTATACACAGATGTTCACAGCAGCGCTACTACAATAGTCAAAAACTTGAAATGATTCAAATACCAATCAAACGGAATGCCCTGGTGGCCTAGTGGTTTTGTCTACGGTGGTAGAGTCCACATAAATATTAAAGGTGCCAGGTTCAACACTCAGGGCCAGTGGAAACGACCAAGATGAACAACTAAATAAAATAAAATGCTTCTTCCTCTTCTCTCTTCCTTTCTGCCTTGTCTGCTTGCCTTCATTCCCACCTGTACCTTTCCTTTAAAAAATGAAGAATACCAATCAAGTGGATAGATAGAAAAATTACAGGATATCCAAACACTAGGATATTACTAAGCAATACAAGAAATAAACTGGCACATACAAGAATATGGATAAATATCACAAACATTATACCAAGAGAAAGAAGTCAATTACAAAAAATATATATTGTATGATTCCATTTCTATAAATGGCTATAAGAAACAAATCTAATTCACAGTAACGAATATCACATCAGTAGCTATCTAGGAGTAAGAATGGGCTGAGGTTGATTGCACAGGGTCCCAGGGAATTTTTGGAAGAAAAAAAATGTTCTATCTTCACTAGGCTGACAGTTATAGCCACTGATTTAAACACTAAAAATGCATGAATTTTACTTCATGTTAATTATAACTTGGTTAAAGCTGACTTTTACAAATACATGTTATTGGCATGACCTGGTGGCCTACTGGGTTAGTCTACTGCAGAGCAGTCCACATACATCCTAAGGTCCCCAGTTCAAGACCTGGAGCTGGGATAACAAGCAAGATGAACTAAATAAAAAACAAAGTGTTTCCTCCTCTCTCTTCCTGCCTGCCTGCCTACTCACCTCCATTTCTCAAAAAAAAAAGTTATTAACATTGTTGAAACAAATATGTAAATAAGGGAAACATTTTGCTAAAGAAAATGCAAACTTATGCATATCTATGAAAATGCCTATCTATGGATAGCCAAAAAGTATTGGACATCTCAGGCAGGCAGTGGTATAAAGGATAACACTGGGAGAGGCAATGAAAGAGTAGAAAAAGAAAGCCTGAGCAAGAAAACAAAAACATCAAGCGCTAACAGATACCTACATTTAGGGGAAGTTAGAAAGAAAAAACAGCAAAGTTAAATTTTAAGAAAGAAAGAAATAATGAATAATGCTAAGCATGACAAAGAAGTTGAGGACATAAAGGACCACATGAAAATTTATTCTCCTTGTGAATTCTAAACCAGTCTCTCATAAACACTTTTTTATTTCTAGTACTTAACATATTTTGCAAACACAGAGAGCAGTCTCTCTGAACTCAAAATTCTGCTCCCTGAAAATGTAACAAACAAATAGACATTTTAAGCACTTAACATACTGAAAACAGGGTTTGTGAATACCTGGGGCGAGTGTGATTAAAAAAAAAAAAAAAAGAAGAAAGATAACAAAGAGCATCAAGAAAACTAAGGTCACAAGTAGATTTAGGCTCTTAGAAACATTTTTTACATTTTTTTGTATACAATAAATCACTGAGAATACCAACAGTATTTCTATATCATAAATTAGTCATGGCTCCATTGAGTTAATTTGTTAACTATAAATTTTTCATGTATCGCCTCCTCAAAGTTTTGATTAACAGCTTACAAATGTATATTGCTCCTTTGCAGATGTGCTTACTAAGAGGTTTTTTCCCCCTATTCAATATTTAATGTCAACTAAATTTGGAAGGATTGTGGTTGCAGTGCACCCTGGTGGTTAAGTCCATCAAGTGTAGTCCACATACCTCCCAAGGACAGGGCAGTGGGGAACCACCAGGATAAACAATACAAATAAATAAAATGCTACTTCCTCCTCCTCTCTCTTCCTGCCTGCCTGTACCTTTTCCTTTAAAAAAAATTGTGGTTGTCTGAAAGAAAAGGTAGACGATGAGTAAGAGAGGTATGGAAGGATAACTTATCATAGTACATTTTTTGGTAATTTTTGAATAAATATTTTATTTTTCCACTATTTAAGGCTTTTCTAACTTTAAAGCAAAAGCTGCTGATTTTCCAAAGACTCATAGTCCCAAAATACAAAGAAACCTCGGATGATGGAAATGTTTTAGTTAACTTTTTTTTTTTTTTTAAAGAGAAGAAGGCAGGCAGGCAGGCAAGCAGCGAGAGGAGGAAAAAACTTATTTATTTCATCTTTTTGTTTTTTCATCCTGGACCCGGGTCACAAACCCAGCTATACATGGTCTACAAGTCATGTCTCAGTTGTCTGAGCCACCAGGGAAGGATCTATCTAACTTACTTTTTACAGGCCTTCCCCATTATAGAGAACCTTAAGCTCTGCCCATTAACTCCAAGTCAAAGTACTGTCAGCCTCCTAAAGATAAACCCTCTCTTCCAACAAAGGTAAGAAAACAGTTTTATGGATCAGATTTACTTGTTTCCTTTCATCTTTCCCAAGGCTTTCTTTTAAAAAAATAATCCCTATTCCTGATTCAGCCTTCCATTTGACTTTTCTATCCCCAACAATTAGACTACCTCTTACATTCTATTACCAACATCCGCATGACTGGCAATTCACATACCTGAAAGGAAATGTTCACTAAGAAAGTATAATAGAAAAATAAATCATGTATTTCATGTACAAAGAACTGATGTTCCACATACATGCCTGCTCCTAAGGCAGGGGAGAAAAACCAAGATGTCCAACTGAATAAAAATAAAGTGCTTCTTCTTCCTTTCTCCTGCCTGCCTACCTGTCTTTGTTCCTACTTGCACCTTTCCTTAAAAATACAAAATGCAGTGGAATATTTAAAACTTAAAAATTTCAGAAAAATCGTGGGCGGGCCCTGATGGAATACTCAGGTCAATTGCCTCCAAAGGAGCCCAAGCCACACACCACAGGGTTCCAGTCCAGGGGATGGGAGGGACGACAACCAGTGTAAAAACGCTTCTTCCTCCTCTCTCTGCCTGCCAGGATACCTGTTCACCTTATTTCTGCCTTCATCTTTCCTCAAAAAAGAAAACTCTTTGAAGAAAATATTATTTACAGGAATAGTACCTTATAATCCACTTCTAATTAAAAATATTACATATAATTTAAAATAAATGATTAATCAAAAGGGTTTATTTTCTCCCTCCATCCTACCGCTAAGTTCTACTCAACCAAGTAGAATACAACTAGCTCAGGTTTTACACACTTACTGCTTCCATCATTCACTGGCTATATGAATTTAAACAAGTTATTTAACTTCATAAGCATCAGTTTCTCCACCATAAAATAGGACTGCCATTTACCTTGCAAAGACGTTGTAAAAAGTTAAAAAATATAGTGCCTGGTACACAGAAAATGCTCAACAGTGGCTCTAAATTCAACATAACCTACTTTTCAAAAGACAAAGCTATAACTCAACATAGGACAAATATGCAGCATGGCTGAAATATTTCAGTTCTCATCTTCAGGACATACAAGTTGGACTATACTTTCTCCTTACCCTCTGAAATTTCTTAAGGTCATATGACTTGCATGGGTCAATGACTAGTAAGCCAAAATGACTGCTCTTTTGGATAAAATTAAGAGCCAGTGAGTTATCAGCAACAGTCTTCTCCCCATTTTCATGGAGATCACAAAACCATGTGTTGAGATGGAGCCTCCACTGTGTGAGACCCTGAACAACAAAAACAAGCAGAATCCCCCATCAACCCATACTATACCTATAATATGTTAAGTTAAAAAAATTGCATTCTTTTTCTTTTCTGAAGAGGATATACAGATGGCCAACAGGCACATGAAATTATATTCCTACTTGCTGACTATGCAGGAAATGCAAATTAAACAATAATGAAATAATCTCACCTCACACCTGAAAGACTGGCTATTATCCAAAAGTCTAGAAACAACCAATGCTGGAGAGGATGTGGAGAAAGGGAACATTTTTGCATTGTTGGTGGGAGTGCAAATTGGTGCAACCTTTATAAAAAAAGTTTGGAGATTCTTCAAAAAACTGAATATGGAAATTCCGTATGATCCTCTCACTCCACTTCTGGGCATCTACCCAAAAAATATAAAAGCACCCATCTCCAGAGATGTATGCATTCCCATGTTTATTGCAGTCCTATTCACAATAGCTAAGAACTGGAAACTACCTAAGTGCCCAATAGCAGATGAATGGATAAAGAAGATGAGGTACATGCATACAATGGAATACTATACAGCCCTTAGAAGAGATGAAACCCTGTCATTTGAACAAACATGGATGGATCTAGAGGGAATGATGTTAAGTGAAATAAATCAAAAGAAAGCTAGGTTACCAGATATCTTCACTCATAGGTGGAATGCAAAACCAATCCTGAAACATTTTCAACAGAACTGAGGTTACCAAAACGGAATGGAGCAGGCAGGGGCAAATGGTGGTGCAGCCCACTGGACAATGGGTAAGAACACTTGGTGATTTGGTGAAGGGTATGGTATGTTGAAATATACCTAAGAAACGGGGAACTTATACATCAGAAACTACTCTAATGTGTAGAATAATTTCTACAATAAAAACAAATTTAAAAAATTGTGTTCTTTTGAAAGCCACTAAAATTTACTGTTAGCACAATATAACAGGTCTCTCCTGACTGATACACAACCAAAGTCAAAATCCTTACCCTTTCTTTGTTCCCTTGCAAAATCCTCAACATATCCTTTGTCCTACTGTTAATAAAGCTAATTCCATCAATTTTCTGCCTTAATTTCTCTCAAATACATCATGTCAACTCTACTCCTTAGACTTCTGTAATAAGCTTCTAACCAATCTCCCTATACCTAATTTCTACCCATCAATCCTTCATAATACTTCCAGAGCAATCTTTTTAAAACACAAATATCACATTTGCTTTTATATATTTCACATCAATCACAACAAAGATGGCCCTTTAATGTGGTGTGCAATCATATATTTTGACAAATAGTGAACCTGAACATTTAAACATATTTTGTAAATCTAAAGTTACCTCAAAAAAAAAAAAAATTCAGTAGCCTTACTACTTACAGAAAGAGTGTGTCTCTCTACGTTTCTCCTAAAAAACTTGCCAAGTACTTTTATAAAAATCCTTTAAGAAATAACTGTAAGAGGGGATAGAAATAGTCCATATCTTTTTCTGTGTGGTAGTTCATGAGTACATACAACTGAAAAAATTCAACAAGGTACCCTTTATATGTGTGTGTGTGTGTGTGAGTGTGTGTGTACACGTACGTATGTATTTTGCTAAATTAATTATGCCTCAATTAGTTAAAAAAAGATAAGGCTTTATTTTACCAAATATCCATCCCAAACCTCATAAATAACCTAAAGCTACAAACTTTTATTAATTACCCTCTTAGATACTGATATTTCATCCTCTCAGGTTTATAATACTAAATCCACTTCTATTTGTCTTCAAAACCCATACAAATTTCACCCCCTCAGGGGTTATTCTATATAAGCATCTTTTAACTCTACTTCACTTGGGCTATCACAGCTCTCTGTACACTCCACTTACCAGTGAGTCTCAATCATAGATGATTTTAATTCCCAGGGGACATTTAGGAATGCCTTGAAATATTTTTGATCATCACAACTGAGAGGAGGAAGTGTTACTGGCATTTAACTGGTAAAGGTCAAGGATGCTGCAAAATATCCTTTTAGAGTACACAGCACAAATCCTCACAACAATGAATTATCCTACCTAAAATGTCAATACTGCTGTGGTTAAGAAAGTTTTCACTATTATTGTTTTTGTTCCTTTTAAAGGAAAATGCACAGGAAGGAAGCTGAATAGGCAGGTAGGCAGAAAGAGACAAGAGGAAGAAGCATCTTTAGTTTTATTGAATTGCTCATACACTGGTTGACCCCCATAAGTGGCTTGTTCCTTCGGAGACAATTAACCTAACCGCTGCTCCACCAGGGTATGTCACACTGTATTAATGCATGGATTTGCTAGCAAATCTGTATGTCTACTAGAGTGAAAAATGGGAGGGTCATCAAGTCTTACTCATTTCTGTATCCTGGCACAAGACTTAGCAAATACCACTTAAAAAAAAGCAACAATGAATATGTCATTACTGAATCTATCTTGATAAGAATAGTGCCTAAGATGTAGCACTCAAAAGATATTTAAGAAATGTATTAATCACTGAATCTTATTTTGATATTAAAGTTCATAGTTTACTAGTTAAATTGGCAGTCTTTAAATTCATATTTCATTAGTTATTTAATATATTTTTAAGGAAACGTATAAGTAGGAATGAAGGCAAGTAGGCCAGCAGGCAAAAAGAGAGGAAAAAACTTTATTTCCATTTAGTTGTTTACACTGGTTGTTACCCCAGAACTGGGACTCGAACTCAGGGGTTATATGGCTTGCTCCTTCGGAAGCAATTAACTTAACCACTGCTTCACCAGAGCACACCCCTTAAGTTCTTATTCTGATTTGGCGTTTTCATTGTACATAACAATAAATAACAAATTACAACTATGCAGTTCAAAAAAAGTATTACAATGTATTTCTAGCCTAAGTTAAACATGAATAAACCAAACAGCTTACTATATTTCAAAAGGATTTTAAAATGAATACCTTTCAAAAATAAGGTTTTAATCTCGTATCACAATATTACCTGAATAAGAAAATAACAAAACTAAAACTTTAGATACTATTTCACCAAACTTCAACATCATTTATATTAAAAAAACAGAATGGAGACATTATCAAAAAATTAGTTTTGTATTATTTAATAAACATTTTATATCTCAGAACCATTTCATTGTTAATGGCTGAATTCACCCCCTCAACGACAGTCATAAAACATATTTTAGATGTTTGCTTACTATACTTCAACATTCCTACCCTAATACATTTCATGCCCTCACCTTAAAGGTTGAACAAAAATCTGTACATATAAGGTTCTTAAATTAATCAAATGCCTTGTTAAACGTAGTTCTCTGGAGTAGAGACTACAAAATATTGGGAGGCTAGCTAAACTGTCTAATTTAAGATTTTTAACTATCATACTTAAATCCTTCAACTTTTTTTTTTTTTTTTTTTTTTAGAGGAAAGGTGGGAATGAAGGCAAGCAGAAAGAGAGAGGAGGAAGCAGTACTTTAGCTATTTATTAGTTCATCATTGGTTGCTTCCCAGATCCCAGGTCTCAAAATAAGGGACCTTGGGATGTACGTAGACTGCTCTTGGTTTAACTCACTTAGACCACCAGTGTGCCAACTTCTAAATTTTTGAAAGAATGATACAGTATTAAATACCTTCATTCCAAATCTGATAAAAATTAAAGCTCTTTATTTGATTCCTATTTAAAGTTCTCAAAACATACAACCTCCAATCTTGGTGATAAAACTTTTTTCAAAAGTTACATTTGGCCATCCTTAGAGACACAAAATCCAATTCAACTCCAATACTAAAATTACTAAATGCAAAAAAGAAACAAAAGTAAACAAAAAATACCATCCTTATTTATATTATTATTAAACAATGAATAACATCTACTTCATATGTATTTAACCAGAAAAAGAAAAAAATTCATTTGGTAACAACCCATTACCAGTTTGGGTACACATTTTACTCCAGCAAGAATTTCTTTTATGAAATTTAATCTTCTAACCTGTCTAATTATCTAAAAACTATTACAAAAACAAAATTCATGTATCAATATTTTTATTTTCCTTTAAGATCATTCTATTTTTGAACAGTGGCTCTCTCCAACCAGTTTAATATACATCAGTATGTGTATGTATAAAATAGGCTAAAAACTAGAATCAGTAGACTGAAAGTATAGTTGGGGAAAGAAAAAGAAAAAACAAAAATAGATATGCTTCAAAGATATGAGATTATAAGTAAAAAGAGTTGAAAAAAGAAATTTAACTGAGTACCCAGAAAACAAAAACACAGCAATTAAAAAAAAAAGTTTCCTATAACAACACTGCATTGATATTTCCCATTAGAAAAAAATATGTAGCACACGTGGGTAGAGTAGCAGTTGGGTCCACTGACTCCAGTCAGGCACAGTCCACATACATCCCAAGGACACAGGCTGCATACCAGTAAGGTGGGTGGGAGATGGACAACCAAAATGAGTAACTTAATAAAATAAAAATGCTTTTTCCTCCTCTCTTCCTACCTGCACATCCACCTTCATTCCTTCCTGCACATGTTTTATTGTGACCCACCAAGCAGACAAGCCACTAGGAGGTCACAACCTGGTCTGAAAAACACTAGTGGACTTAGAAGGATCTTGCTTTCCTATGAGTATCTAGCTTGATTCAGGAGATGGAAAAAGTGACATGATAAAATTCCTCTAGGACAGGGACCATGTCTTACTGACACATAATCTTCACCTAATGTTTATGGAATTAATATATCATGGAATATAAAGCACTTTCAAGGTGAGGACATGCCTACAAAGAGTATCTTTTTTAAAAAAGTTTGAAGAGATGCATCCTACTCAGGTGTTAAAGCTAAGGCTGTCAGATACTTCAAGTCAAGTCCAAGGCAAGTCCACGTTCATGAGGGAAGTGAGGGGAGGGACAACAACCAAAATGAAGTAAAAAAAAAAAATGCTTCTTCCTCCTATTTCTTCCCATTTGCCTGACTACTTGCCTTCCTTCCTGTTCTTTTCCTTCCTTAAATGAAAAGGAAAGAAAAAAAGTTTGGCAAGTGTAAGTACTCAGGATACCTTCAAAGCCAGGGATGGTGAAAACAGCTCCAGGAGGTGAAAAAGTGGTAGATACCAAAGACTCTTAAACAAACGACGCATGCCCTGGTGGAGTAGTGGTTAGGTCTTTGCTGCCTCCAGTCCAGAGCACAATCCACATATATCTCAAGGACCCAGGTTCCCATCCCAGGGTGGGGTGAACTATCAAGATGAACTAAATAAAAATGAACTGCTTCTTTCTGCTTGCCTCTGCTTGCCTTCACTCCTGCCTGCACCTTTCCTTTATAAAAATAAATTACAACTTTGTAAGCTACCCCTGGTTAGAATTCTAAACATTTTCTTCAAAAACAAATGCTGAGTTTCAATGTATAAATTCAAATACAGAATTATGGAATAAAATTCATCCTTAAATATTAGACTCCTGTATTCATTTGAAAACATTTATTAAGCATTAGTGTGTTATAGTCAACAACTGAGTACTTACTGTGTATCAGGCAGTACATTAAGTACTTAACAAAAGTTATCCCATTAAACCTAACAACCTTATAAAGCAAATACTATCTTCATTTTTAGATGGGAAAAGTGATGTTTTAAGTTACATAAAGAAATTACATAGCTAATAAATTGTGAGACTAAGATACGTTGTAATTTTTGCTATTGGTAGCTATACATTAGAATATTTTAATTCCATTACTTTATTTGTTAAAAAATACTTTCTGGTGCATGCTGGTAGGGTAGCAGTTAGGTCCACTGCCTATGATAAAGTCCACATACATTCCTAGCACCCAGGTTCAAATCCAGGGATGGGGAAGAATGGACAACCAAGATGAACTAAATAAAAATAAATTAAAAATGCTTATTCCCTCTTCCTGTCTGCACCCTTCTTTTAAAAGAAGAAAAATCTCTTTTTCTTCAAAAGAAAAATACAGATAAGAACAAAGGTGAGCAGGCAAGCAGGAAGGAAGAGGAGGAAGAAGCATCTATCCAGGTTATTTAGTTGTTCATCTTGGTCATTCCCCACCAGCCTCCAGGGAAAGTGAACCTGGGACCCTGGGATGCAGGTGGACTGGGCCTAACCCCTATTGCACCAAGGCATGCAAAAAGAAAATTATTTAAAAAGTACTCTTCTGAGAAACTAAACTGGCTTTCTAAATGAAGTAATTCACCTATTTCTAAATAATCATAACACCAAAATACTGAGTGATTTTTATCAACAGGAAAAATTAACCCCTTCTCAGTTTTAAAGATAAGTTAGAGATCAATCAAATGTCATTATGTTTAAATAACAGTAATCACTGACATTGGCACTTTTGTAGACTATTAACTACTTTGAAAAACCTTTACACTTTGTATGGGTCACTTAATTTTGTCACTAGGTAAAAAGATGCAACCTACTTCTAACACAAATGGAAGAGACTGACATAGAAATAATTCATTTGGGTTTTTTTTTAAAGGAAAGATGAAGGCAGGAATGAAGGTGACCTGGTAGATAGACAGGAAGAGAGAAAAGGAAGAAGCATTTTATCCATTTTACTTAGTTGTTCATCTTGGCTGTTCCCCTCTACAAGCATTGTGATATATGTGGACTACACCCAGCCAGAACGGCAGGTTCCACCAAGGTGTACCAAAATAATTCTTAACAAATGTTGACAGGTACATCCCAATTGAAAATAATTGTTTCTGGTTCCTCCACACAACTTTTTAGTTCAAGTGAATTTTTTAAAATGTATGAGACACTTTTAATGAACTCAAATATCAATTTTTATCACAAAAAATTAATAATCCAACAATGGAATATCATGGAATGAGACAGGCTTGTATCACTTGCATTCTAAAATATGAAATTTTGAAGATTATCAAAAATAATACAGCCACGAACAAGTACAGAAAACTAAAAACAGAATATAAATTGGCAGTCTGTTTAACGGAATAATCTCAATTTTATACATGCACAACTTGACTACAGAAATAACATTTTGAGAACAGATTCATTCATATATGATCATGAACTGAACCTCAGTTCTTAATATATACAAAAAAACTCCTAATTTCTAAAACATTAAATTAGTATGAATGTCATTATTTGAAGAGACTATTAGTAATAAAAAAAAAAAATACAAAATAAATTAACTTATTTTAATATACAAATCAGTCAAATGCAAAACAAATTTCAGGTCAGTTGAGTAACAGATTCATCTCAGCTCTAACTGCAAGACTAGCAGTTGGTCCCTGGATAACTTCTGAATTTACTGAATATTCATATCTATTAGGCAGTAGCAAATTCTTGAAACAAATTATACTCTTTATGGTTAGGTATCCAGTCTTTCTGATATTCTGGAATCAGTTTCCTTCTTATTAATAATATGGTATCATAACATGGGACCAAATATATTTATGGCCTGATGTAAAGAAAGCTTGCTTCTCATTAATTTATAACCGCACTTCTCCCCAAATCCATATTATATAAGTTATTTTCTATGCAATTCACTCGTACTTTCAGCCCTGTACACTGTTATAAACCACTCAGTTTAAATTTGAGAAACTTTTCTTCAGTTTGGAAGCAAGTTTAGTCACTGTCAAAATCATCTTGCACTATTCAAAGCCTTTAAGCCCAATAGATTCTAGGAAATTCTTCCATCTACAAAATATGAAAATATAACAAATTAACAAATCAGATATCATAATGCCAAAAATTAAGTCACTGGAAGGGAATCCAAGAGAAAGAGCCAGTTGTGAAAGAACAGGAAGTGAAGCCCTTTGCCATTTTGTAGATGAACTACTTAGAAACATAAGAAGTACCATAGTGATCTAGAATTAACCAACCAAGAATAACAGGTCTCAGTATTCCCTTTCTAACAGTGGCTTCAGAGGTCAACTGAAGTAACTTTGGCACTTTTTTCCTTAAGAATGAATCTAATCACAAACATTTTTACTTTCAGGCAGAGTTCCTACCAGCTATCAAAAACAGGGCTTCTTTTTAATTAACCTAATGTACAACTTTTAGTTCTAGCATGCTGAAGTATACAGCAGGTAGTGTGCCTACATCCTTAGTTTTGTGGACTTTACTGATAAATCTTCTATGCATCTCTCCAAGATAAAAGCAGTCACTCGTTATTAAACAATATGCTTTGGTTTATATATGATAGTATATATGAATTAGTTATAAACAACAAATCATAATAACATCAAGAATTAAGACTTAATGGCATAATTTGCTATAAGGGGGAAAATCTACACACCAGATCGTGAATTTTGTGTCATTCAAATGAGTAGTGCCATTTAAGTTCAAATGAATTCAGAAAAAAATTAAAAGGGAATAAAGAAAGCAAGGATAATTCTATTTTAAGAAAAATAATTGATTTAAAATATCAAATATTTCCCTACATCAAAATCATGAATTAAAATGACAGAAACTAAATTAATGCCTAACATTACTACCATTAACATCTTTAAATCCCTACCTTAAAATAAGTGTCAAAATGCAATAAATAGCAAAAAAAAGTTCTGAAGGACATTAAGTGTTGATAGCTTCTGGAAGTAAAGTGAAACATAAACACGAAATATAACTTGTTTGTAAGATATCAAGACAACTCATATACATACATATTTTAGTCATCTTCCTGACTTTGTGAAAAACTTACTTAATTCTATGACTATTCATATATGATACATTTTGAAATTACTTCATCAGTAAATCTAAATACTGGAAAAAAATGTAACAATGGTAGGCTTCAAGATTACTCATCATTAAAGGCACTTGACAACACACTTCCAGAATGTTTATTTTTATTTATTTCTAGTCGACTAAAGACAAAACTAAACAAGTACTACTGTAAACCACATAAGATGATTTGTTCTAAACAAACATGACATGAAACAAAAGATGCGAAAAAAATGACAATTACAGAATATAAACCCATCAGCATAATTTAGGTAAATTATTTTTCCATTTCCTTAAAAAAAAAAACAAAGCAATAGGTTCAGAAAGGTTTGCAACCTAATCATTTTCAGAAAATTCCAATTTCAATATTATACAAAATAGTGTTAACCCTAAAAATTCCCAACTCAGGGAGAAGGAATGGCCATCAGAAGGCCTGCCTACATGCAAGTCTTCAACAACTCTTCAAGAAATAGAAAAGTCATAGGGAGAAAATATAGGGAAATGAAGCAGCATAAAATTATTTCATTTGAATCTTAATGAAACCCCAGTACACACACACGCACGCACACACATATACATATGTCCAGCCAATGTTTAAAAAGAGAGAGACATGACCTCAGAACTGCTCTAACATGGCAGGGGCCTTCTCAAGAGGCCATATCTCCCAACAATAACAACAGGAACAGATATACTTTCTAGGGACAGATCTCAGGGGACAGGTATTAAACCAATGCTGTTATCGATTTAAAACCTAAGGAAAAAGAGTAACCCTCCAAGGGAAGCGCCATTACTTCCCTCTCCCGCAACCCCTCCCTCCAGTGTATACACAGGCCTGTGTATGAAGAAACTGCCTCGGACTTCTGCAGCATTGCAGCAGAGACTAAATGATGGAGAAGGGGGAAGGGCAGCGGGAAAGAAACGCTTCCATCACCCTTACAGAAGAGGAGTATAGATTCCCTAAGAAGGCGGAAGGGTTCCACCCAGCAGGCTACTTACTCAAAGCAAAGTCCCTACCCAAGAACACACAGACACTACAAAGGAGAGGGAGGAGCAGAGGGACCAGAAGGAAAGGGACCTCGAGCCTTTAAATCGGGGTGCACATCAACCTAGTCTCCCGAAGAGGGCCACACCTTCTCGAGACATCCCCTTCCACCACCCCTTCCGGTGACCCTCAGGAAAGAGGAATGTAATAGCTCTAGCCCCTCAAAACCGGAGGGCGCCCGTCTCACCAGCTTCTTCACCCCACCCACAGCCTTACAGACCCTCCTTGTCTCCCTTCCCCACCCTACCCCCCACATCCCTTCCGCGCAGAGGCCTGAGTGGGCCGAAATTTCCCCGCCCCCTCCATGTCTCCCTTTCCCAAAGTAGAGGTGCCCTTACCCTTTCGCCGACAGGTCTGGGCGGAGTAGGCAGGCGCAGCCCCCTGCCCCTGCAGGGTTCGGGTAGTTGTTACGCTAGAGGGTGAGGAGTGAGGAGCAGGAGGGGGCCTGGCACTAGACCGCCGCCCCCCCCCCACACCCCGAGCCCCGGCTAGCCGCCCAGCCCGAGCTCTGCGACAAGGGGCGGGGGGGGGGGGCGAGGGGACGACCCGGGTCGAGGAAGAGCCCTGAGCGCTTGGACTTAGCTAAGATGGCGCGGGGAAGTGCCGGGAGTCGCCGCCGCCAACGCCGCCTCGGGGGAACCGGCCCGGGCCTCGGCCGCCACCCGTCCTCACAGCCGAGGCCCTCTCGGTCCCCCGCCGCGGCCCCTCGGCGGGCGGGCCCACGCACAGCCCTCCGCCACCACCACCACCCCTGCGAAGGGGGCGCTCACAAAGGAAAGAGAGGCCGCGGGCCAGCCGGCCGGCAGCGGCGACGGCGGCAGCGGCGGCGGGGCGGGGTCCCCAGGGGCCGGGCGGCCACTGAGGTTCGCTGGAGCCCCGCGCTGTCGGCCCACGAAGGGCACAAACCAACGGGACCACTCCTCTTTCCTCAGACGGGCTGCAGCACCGACTCACTCTCTTTGCCACCCTCCCTTTCTCTATCTCCGATCCCTGAAGCCACAGAGCCCGGCCGCTGCCCAAGTTCCCCCCCTTTTCCCCAACACCACTCCCCTCCTCCCGACAGTCATCCCAGTCTCCAATCTCGCGAGATTTCCCGCCTGACAGGCCCGACCCTGAGCGAGATACGACTGCGTGCGCGTGCGCGCACTCTTACGGGAGCGCGCGAATACTTGAACTGGGTGGGGTCTCTGTCCAGCCCCGCCTCACTCAGCTGGCGTAGGTCCTATGCCACGCGGGCGTCAGGTGCATTAATTTACCCTGGGAATCTGAGAAAGAAGAACTTATCTGTTCTCCTTCCTTGTTTCCACTCCCAAAATATCCGCCGCCCACTAACTCTGAATGAGAAGTTTGCCCTGACATATGGAATATCTCATACACCTTAGTACAACCCTTCGGTGGAATTCAGAGGTAAGCTAATAAGTATGAAATTGAGTTTTTTGAGATTCTAGTAGTTTATAATAATTTTCGGAACGGTGATAAGTCTTGTAAATACAGATCTAAACCCATCTTATATGCTAGTGATGGTAGGAACAAGACAAAATTTTGAAGTTTTTTGTGAATTTTTTTGCAAGAAAAAGTTTGGAACAAGAGCAGGAAACCTAAGGGACACAGGGAGTAGAGCTTATCTCATTCTTTGTGGAGAAAAGCTTTTCTTAGGGGAAAATACCTTCTTCAGTGGACTACAGAATGAGTAATTCTATTCAAGAACCAAAAGATGTGTCTAAAGTGCAGTCATAGAAAAAGCTTGACTCTTCAACTAACAAAACTACTGAGATGGACACGCCCTTCTGACTCAGGCAGCTGAGACCACTGAGGTGTTGTCCATGTAAAGACCAAGGGCTCTGGGGAAGCAGCGAAGGGACAGGTGGGCAAGTGTGGAACCAGGAGAAACAAAATAAATAAAAATACTTCTTCCTCACCTTCTCCCTTGCTCCCTCCTTCCCTTCCTTCCTTCCTCCCTTGTTAAAAAAATAAAATGCGCGCCCTAGTGGAGTAGCAGTTAGGTCGGTCATCTCCAAGGGAGTGCAGGTCACATACCCCTGGGTTCAAGTCCCCGAAGGGGGGAAACAACCGAGGTGAACAACTTTAAAAAAAATGAAATAATTCTTTCTTCTTTGTCTTCCTGCCTTCCTGCTCGCCTTCATTTCTACCTGTACCTTTCCTTTAAAAAATGAAATGAAACTACGGATAAATAGATCTATTTTATGAGATTTATGAGTAGAAATGTTTTCCAGAACAGTTATCGGAAGTTACAGGAAACTAAGTAATCACTATTGGTGATTAGAAAAGCAATTTGCCTACTTCAGTTGGATATACATATAATTTGTATTCAATACTCCCTCTCATACTTAGGATCCATGCTCTGTGAATCAGTCATTCCTCTTTTCATCTATACTGTTAACCACTCTCAGATGGAAACTTACCCTCAGCATAAAAATAAAAAAATAAAAAAACATGCTGTAGTTCCTCCTTGTGGGGGAAAGAATAATTACTGTCTTCTCCTCCCCTTTTTGCCAAACTTCCTGGGAAAATTGTCTAACTTCCCAGTTCCACTAAAACTGAACCTGCCAAGGTCAAAAGTTGCTATGTCTTATGGAATCATCTGAATCTTATCCTTCTTAACATCCACAATATTTAACACACTTTACATCTTGAAACTTTTTGCAACACCACTCAAAACTAGTTTTCCTTCTGTCTTCCTGTCCCCTCTTATACACACCCCCTAAATGGTGTCCTTCTAATCATTATCCCTTCTCCTGAAAATATTACAGCAAGAATGGTCTCTTCTGATTAATTCATATATTTGGGAATGAAATTAAGATTTAGCCTTTCCGATAGTATTTGTTGTTAATTTTTAAGGAAAATTTTAAACATTCATAAAAGGAGTTGGATAGAATCATAAACCTCCATGTCTCCATCACTCACCTCTAACTATTGTCAACGTGTTATTATTCCTGTTTCAACTATTCTCCCATGACCTTTATTCCCCCCACCACCATTATATTTTTAAGTACATCTCTAGTAAAGCCTAATAAAATTTCATCTGCAAATACTCAATATGTATTATAGTATAGATAATGTAACACATGTAGTTTAACAGACTTTTGTTGTAACATAACCACAATATTATTATTATAATACTTTCATAGCAATTCTTTAATACTCTTTATGCTCAATACGTGTTCAGTTTTCCATAATAGTTTACAGAATGTATTTTTACAGCCCACTTATATAAATCAGGATTTGAAAAAATTCCACACTTTACATTTGATAAATAAATGTCCCTTTTTCTCTCATTTTATTAAGATATAATAAACATGTAGTACTGTATAAGTTTAAGGTATACAGTATAATGATTTGACTTACACATACTGTAATGATTGCCACAATAAGTTTAATTAACATCCATTATCTCATATAAATACAAAAGAAAATATTTTTTATCTTGTGATGACAACTCTCAGGATTTATTCTGTTAATAACTTTCAAATATACCATAAAGCAGTGTTAACTATAGCCATGTTGACATTACATTCCCATGAGTTATTTCTCTTAGAACTGGAAATTTCTAACTTTCGACCTCCTTCTTCCAACCCTTCACATGCCCTCCCACTCCTTGATAGTCACAAATCAGACCCCTTTTTCTATAATTTTGTTTTGTTTTTTAAGTGTGTCTATTGGCATGCCCTTGTGGCTCAATGCTTATACTAGCTGCAGTTACTGCATTTTCTGTGACCGTGTAAAGCCCAAGGATCCAGGTTCATGACCTGGGGCAAGAGTGAAAAAATAAAATAAAATAAAACAAATAAATTTTTAAAACTTATTCTTCCTCCTCTTCCTTCCTCTCTAAAAAAATTTAAAGTAAAAATGGCACCCTAGTAGTTCAGCAGTGGTCAGCGGCTGAGGCATGAACCATATAAGGCCCAAGGACCTAGGTTCAAGACCCATTTGGAAGCTGGGGGAACAAAACCAAAAATGGACAGATAAATAAAAATACTCCTCCCTCCCTCCCTTCCTCCCTTCCTTCCTTCCTTCCTTCCTTCCTCTTTAAAAATACAAATACATACATACATATATAAATAATAAATATTTCTCTTAAATCTCCTTTTATCTATACTAGTTCCCCTTCCTTTCTTAACTTCCATATTTCTTTCTTTTTTCTATGTGGTTTATTTACTGAAGAAATCAGATCATATAGCCTATAGAATTTTGTATATTTTGGGTTTGGCCAACTGTATCTTCACAGTCTCATTTCATATTTGCTTCAGGGCCCACGTTTCTTATAAACTGATTGTTAAATCTTAAGATATGATTTGAATAGGTGGTGTTATATAATATTTTGTATCTGCCACTACCTCACTCACATTCACCTTTACCTCTGCCATAAATTCTATCTCCCCTTCTCTGTTTCTTCTGCACATACAGACTCTTAAAGAGATTCTGGCTGTCTTTTTTTCTGAAAAAAATCTGTCCTTTGAGCTTAGGCTAATAGGCCTTCTGCCTCAGATTCTTCAAATTTCACACACAGACACACCCTGGTGGATTAATGGTTGGGTCAGTTGCCTCCAAAGGAGCTCAGCCCACATACCACTAGGTCAGAGTCCCAGGGCTGGGAGGAAACAACCAGTGTGGGCAACTAAATGAAAATAAAATAAAATAAAATGCCTCTTCCTCCTCTCTCTTCTTGTCTGTCTGCCTACTCACCTTCATTCCTGCCTGGACCTTTCCTTAAAAAATAAAATTTCACACACACACACACACACACACACACACACACACACACACAGATAAGATTTATCTCAACATTAAATTTGTTCAACAGAAAAGCTGTATCAGTAGATACTACATAACATAGCAGTTATTAATTTTTTTAAATATCCAAAAATATGTACTTATCAATGATAGGAAAACAATAAGCCAATGTTTGCAACAGCTGCAGATAATGCATTTCCTGTGAATTTAATTCCTGAATGTTTCTCTCATTTGTCCCATTCTTCACCCCCACCACCCCCATCCTCTGTTGTGGTGATTCATACCTCTGTGGTTTCTCACCTGGGGGCCTCCATGCTTCCCTTTCTCTATATACAGAGATAAATGGTTTTAATCTTCCAAAAATGTTGGCCTGCCCTGGTGGAGCAATGGTTGGGGTCAATTGTCTCCAAAGGAGCAAACTACTTACTCCTGGGTTCACATCCTGGATCTGGGGGGAAACAACCAGTGTGAACAACTAAATAAAGATAAATAAAGGTGCTTCTTCCTCCTCTCTCTTCCTTCCTACCTGCCTATTTGCCTTCGTTCCTGCCTAAACCTTTTCTTTAAAAAAATTTTAAAAATGTCCTAAAATGCAATTTTTAAATGTTAAATATGTCACATTTCTGCTTAAAACTCTTCCATGGCTCTCCAAAGCTCTTCAAATAAAATCCAAACAAAATTCCTATATATTCCTAGTCCCTAAATTATTATTCATTTTTCTGCTGTTATTATGCTGTCTCTAGGATACATCCTCTGCACTGCATTCCTCTGCCTGAAATGCCTTCCCTAGTTGGCTAGTATCTTTAAGAGTCATCTCAAGTGTCACCTTCCTTAGAGTCCTTCTCTTATCTCAATTAGGAATCCCTTGAAGCTAGATAAAGAGGTCAGAATGCTGTAGAGAGAAGAATGGGTAGTAACTATGTTTTGTTCTTGATAGAAAAGTTACCCACATATTAACAAAACCAAGAAAAAACTCTTTCCTTACATTGTCTTTTAATCCTCACAACAAACTTGTGCTATTGCTATTATTACCTCCATTTTATAGGTAAGGAAACCAAGTTTCAGGGAGATTTGTCACTTGACCAACATCACATAAAAAATCAGTAAGTGATGAGTTAGAATTTGAACCCAGGTATGAATGACCCCCAAAGCACACTCTCTTCCCCCCATATAGTACTCCTGGCACCACCAACCAAGGATAGCTTGGTGCCATGTGCACATTTCTAATGTGTGTAAGAGATGTATGGCCATGTGTAATGTCAGTGTACTTGTCACACATGTATCTGTGTGTAAAAAGATAGCTTGTCAAAGTGTGCCTGGGTTCACTGACTGATACAGTTTCTAGCCAATGAAGCTGTCTCTTCAGTATTGTCACTCTAAAAGATTGAGTCATGTTTAATTTGATTTAATAAATACCTGCTAAATCCTACTATGTGTATTGGCATAGGTAAAATACAGAAAAGAAAACTAACATCTATAGAATTGCTCTGTGTCAAGAGCTATATGATCCAAGTACTTTACATTCATTATCCCCTTGCTCTTCCCAACAACTCTGAAAAGATGATGAGGATGATATTGTCATTATGATACCCAATACAGAGGAGGAAAGCTCAGAAAAGTTAAGTAATTTTGTGCACTAGCACATAACTATTAAGTAGAGAACTAAAATTAGAGTACATTTTCTATCTGAATTTTAAGCCCCTGTTATTGTATTTTTTGTCACTGCCTCCCATTCCTCTTCCTCGAAGTCCTCCCCATGCTAGGAACTTAAATCCTATTAGAAAGATAAGATCTGCATGGAAAAAAAATTCAGTAGAAATGCAAAAACAGTCTTATAAACAAATGATGCATAAACCAAACATAATTTTTACTTTTCTGAACCTTAGTATCCTAGCTAACTTCAGTAGGCTGAAATAGGTCTTTTGAATTTAAAAATCTATATTTACAAGACTGATATAAATAATATGCGCAGATAACTTGAATTCTGAAGTGTGTGTGTTTGTGTGCATGTGTATACATGTAAGCAATATTTAGAAACAGAAAGAGAAAACTCTTCTTTAGGTATTCTACCAGACACCTACTAAAATCTTGGGGGAACTTCATTGTTCATTGTGATATTTCTATCCAGCTTTAACTAATGTATAAAATGTTTGCAATTATATTGTGTGACTTATGGAAGTTCTATTTCTTCATAATAGAAGGCAAAACTCAATAAAGTTGAGTGTGTGAGAGGGTAGTTCATCAGAAGTATCTTAGAATGACCAGTTTAGAGATCAGGAGTGAGGCCTCTATGGAACTGAAAGCCCATTCAGTGCATCCGGGGTTGTTATCAGTGCATTCATAGCTTTTAGAATAAGGACCAGACAACTAAGGCAGGTTTAAATGTGATTGTCATATCTCACTCAGACATGCCTACAGAAGGCTGTCTGATATAAGCATAGTTTTACAGCCTAGACAATGAAGTTCATCATGAACAGAGTTTTTCTTGAGCTCTACATTCCCATATAATTGGGCATTTTTGTGAGCATCTTTTAAAAATGCCATTTTTTAAAGAATGCCCTGCATGTGAAGACAGCAAATGCTCCCATTTTAACCTATAGAAATAGATAAATGCTAGGCCAAGAATACATTGTAGAATGCAATTCATTTCAAGAAAGTCCTGACCTAGAAACCTTTCAGTCTCAGGTATCTATTGGATAAGTATCTGTGCAAGCCATGAATAAGTTAGAGAAGCCGCACCAAAGCTTAAAAGAAATCTAGAATATCCTGAAGATATCAAGCAGTGGACATGATGATAGGACAGCAATAATTAAAAATACTGACTGTGGAATTCCATCTACATCACTTTTTAGTATCAATGACCAAGTTTCTTTTCATCAGTTTCATAACCAGGCTGGTATTCATTTCCTTATATGTAAAATGGCATTGATGTTACCTTCCTCAGAGAGTTGTATGAAGATTTAAAAAGACAACATGTAAAATGCCCTGCCTGACACGCCCTGGTGGAGTAGCGATTAGGTCCACCGCCTCCAGATGAGCACAGTCCACATATATACTGAGGACCCAGGTCCTGGTCTGGGGTTCCTGGGAACAACAAGATGAACAACTAAATAGAAATAAATAAAAATGTTTTTTCTTCCTCTCTCTTCCTGACTGCCTGCTTGCCTGCCTGCTCGCCTGCCTGCTCATCTTCATTCCTGCCTGCACCTTTCCTTTAAAATAAAATAAAAGAATAAAATGCCTAGCCAATGGAAAATGTTTTAAAATTTTAGCTCTTATTGCGTATGTGCAAGGGGGTAAATATTCATTCTACTGCTCTAACACTACCCACTGGCAAGCACTCATGACCAGTCCTTCACAATTGTCTGGGACATCTGTGAGTGTGGAAAGGGCTGGGCAGCATAGCATGTTTGTGGACTGAGAGGTTTCTGGAATGCATTTTCAGAACCAATTGGTGATTTCGTCATGCCCTTCTCTTTAGCTGACATCTGCCAAGATTTTAAAAAGGAAAAAAAAAAAAAAAACCTACAAATTCCTACCAGAATTATGCCACATAAGATATAAAACAGAAACTGGTATTCAAAACATGAAACGAGTTGATGTTATTGACCTGGGATTGTCTTTGGTCTTCTCTTTACTTCGTAGTTCTAGGTAGTATTATAATAGTAAAGCCTTTTGGTTAAAAGTGGTAATTCAAATCTGCTTAGGGAAAAATGCAAAAGAAATTGCATTAGACCTGGTCACTGAAAAGTCCAGTGTCTCAGAAATGAAAAGAATTTTGTTGGGTGTTTGTCTCTTTCTGTCACTGCTTTTTTTCTCTCTCCATACCACCTCCAACTCCCAATCACTTATCTTTTTTTCTCTCTACATTGGGTTTTGTTATAAAGTTACCTGTGTTCGTATGGCAGGGGTGACTGGTGACTCAAGTGCTTCCCACTGCTGTCATCTATTAGATCTCAACACTGACACACCTGGGTGGAGTGGGGGTTAGGTCCACTGCCTCTGGCTGAGCATAGCCTGTATACATCCCAAGGACCTGGGTTCTCTTCCCAGAGTCAGAGAGAGCAACCGAGATGTACAACTAAAATTTAAATAAGAAAAATACTTCTTCTCTCTCTTCCTGCCTGCTTCTTGTCTTTTGTGTATTTTGTGTGTGTGTATATGTGTAAACACTGAATACTACCATTGATGCTGTCTACACATAGGAAATAAATCAAGGATATTTTAATAATGTTTTTAATCAAATGCTTCCTTTACTGATATAGTATGATCATTAATGACAGGAGTCCCTTCCTAAAGCTCAGGTTTATACAACCACTTAAGTTTACCTGCTATGTGACCTATAACCTGCTCTCTCAACCTGCTCTCCAAAACCCTTGAGCAGAGCAAAGAGATCCAGTCTAGTTATCAAATGGCACCCTATACATGGTTGCCATGAAATACAGCTTTTATTTCTCCTATTCATAACTATTCTTAACCCAGAAATGTTAGAATATTGTAAATGTAGAATTTGAAGTCACTTGGGTCTTTCTGAGAATGAGGTTAGAATTTGGTTGAGAGTAACAATTCAAATATACTTAAGGAAGAAGAAGGAAATTTATTAGACATCTTTCTATGACAGGTGTAAGCAAGCTTCACATAGGTCATACAAGAGGAGAACTTGCATCGTAGTAGTTTATTTCATGCAGTAGAGGGATACTGGTCCCAGGTCAGTTCAGTGGGGTGGGAGGAATGGCCACAGAAGTCCAGATTTACATCATCCCAGTTTAGTGATCCCAAAGGCAAAAGAAAGGTTCTGACTCTCACGTAACAGTATACAAAATCTGAAGGAAAACTTCTGAGTGGCCTCGCTTGGGTCCTGTGTCATATGTTGTTCCATGGGCTAATCAATTCACCAAAGAGTGAATTGTCCTCACTGGGATTATATGCCCACCCTGTGGCAAGAGGCTCAGACTTATAGCCACAAGAACTACGTAGAATGATAGAAAGAAAATCTCATAAAGGAATGCAGGATACTTTGTTGCCAAAAGAAGGGGGAGAAATTCTGGACAGACAAAAACAACAGGTGTTCACTACAAGTACAATAGAACTGGTGAAGTCAAATTATATGGTTTTGTGGGAATGCTCGCTAAAGTAGAATATATTAGCATTTGTGGTCAGGTTAAAAAAATAAAAAGCAACTATCAACTGAATACAATAGAACTTTCATATCTATGACTTCCTTTGCCCTTCACCATATCTCTTTCAGAAATGTGCAGGATTCTCATTTTACAGAGTAAACTTTTGAGACTCAGCACAAAGAAGCACAACACACGGCTCATGTGACGGGGTCTGGTATAAATCTGGTATGTACATAAGTTTGGAAGGGAGGTGCCTTCCAGACATTCTTGGATCCTTAGATAATCCTGAAAATATCTGTCACGTGCAGGAACCCAGAAAATGCCCATGAGTCAGGCCAAGTGTGCCACAGTGACAGGAACTTCCTGGAAACTCTGCCATTTGTGTATGTTTTCTTAGAGTTCTGTATCACCCTAACTTTGCAATTGCTATTCTTTCCTATAGTACAGCCTTACTATACTTAGCACTCAGTAAGTAATGTTTCATGATCATTGCTATTATTATTGTCATCATCAAATTTCAGGGAGGAGCAAAGAGCATTCACACTCATTTTTTTTCTTAAAGGAAAGGGGCAGGCAGGAGGAAAGAAAGTAGTCAGGCAAGTAGGCAGGAAGAAAGAGGAGGAAGAAACATTTTTTTATTTTATTTTTGTTAATCTTGGTTGTTCTCTTCAGCCCTGAGATGTGTGTGGACTACATCTTGTGATCTTATCTACTAGGTCACCAGGGTGCACCCGTTCACTCATTCTTATTTCCATCTCACACACCTAACCCAATTTATGGAATATAGATGACCCACAATAAATATTTATGTGATAAGTGAATCAATAGATAGCAAACATTTATTGAATGTCAATTAGGTGCACAATGCTAGCCTCTGTGAATATAGAGTTGGATAAGATACTATTCTTGGATGCGCCCTGGTGGTCTGGTGGCCTAGCACACCTGGAAGCGGTCTCACATACATCCCAAGGTCCCGTGTTCAAGATCCAAGGCTGAGAGAAACAACCAATGTGAACAACTCAATAGAAATAAGTAAAGTGCTCCTCTCTTCCTGACTGTCTACCTGCTCACCTTCATTCCTGTCTGCACCTCCCCTTTAAAAATAAAAATACTCTTCTTGTTCTTGAGGAGATCACAGACCAGTGGCAAAGACCAGCAAATCAGCAGTTCTAGGTCATTTAGGACTATTCGATTGCCAGTTACAGAGAACCAGACCCAGAAAAATGGGAATATTTTGACTCACATAAGCTAAAAAGTCCAGAGTTAGGGTTGGTTTCAGGCAGAGTTAGTTTCAGGGATTAAATATTCTGGTTTCATCTCCAAGATTTTCACTGTGTTGCCTTTGGTCCAGAGGTTCCTAGAAAGAGGCAACAGCAATTCCAGTCCTTACATCCTCTCACAGCAGTAGAGAAAGTGCTGGTTTAACACCTGAACTCACCGCATACTGGCTGTGAGACCTTTAACAAATTATCCTAAACACTCTGTACCTCAGAGCCATTCTTTGTAAAAAGAGGAATAATAATTGTACCTACCCAATATTGTTATTGTGAGGAGTAAAGAGAATAAATTCAGTGTTCAGAACACCCCCTACTGTAGAACAAACAATAAGTATTTACTATCTGTTGCTATTATTATTGTCATCAAATTTCAGGGAAAATAATTTCTTTCCCCCAAATGCCAGAACAAGTCTTATTGCATCTTATTGGCTCTAACTGGTCCCTGTACCTGTCCTTGCTCCAGACCTGGAGAGATGTCACATGCTGGGTACACTGACTTAGGCTTGCTAAACATGTTCCCTCCTCAGAGAGCAGGATAGAGTTAACTTCATAAAAGGCAGAGACCTTGAGTAGAAGAGACTGGTTCCCTGCAACTGAGGTACAATGACCAGAAAAAGAGGCAGTAAAAACATGAGCCGCACAAGAGGCTTTAGAGGACAGCCTGCCAGCGCTATCATCAAGGCAGGTTGGAGAGCCCCTCCAAGGAACTTCTGACCCATACTGAGAAGAACTGATTTCTCTTATCAACTAATGAGGACCCTAATCCAAAAGGGATTGAAGTTTAAAAAAAAATGTGATTGGGAATGCCCTGGTGACCTAGCAGTTTAGTACATATGGGAACAGTCCCACATACAGCCCAAGACCCTGGGTTCAAGACTCAGGAGCAACCAGAATGAACAACTAAATAAAATAAAGTACTTCTCCCACCTCTCTCATCCTGCCTGTCTGCCTACTCACCTTCATTCTGCCTGCACCGAAAAAAAAAATGTGGTAAGCTATGCATTCATAACAAAATTTACCATTTTAGCTATTGTCAAGTGTCACCATGAAACATCTCCAGAATTGTTTTTTATCTTCCAAAACACAAGTCTGTACCTATCAAACAACTTCTCATCCTGACCCTTCCCCCACCCATGCCTGTCCACTGTAACAACCATTCTGCTTTTGGTATCTATGAATTTGACTACTCTAGATACCTCATATAAGTGGAATCAGAAAGTACTTTTCCTGTTATGTCTGGTTTAATTCATTTAGCATAATGCCTTCAAGGTTCACCCATGTTATAGCATGTATCTTTGAATTGTATTCCTTTTTGTTTTCCTTTTATATCTATGTATTCCTTTTTTAAATATTCCTCATATATAAACACAGAGGTTTTCCCCTATCACCACTACTGGGCTGCAGACAGCAGTCTGTTTTGAAATTTGATATTGCACTGAGAAAGCTAACTTTTCCCTCAGTTCAGAATCTAAATGATAGGAGTTTAAGATTGAGAAACTTTGGTTCCCTGGGAGGAAACATATCAGCTGTGAAAAGCTTATGAGTTGTAAATTGTCAGATGGTGACTGCCTGTGAAACCTGTCAGGATTCCTGACAACTCAGCTGAGGACCTAATTACCAGTTGCAAAGAGAGACAGGAAAAACATGTTGTCAGAGAGTGCCTGGTCAGAGAGAATGAGGTACAGTGTCCTGGCCTCATCATCGGTCTTCTTCTTATTTTAACTAGAGCAAAACACATTATTGTAATTGACAGTACACATGTTTATTATCTGGTACAAAGGAACTATGTCAATCCACAGCCCTGTGTCAGCTGAGTCTTTGGTAATCATATAAATTGAACGGTGGCATTTGACCTGATTGTGCAAACACTTCCAGTATTCTCAGTGCCAAGGACATTACCAAACCACACTTAACGTTTTCCTTGGAGTTTACAAACTTCAGCCAATCCTCCTTCTTTCCTGGAGTGAAGAGAAGAACCCAAAGAGGGATAATAACTTATCTAAAGTCACACGGTTAACCAGTAACCCAACAACTTATTTCCCAAGGAAAATAATGAGTATCGGTCATGCTGCAGCAGCGATATGAAACCAGCAATCTTCACCAAAAATCCCTAAACTGGAGAAAAACATTATTGTATCCTCATGCTAGATTTTTACAAAGTACTGTTCTCTAGTCTTTCAAAACACTCACATATACATCCCACTCACCTTTCTTCAGTTATGTCAGCAGGATCTGAGCATGGATGCTACTGTTCTTGGTGGGAAAACTGTTTTGGATCCTTGAAAATCAGGAACCTGGCATTTGCAGTAGCAGGAAATAGAACAAAAGAGAGAGAACTAATATTTACTGGGCCAATATCCATTATGTTCCAGATACTCTAATTTAATCTATAACCCAACTAGCAAATATATGTATATATATATTTAGATGTTATACCTGGAGCCAAGAGAGGTTAGGTCAATTGCTCAAGATGATAGTAAATGACAAGCTAGTTAATGACAGAGCAGGATTTTAAAGTTTTTATATTTATTTTTTAGGGTAGGGGCTTGGAATCCACTTCTTTCTGGCTCTAAAGCCTGTGTTCTATGTAATGCTAACTCAGTAGAAGAAAAGAAATGGAAGGGATACCAAGAGAGAAAGTTGATAAAATCAGCCACTCTGAACTTCTAATGTATTTTATTTGTTTGTTTATTTTTAAGGAAAGGTGCAGGCAGGAATGAAGGCAAGTAGGCAGGCAGGAGAGACAGGTGGAAGAAGCATCTTGATTTTATTTTTATTTAGTCGTTTCTACTGGATGCTTCCCCCGGAGCCCAGGACTCGAACCTAGGGGAATGTCGCCAGCTCCTTCAGAGGAGATTGACCTAACTCCTGCTCCACCAGAGCACACAAGCATTTGATTTTTTTATACATATATGGATTTGGGTTATCCAGTTAAATAGAAGGCAATCTGCAAAATACTCCATCAGATTAAAAAGTACTAAAGAAAATAGGGAAACAGATTGGAGAATGGGAGAGAGGAAGGGAAGAGAAGTGGAGGAGGAGAATGATCAGGAACAGGAAGGGAATAAGCCTGGGAAGTGTAATAGGTAGCTGGAGATTATTCTCATAGGCCTTCCACCAAGATCTAAAGAACAGTGCAGAAGTTGATACTCTTTTTCTGCTTCATTCACCGTTTATCTTCTCTTTGTCTATAAAAGGAGTGGCAAGATGGGCTCAGTGGGAAAGGAAGTCCCTATGGGATCCTGTTAGCAGCCATCTGTGTTCTGTTCTTTACTTTTGAACAAGACGATTCCAAAACTCTGAACCGGAGAAGGAGTTGGAGCTGCATACAGAGCAGCAGAGCTGTTGCTAACAGCTCTGACGCCTGCAGGATGACTCAACCCTCTGTGCCTGGCAGAGTCAGCTGTGGTCGCCTGGAGCCTCCTACTCTGGGGAGAAAATCGGAGATGTGCAAAGGATCAAGATCCTCCTTCTGAGCAGGGATTCTGATGGGAAGCATAAGTAAGGGCACCTGAGTCTTCATTAGGCTGACCATGTATACCGTTGTCAATGGGGCAGTACCATTTGTTTTCATATTATCCAACTGTTGATTTTGTCCCATTTTTAGTAAACCAGGGCCATCTGTAACACGGGGGAAAGGGGGGCAGTGGAGTTGCCCCGGAGTCCGTCGAGGGATCCCAAAAGCCCTGTCCTGTTTTTGTCTCAGGAAATGTGGTCAGCCTAGTCTTCCTGGAAGAGTTTCAGTGGGTGTTGGGGGAGAGATTAAAGGTGATGGTGAGGAAAGCACAACGCTTTGTGCTCTAGCTTCTCCACAGAAGGAATATGCCCGTCTGCAGGATGGCAGTTAGCAAAAGCCATATGGCCCTACCTTCAGGAATTCAACCCAAACACAAATCTCCTTTACTTCCCTTGGTGAATTGTACTCAGGTTCGGGAATCTCCTCCTGTGTCCCCTCACTTTCTGAGGAACACAAAGACTCTTCCAGTCCTTACACCGCACTATGAATACTTAAAGACATTCATGTGCTACACAGTTGTAGCCTTCAAACCTCTCTGGTGGTGGCGCACTCAGATCTCTGAGAGGGTGGCAATTAGGAAGAAGCTACTGATCCAGGAGGCAGTTGTACCAAAACATAAACACCCTGTACCACCCCACCCCCAAACAATTCTAGGCTTCTGCAAAGAGCTTTTCTGCTGGCTCCTTATCACTTACCAAAAAACAGCCTCCCAAAGTTTGGCTTCTGTTGCTATGGCAACCCAGAGGATGGTTTAAAGCTGCCAATAAAGGCATCTGCAAGAGCTGCCTGAACTCAGACTCCTTTAAAAACAATAGTACAAAGTAGACTCGCCACTCTACCCACCACCCCTCGCTCTGCCCCTTCTACCACCACACCCCACCCACACCCTTAATCCTGGTTTTATGGAGACACTCCGTTCATGAAATGTGAAATTCAATGTCAAAATGACTGTTTGGTTCCAGAGGAAAGATTTTCATGTTTGTTTGTTTTTAAAGAGAAGGATGGAAGGGGAACAGAAGCATAGGGAGGGAAGAGGAAGCAGAAACATCTTTATTTAGTTGTTTTTTTTATTTTGGTTTTTCGCCCTGGTCCCATGTTACAAACCCAGGTCCTTGGGCTTTACATGGTTCACAAGCCAGAGTCTCAACCTCCTGAGCCACAAGGGTTTGCCCCAGATTTTCATATTCTAACACAATCCCTTCTTTACACACTTGCCTAGAAATTTGGCCAATCTACCAGGGATTAGCAACACTAAAGTCCATATGTCTGTATGTGCCCTGCACTTTATTATTCTGTGCCTATAGGAAGAATCTGATATTTGGTATTTCAGGGCTAGAACTGCTGGCTAGTTTCCCACAAAGGGTGAAGGGACTTCTGATGCTATTATATAATATGTGTGAATGTGTTTTGTACCTTTTATAGGCGGGTTCAAAGCTTTATATTAACTACTATTCCCTGTGCTCATTCCCCTTTAGTTCAAGGTGCTATAGCATAGGTGTTGAACTCATGGACTCCAGAGCCAAACTTCTGGTTTGAATCCCTTCTCAGCCCTTTACATTGTGCTCTGGGCAAGACTTTCTCTGGGCTTCACTCTCTTTTCTTACCTTTTTCTTTTTAAGGAAAGGTGCAGTCAGAAATGAAGGTGAATATGTAGGCAGACAGAAAGACAGGAGGAAGAAACATTTTTATTTTATTTTATTTAGTTGTTCATCTTGGTTGTTCCTCCCTTCCCCTGCTTCCCAAGACCCAAACCTAAGTTCTTAGAATGCATGGGATTGTGCAGGACAGAAGGATCCAAACCACTGCTCACCAGGGTACACCTGTGCTTTCCTTTCTCTATCTGCGAAATGGAGAAAATAATAGTATCTACTTCCAAGGGCATTCATAAGGATTAAATGAATTAAAATATGTAAAGTACTGGCACATCCTGGTAAAGTGGGGGTTGGGTACAGTCCACGTGTATCCTGAGGTCCTGGGTTCATGTTCCAGACTTGTGGGAACAGCCAAGAACAACTAAATAAAATGAATAAAAGTGATTCCTCCTCCTCTCTCCACCTGTCTGCCTGCCTCTGGTTGCCTTCATTCCTGCCTGCAGCTTTCCTTAAAAAAAAAAAAAAAAAAAAAAAAAGGAAAGTGCTTAGAACAGTACTTGGTTTTATATATCAAGGCAGAGTATGGTGCTAAGAAACACAGACAAGCTGCCCTGTTCTCAGAGAGTTTGCAATCTGACGTCCACATGGTAGAGATAGACAAACCCAATATTATAGGTAGGATAGTGGTTCTCTAAGTGGAAAGAGAGACAACAGAGGAGGAGGCCAGAAATTCAGCCTTAAAGGATATCTGGGCTTTCCCAAAGCACAACAGTTTTATCAGTTAGGGCCTCTGGGTGGCAAAGGACAATTCACACCCATTTAACTTAACAATTTTATTTTAAAGATTTATGTCACAAAAACCTGGGGAAACTAACAGCTCAAGAGCATTTTAGATATTTTCATCCTGATGCTCAATCATTAGCATGACTTAGCTATTTTCCTGCTGGCAGGGCCTCTTTCACCACCACTAACTGGTTCCTTATTTTTTGCTTTGTATGAATGTCCTCTGCTTCATAATGTCTATTTTCTTATAGCTTTAGCTTGTCTTCACCCCTCATGATTCTGAGCTTATCTCCTGGTTTTTTTTTTTTTTTAATGTACCAGTTTAACTCTTGTTTTTGTCATTAATAGCCCCATTCTCTCCTTTTTTTAACACAAATTTTAGAGAGTCAAAGAAAATATGATCAAGTTATTCCTTTTTTTGGTGCCAGATATGTTGTAACTTGCTGGCCAGGTTCTGGATTGGCCACCATTGCATCAGAAGTCAATTCTGGTCCAGTCAGCCAAGGCCATGAACTTACATGAACTGTAGCTACCTAGGGCTGCCTCTGCAAAAGAGGCTGTGCAGGTGGGAAAGTTTCCCTGGTAGCAGTCACAATGTTCTATTTAGAACAGAAAGAAGAGACAGCAGCTACAAAGAACATGGAAAAGTGAAATGTGTGTCTAGAGTTGATTCAACAGATAATTCCTCGGGTATTGCCAACTGTCAGTCACTATGCTAAGAATGGTTAACAAACACCCTGATAAATGTTAGATAGAATTCTGTTGAAGCCATTGCAGTACCACCTGAACCAGACATAGATGTCAAGAAAGACTTTTTAAAGGATGTAAACGCTACACTAGGACCAGAAAGTAAGAGCAGGAATAAAAAGGACCATGGCACATTTCAAGATCTGAAAGTAACTTCATGAGGTAACCAGAAAATAAGAGGGAATATAGCATGAGTCAGGCAGGACTACATCATTCAGGTCTTAATAATTGTAGTTATCAACATATAACTAAACAGTATGAGAAGCATTTTATATGTTTATTTAGCTTATTTATCTTGCTCCATAGGATAAATAAATAACCATAGGACACAGGGATAATTTTTATTCACATTTTTTAAATGAGAAAACCAAGACTCACTCACAATAACCTTATGATAACATAATTAGCAAGTGGTCAAATTGCTAAAATGCATTATAATGTGGGTCATATTAAGGATTATGGTCTTTGTTTTAAGAACACTAGGGGTGTGCCCCACTGGAGTAGCAGTTTAGTCAGTTGCCTTTGACCAAGAATACAGTCCACACACATCCCAGGATCCTAGGTTCTAGTCCTGGGTCCAGGGTGAACAACTAAGATGAACAACTAAATAAAATAAATAAAGTAGCCTCTCCCTCCTCTCTCTGCCTGCCTGTACCTTTCCTTAAAAACAAGAGAGAGTGAGAGAGAGAAAACACTATGGGAAGTCACTGAAGGGTATTAAGCAAACTTGCATTTCAGAAAGATCCCGTTTGCTTCCCAATCTAAAGTGGATTACAGGGAGCAAAGGGGGACACGGGGAGACCCCTCGGGTTTCTACTGCAGACCAGGTGAGAGATGGTAGTAAGGTGGATAAGGATAGTAACAGTGACCTAGATGTATTTGTTCATTTATTAATTTGATCAATAAACATCGAATATGCTCCTGCTGAGAGTGCCAGGCACTAAAAGTACAAAGGTGAGCAAGGTAGATGTGTTCTCCTCTGCCCTCAGTTCATCTAAGAGGTAGAATAGAAGTGAACCTGTAAAGTTGAGCGTGGCAGGGATGGAAAAGGGTATGTCTGAGAAGACTTAGCAGCTTGTGGTGAGTCCAACGCCCTTGCCCCTCCGCCACACTGCTTCGCCTAGGGTTGTGCACCGTGAGCTGGGGAGCAGGGCGCTAAGGTAAGACTAAAGACAATTTGGGAAAGCTTTGTATGCCATTCTCATCAGCTCAAACTTTGTTCCAGGGACCTTACGAAGCCATTGAAAAATATATAAGCAGGGAAATGACTTGAGCAAGTTCAAGATTTATTCCTTCTAAAATTTGGAATTGCTTCAAAGCTAAATGTCAGTTTAGGAGGGTGAGAATGCTCAAATCTTCTTTTCATAGTCTACCCTCTAGTGGCCAGAGGGAAATCAGCACGTTCCCTCTCTGCAGGCTTGTAAGGAGCAGCCAGCTTTGATTTGTTCAGAATGTCACAGCTCCTGCGTTTCTCAGCAAGTTCTGTTTCTCAGTCTCACCAGAGACCATCCATTGATTCTGGAACTTCCCAAACTCCATGGACACAGCTCTATCTCTGACTAGAAATAAAACACTTCTGAGAACTCTCATCAGCCTGATCCCAGCCTCCCACCCCCGCCTCCACACTTTTCCCCTTGTCAGTGCCCTTGCACTGCAGAGCTCTCAGTAGGCCGCTTTAAGGAGGCTGCAAAAATTAACACTGCTGCCCTCTGGTGGAAATCTAGTGAGGTACACATTGCATTTCTCCTGGAATCACTTTCTTTGAGAGGTTTTTTGTTTGTTTTTGGTTTTTTTAAAGGTAAGGTGTAGGCAGGAAGAGAGGAGGAAAAGCATATTTGTATATTTTATTTAGTTGTCCCTCTTGGTTGTCCCCCTACCTCCTCCTGCCTCAGGCGGAGAACCTGGGCCTCTGGGATGTATATGGATTACACCTGATGGGAGGCAGCAGACTTACCTGCTATGCCACCAGGGTGCACCAGAAAGTCAATTATTTAAACTCGATATCTTATTGAGCATTTACTTTACTTAATGGGAGTTACAAAACAGACTGACCATCTTTCACTGAGACAAAAAAATGGGCCATCAGGGTGGCAAAAAATAGCACAGGGCTCTGTGCTGGTGACTAAGGGGAAGGGAGGAGGCAGAGCAATATGAGCAGGAGCAGAGTAGCCAGGCCAACAAGTAAGTACTGTTCAATGCTGACTGGTGATCACATAGTAAGGTGTGGTCTTTCATACAAAAGCCCAGGGCTGGTGCAAGGAATTTTGGTGAAAATCAAATTTGGTGGCCCTGTAAGCCCTGCTCTAAATGTCCTGTCTAAAATACATGCTTCTTTAATCATCCCAGTACCAGAAATGCCCTATAACCAGCTCAGTGCCAGAAATGCCACATAACCTCCACAGTGCCAGAAATAACCCCAGTGGTACTTAACTGCAGCTCCATCAGGCTGCAGTGTTCTGCTCCCTTTGAAGAAACAAGTGCACTTGCAGGGTCGGGGAGGGGGAGAATCCTCTTCCCACATGACTCCTGCTTCCTTACAGGGGCTAGGAACAGCAGCAGCCGTTACAGCCCAGCACAGCACTGGTAATGGCCATCTTTAACGTGGGGCGAAGGGGCAGCTGCTTTTGCTCCCCCCCCCCACCCCAGAGACTGGTTGGTCCAAGGGAAACTCAGCTGCCCCTTTTGCCTCATGTTAAAGATGGCCCTGGTTTATTAAAAATAAGACAAAATTGACATTTATATTAAAATGACAGGACTGTTGGGAAATATGAAAAAAATGGTACTGTCGCATTTAAAACGGTATGTGTGATCAGCCTATTATATAGCTATTTTGTATATTATATAGTTCCTTCTTTTACTCTCTAATTTCGAATCTAAGGAAGCAATGAAGAGTAGAGAAAAAGTAGGAGCTCATCCTCTCTGAATTCAGCACTGTCATCCTCATTACCAGCAAGAGATTCTGGTAGGGTAGACACAGGGGTAGATCTATAGATAGATATATCATCTGCTTTCTTTGAAAAGTGATGTTCTCTGTCTCTCACACTTTCATCCTCCATCCCTTTGCCCCAGAATCCCTTTGCTGCTAAAGATGGAACTCTGATAATGTCCATTAGAATAGGGGAGTCTTATTCATCTTTGTAACTTGGAAATAAATTCTGGACTTGCTTCTCAAAAAATCGGATTAATTTAAACACAGTCTAACAATGTTCCTTTGGCATATCCTCGCCAATGCTAATGAACTTGAGCCACAGCTCTTCGAATCATTGACTCAGCACTTAGCAGCAAAGTGACCCTTTAAATCTCATTGCATCTAAGACAGCTCTTCTATCTGTTAAAAGGATGGTTTCCTGAATTAAACACCAAGGCTGTTTTTCTGATTTAGCACATAGACACTTCCCCCAGACAATTGATTCAGAATTTATTTTAAAACCAGGGTCTTTAAGATATCTGACCAGCAAATCCCTCCCCCATTCAAGCCCTTTATTCACTCAGGAATTTGTCATGGAAAGAGGACTGCTGGCTTGCGTAGCTCAGCATACCAGTGCTGTTGAGAGCTGAGTGGCCGTTGCCATGGGGGCAAGTTTTGTTTGCATAGAACCGCCTATACAAGGTGTTGAGCTTGAGGGCTGCTTAGATTCAGAGGCTTCTAGAATGGAGTCAACCCCCTCATTCTACAGATAAGGAAATTGAGACCCAAAGACTTAGCTATATGTCTTATTCAAGGTCCTAAGGCAAGTTACAGCTAGAGTCGTGCTTTTTGCATTACATCACTCTTTTCTTTAAAACCTGTACTGGTTGAATAGAGGCTCCCCAAGCCAGTTCCACTAATACCAATGCCACTGTGCTATTCCAGCACCACCAGTTCCAGACTGAAGTGCCAGGAAATGTGGGGTTGGCAGTAATGGGTATGTAAATATCCTTGTATTTGTATACATGCATGTATTTGCATGCTCACACCTGAGGGTGATTGTGCTAAGAATTTGTACAGTCCTCTGATCATTGACATTCCCTAAACCTCAATTTCCTCATGAGTGAAATTTGGATAAGAAATAGTATTTCTCTCAAATGATTAAATGACATATTGGATTTAAAGTACTTAGGTATCGTTATTGGCATATAATAAATATTGGATATTATATTTATTTATTATTATACTATGTTTCTATTATATCTTTCTGCAATGAAATGTGTCAGGGATTGCCTTTAAGTCAATGAACTAAAACCTTTAATTTTTTTCATTTAATTTTCTCAAAACTTCTTGAAAGAGGCTCTTTCGTTACCCTTGTAGCAGTGATGAGAAAACTAGGCCTAGAGAAGCTGAGTACCTTGCCTAAGGTCACAGGACTAGGAAGTGACTGAGCAAGAATCAATTGTCTAATTTTAATGCCCTCAATATGAATAACTAGCTTATACTGCCTTTCTTAGGAAAAGCAAAGGAATAATTGGCCTATTGTACTGTGGATTTGTTTGCTAGAACTCTTATTCTAAATACATTAGATACATATTGCATATGGAATGGACTCCAGCAAATGTTTTCATTAAATTCACTGACACTTTAAGCAAAGAATTTTTTTATCCTCCTTTAATTACAGTTAGCCATTTTATACGAGACAGTTTTCCTATGACTGAATACCATTTTATTCTATGTCCTATTGTTTCAAAATCCCTAGTTGGTGAGATCTGTGTAAAATCATCTAATTGAAATCATGTCAGCAAGTGCTTGGGATCCTACTTATCTAATAGATTGTCTGCCTTATTCTTTAAAACCTCTTCAAACATAAAAGACAAAAATTAAATATCTTCCTATTCTTATTTTTAAAACGCCAGTTTTAGGATCTTTCAAAGCCTAACCCAAATTTCTCTTGTAGTCACACCTTTGTGTTTCTATCAGCTCAATTTCAATCAGACTTTAGTTGTTCTTGGCTGTTGCCTTTTCCTTCTCTCTCTCCTACCTCCCTCAGTGATTTCCTCCCTCAGTCATTCACTCCTACACCTTCAATTATCCCTGATAGATGGGTAAGTACCACATAAATCTCATTCATTCAATAAAAATTAATTAACTTCTTACTCTGGGCTACAAGTTAGATCTCACTGGTTCAATCAGCCATCTGTATTAAATGGCAGTCAAGATATCTGCGGAACATCTTTGAAAGAATAATGTGACATATCCATCACCCCTGTAAAAGTAGCTGCAGGCTTCTCTGTACTCCAGTATTGCCATGACCTCACTAGCCCTCCTTACTGTTTGATTAGCTATCCACAGCCTCTGGAATTCTCCATAAATCACCTTACCTCAGCTCAATTCAGAACCATATAGAAACAACTAGCCCTGCCCCGCCATTGTCTGCAAAATCTGCACCTACGTCATCGCTTTCTTTACCAAGTTACTCTGTGCTTTTAGTATTAGCTCTTCAGTATTTCATTTGAAAGCACCATCTTCTACAATTTTCCCTAAGTTTTCTGATTTCCCTGACACAGCCCACACCCCATTTCATTACCAATGTAACATCAAAACACAAATCCAGTCATGTTATTCCCCTTTTTAAAACCAGTACATAATTTGCCATTGCTCTGTACTGGGGCCTAAAAGGAACCCCAAATGATCTGGCCTCTACCAACATATCCACCCTCATGATGCTCATTCCTGATGTGCTCCAGTTATACTGGACTCTTTTTAGTTCCTGGAGCATGCAAAACTCTCCTATCATAAGACTTTAGCAAAAGTTCTTCTCTCTGCTCTGCTGATCTATTCTTCATCCTTATCTTCTGGGTCTAAGGCTAGTCCCCTTCTCCAGCCTGGCCTTTATCCCTAATCATCATTCTTTCTCATGGCACCATTAATTTCTTCATATCATTTATCCTGATGAAAATATTATATATTTTTAGAACACTTCTCTGTTGTCTGCCTCCCCTATCAGACTGAAGGCTCTGTGAGGGCAGGGACCATGTCTGCTTGGCTCATCAGTATAAACTGAGTGCCTGGCACATTGTAGGTGCTCATAAATGGTCCCTGATATTATTCTGAGTGAGCTCCCTTTATCAATCTGTAAAATGGCTGTTTCAAAATCTTACTACTCTCTTTAAACTACTTCCTCTACTCACTACCTCCTTAAAATCTGACCAGAATTTATCATCCTGTTCTCTTTTTCTATAATTTCCTTAAGTGCCCTTCATTTGAGAAACACTGGAACACTCAACATTCCATCACACCTCCCAGCCATTGTTCACACTCTTTCTCTGCTAGAAATACCCACTCTCTACCCACTTCCCACCCCTCATTTTCATCTTGTCCTTAAAGCCCAGTGCAAATGGTACATTCACTCTTCAGTTTTCCCTAACTGTCCATAATTAACTGCTCCCTTTTAAGTATCTAAAAGTCTTTCACAACATTTTTCATAAAAGTTCCCACATTTTATCTGTTATTTGTGTGAATCTCTTACCCTAAAGGTTGAATTCTTTAGGCAAAAGAATTTATATTCTTCTCCAAAGCCATACCACTGAGCATTGGTCTTGATGCATAGTCAATATTTAATAATCAAATTAACAAGTCTAGAATTGATTATCCCTAAAAGAAATTCAAAATTTGTTCCAGAAACTAGTAATAAGAGACCTGACATCACTCTTAATAGACAAGTGCTACATTAACTGTGACTCAGATACTGCTTTTCTTCAAAGGCCACAGAAAATTCTCAAAGAGGTCTCTTGTTCATTTTCTTCCCATATGGAAAAACAGAGAAATCCGGGAATGAACTCCCAGGAATGAATCAAAGAATGAAACTTGAGTGAAATCAAGGCTAGTTGGATGACCACTAGGACTTTAAAAAGTTGGGTGCTCATTATTTAGGGGAACTGTGACTGTTATCCTGTTTCTAACTCCCCTTCATCCTCTAATGAAGTGCTGGGCCCTCACCCCAATATCCTGATATAATTGGTCTAGCATATAGGCACTGATTTTTTTTTAAATGAGTGTTTTTTTTATTTTTTATTTTTTAAAAAAGGCAGGAAGGGAGGCAGGAGTCAAGGCAGGCAGAAAGGAGGGAAAGAAAAGAGGAGGAAGAAGCATATCTATCTATCAATCTATCATTTATTTACTTATTTATTTTTGTTAGTTCCCCCCAGCCCTGGTACCTGGTCTCCACACCAGCTGTCAACTTAATACATGAGCCACCAGGGTGCACCAAGGCACTGTTTTGTTTTGTTTTTCCTTTAAAAGGGCAGGTACAGATAAAAATGAAGGTAAGTAGAGGAAGGCAGCAAAGGAGAGGAGGAAGAAGCACTTTATTTTATTTCATTGTTCATCTTCGTTGTTCTTACCAGTCTTGGAACATGAACTGAGGACCTTGTGATGTATGTGGATTGAGCCTAGCCATTACTCCACTCAGGTGCACCCAAGGCAATGATATTTTGTAAATCCTTCTTAGATGTTTAGTGCAACCAGAATGAGTAACACATTTCTAGAATAGTTTCATGTACTGAATGTTTGTGTCTTCCCAAGGTTCATATGTTGAAGTCCTAAAACCCAATGATTGGGTATTTGGAAGTAAAGTCTTAGGGAGGTAATTAGGTTTAGGTAAAGTCTAAATTAATTGATCTAAATTAGATTTAGATAAAATGTAAATTAGGGTTAGATAGGTTAGAGTCCCTATGATAGAATTAATGTCCTTATAATAAAAGAAAGAAACCAGAGCTCTCCCCTGCTCCCCTTTGTGAATATAGTGAGGAAATAGTAAGAAGGCAGCCATCCCTAAGTCAAGAAGAGAGCCCTCAGCAAGAAACTGACCATGCCGTTATCTTGATCTTGAACTTCCCAGACTCCAAAACTATAAGAGTCAATGTCTTTTGTTTAAGCAACACAGTCTGTATAGTTTGCTTAACAACTCTAGCTGACTAAGATAATTGACTATCTACTGGTCTTTCATGTGAATGTAGTGGCGAATAGAGATTCAAAAAATTATCATACAAAGCACTTGGGAACATTACCTGACACACAGAAAATGTTCAATAAATGTACACTAGTGGTGGTGGTGGGAGTAGTAGTAGTAGTAGTAATAGCGTTTTCACCAATACCAAGAAGATAATGCCCTAGTGGCCTAGGAGTTAAGTCTGCAGCTCCAGCTGGTGTAGTCCCTGTAAAGTCCAAAGACCTGAGTTTGTGACTGAGGTAGTGGGGTGAGATGAACAACTAAATATAAATAAATGCTTCTTCCTCCTCTCTCTTCCTTCTTGCTTGCCTGCCCACTTGTCTTCATTCCTACCTCTTTCATTTTTTTTTTTCTAAAGAGAGGTACATGCAGGAATAAAGGCGATTAGGCAGGCAGGAAAAGAGAGGAAGAAGCACTTTTTATTTATTTTTATTTGGTTATTTACATTAGTTGTTCCTTCCAACCCTGAGTCTTGAACTGGGCACTGATCTTGGTATGTACGTGAACTGCACCAAGGGTGTACTAGACCACTAGGCCACCAGGCACTCCTATTTCTTACCTCTTTAAGGAAAAAAAAAAAAATAACAAGAAGTGGTTACTTTACTTCCTTTAATTTTAAATAGTGAATTAAAGGTGATTATTTTTTCTGATAATTGGAGTAGGATTGAATTATGACTTAAATCTGAATGTCTTTCTTGACACCAAGTGAATACCAGGACAAAGTTTTCTGTTTAAAGTTACTCAGAATACCAATTACTAATACCAGATTAATAATGGAATATCAAGACTACTGTTGCTATTCATGCTTCCCTTATTTCCTTGGCCATCATTCATGTTTATCTTTTAGATTAAACCCTCCAAGAAAAGTTTAGATAAAAGTAGATAAAAGTAGATAAAACCAAAATACAGGGGCAGAGCTTTTGACCTTATAAGCGTAATGATTTCCCTGGGAACAATTAACCCTATTAACAATATGGGGCATAAGCTCTTGGGCTATCCTCCAGGCTTGAAGAAATCAGATAGATTGCTAAAGACAGATTTTTTTCTAGAGATTCACTTCTTATCTAGTATGCATGCTTTTTCATCCCAGGTGACTTCTACAATTGTTCATTTCCTAAAAAGCCAGAGAATAATGTCTCTACCTAGCAGTAGGTCCATAAGAGCGAAAAGGTAAAGAAAAATGCTATTGTTGATTTTGTCTCAGTATTCTCAGGAACCAGCTCAGTCCAGGACGTTTTCAGTCCCCTGGTTATATTACTTAATCCAAAATTGGGTCAAGCTTTTGACAGTATGACTTCCTTGAGGTGAGAGGAAAAAAATCAGATATGGGCTAGATTCCTACCAGGAAGCCCTACATTTCACTTGACTATTCTTCTTTCTTTAAAGAATCAAATAAGAGTCATCGCTCTTGTGACATCGTGATAAAACATTTTCTGCTATGGTCACATATTGGAACTACCTTTATTATAGCACTTATCATTATACTAGTTATTTGATTACCTGTCACTTTATCTTATGGTGAAAAATAGAAGGATTATATTTTATTTAGCTCTTTCTACCTCTAAGAATAGCAATTACATGGTGTCTGATACATTGGGGATGCTTAATAAATAGTAGTTAAACAAATTGATGGATTAATAGATATTAGGCCTTTGGGTCTCATTTAGGACTGAAGTGATTATTCAGTTTTAGAGATATACTTTTGCATTATGTGGCCCTATTTCTGCATATCAAACTAACGATGAACTCTATTTTTTTCTATTCATTTTTGTATCTTAGACAGCATCAGTTTTAAATATATATATTGAGGATCTGTTCTACTCAAAAACTGAGTAGAATTTAAATATATATTTAAGAGAAATGAAGTCAGGCAGGCAGCAGGCAGGAAGGAAAGAACAGAGAAGAGGAAGAAATATTTTTATTTATTCAGGTGTTGCCCCCAGGCCTTGGGCCTCAAACTCAGTTCTTTGAGCTGTATGTGGACTGCTTCCTAGGCATAGGTTTAACACCTGAGCCACCAGGGTACATGGAATTAATTTTTTTAATTTTTTTTAAAGGAAAGGTGCAGGTAGGAATGTCTAGCAGGCAGGCAGGAAGAGAGAAAAGGAAGAAGCACTGTATTTTATTTAGTTGTTCATCTTGGTTGTCTCCTCTGGCCCCAGGTTTTGAACAGGGGACCTTGGGATATATGTGGACTGCACCTCAGTGAACTAACTCACTAGGCCACCAGGGCACACTCTCAAATTAATGTTTTAACTTGGGCAAAGTTCATCCATAAATTTAACAGATATTTATTGAGTTACTAGTATATGCAGAATCCAATGGGAGATAAAACGTATAAAAGGCTGGGAAAGGGCATGTCCTTGAGGCTCAGGTGATTGAGGTGGCTGGGGTGTGTACCATATAAAACCCAAGGACCTAGGGCTGGGGGTGGGGGAACCAAAGTAAAACAAATAAGTAAATATAAATGCTTCATTCTACCCTCCTTTCCTTCCTTCTTTCTCTCTGTCTTTCCTTCCTTCTTTTCCTCCTTTCTTCCTTCCTCTCTCTTAAAAAAAAAAAGTTGAGTCAGGATTAGTCTTGTAGGGAATAGTGAATCTGAAAATTGATGTTTAAAAATTATAAATTTGTGATTATAAAATAACTGTTATTAATTTTGTACTCATGGGTTATCACCAAAGAAAAATATATTTAACCTAATTAGTCATTAAGGATGTGACAATTAAGACCACAATAAGATACCACCTTATGTCCACCATTATGGTTATAATAAAAAAAGACTGACAGTGCCAAATGTTGATGAGGATCTAAAGAAATTGGAAGTTTCATACATTAATGTTGGAAATTAAAAATTATATAGTCACTTTGGAAAATAGTTTGAGGGTTTCTCAAAACGTTTAACATAAACCATATGAGTCAGAAATTTCACTCCCAAGAGACATCCAAGAGAATGATACTATATATGTCTACTCAAAAACATGCACATAAGTATTCACAGCAACATTATTCATAATAGCCCCAAAGTAGGAAAAAAACTACAGTTACATATTAGCAGGTGAATGAATAAACAAGCATGGGATAGCCGTACAACAAATACAGTTCAGCAATAAGAATGAACTACTGACATCCATGGATAAGTTTCAAAAACATCATGCTAAGTGAAAAAAGCCAGACGCAAACGATTTCATTTATATGCAATGCAGGATTCCATTTATATGTGTTCCACAAAAGGCAACTCTATAGAGACGGAAAGCTAATAGTTGTCTGGGGGCTAGGAAATGACTGTAAATAAGCCAAGGGAACTTTTGGGGGTAAGAGACATTTTCTAAAACAGAATTGTGGCAATGACTGCACAACTCTATACATTTACCAAAAACCAATAATTAAATGGTACATTTATATAGGTTTATTTTATGAATGTACAAATTATACCTCAATAAAGTTATAGAGGAAAAAACAAGTTTAAATTCTAATCCTGGATCTATCACTATCTAACTGTGAGACTTAGACAAGTTATTTTAGCTTTATAAGCTTTATTTTTCCCATCTGTAAAATAGAGATGATAAAAATAGTACTATAGCTATCCAATGAAGACTAAGTAAGGTCATACATTAAAGCATGTAGCACAGAATAATTACTCAGTGGATATTAATTCTTGTTATTATTAGTGTCATCAGGAGACGGTGAGGAGACCCACTGATAGGATAAGCATATGACCCATACTGGAAGCATAAGCACTGGGTGCAATAAGTGAGGTGGGACTAGTTGAAAAAGACTGGTATTTGTGTTTCTTTTCAAGAGGTACACAGAGATTTAGTGTGAAAAAAAGCCCTCGCATCCTAAGAAGGAAAGGGATTAACTTCTAAGGCTTTTGAAAAATAAAGTAGAAGAGGCAGGTTGCAATACAAACACGGATAGTCAAATAATGAGGGGGAAATGCCAGGAAAACATCAGTAAGTGAATGAGGAGAGTTGTATGAGACCCTTTCTCTTTTCTAAGTTGGATTTGTATATAGGCCAAAAATGTTTAATTTTATTTACTCATGTATTCACTTACATTCATTCAACAAAATGTACAAATCAGAGATAATAAGAGCACCTATTTGGTGTGCCCTGGTCTAGTGGCTAAGTCCACCGGGTGAAATTCACGTACATCCAAAGGACCCAGGTTCATGACCCGAATTGTGGGGAGAGGAGGAGTAACCAAGATGAATAACTAAATAAAAATAAATAAAAAATACTCCTTCCTGTTCCTGCTTGTCAGCTTACTCACCCTTTATTCCTACCTGCACCTAACCTTAAAATAAAATTAAAAAAAAAGAGTTCCTATCAAACAGAGTTATCAAGAATTAAATTGCTTAATTTAATCAGCACAGATCATAAAGGAACTGGATTTGAAGTCCCCGCCCCTCCGCTCCCCCTCCACATACACATTTCCCTGCCCCAGGTCTCCAACCCATGCCCCAGGGTTAGCTGCCCTAATCCCTAGACACTGAGCTGGCTGAGCCACAAGAGGGCATCTGATTTTGAACTTCTAAGAATTGTTTTCAGTCCATTACTATTACGGCTCAGTAGTTAACTGCCAGCTCAAGTTCTTGTCAGAAATTTTTCTAGAAAAATAATCTTTGGGGAGAGTATGCAGTCAGTTCATTCATTCCGTTTTTAGAGGTCTATGGCTCAAACATTTTGTAGTTGCTGAACCTCTCTGAAATTTAATGAAGTTTCCAGAGCAGCAATTCTCAAATCAAAAGGTCTTAAAAAATTAATGAGCTTTTGTTTAGGTGGGTTATATCAATAATTTCTATATTAGAAATTAAAATAGAGAAATACTTACTTTATTGTAAAATAATAGTAAACACACATTAACATAATCATATTTTAGGAAGAGTAGCTATATTTTCCAAACAAAATATTAAATGTGTCAATAGTTTAACATTTTACAAAGTTCTTTAACTCTGCTCTAGCTAGATTCTCATACATGTACCCAAACTCAACCTGTTGCAATATATTGTTCTAGTTGAGATATATGATGAAAATCTGAGCTCACACAAATATGTAACGGGAAAAAGGGGAGGCATTTTAATACACTTTTCTGATTATTGTGGTTATTTTTTGATGTTGCATGGAAATTCAACAAATGTTTATTGTTTATTTGCAATTTAGAATCTGATATCATTTCAATGAACTTTTAGTTTTCTGTTTCATTAAAATCCATGGGTCTGACTTACTCTTTGAATGGATCTTTTACTCGTGTATGATTTCATATGCACTGGTCATCTGAAAATATTGGTTCACTGAGTTGTGCAGCTCTTCCAAATATTGACACATTATATTATGAAATATTTTTTAAAAATCACATTGATTGTCATCAGAAAAGTCCATTAAGTACTGGGAAGCTGTCAAGCTCCTGAGTGGGAATAAGTTTTCTAAAACTCAATTTTTGTTCAAAAACACTAATTTTATCATTGACAAGAAATCCTGTCAGTTATTTTCCATAAAGCATAGGCTCACTTTGTTCATTTTTGTGAAAATATCAGCTAAACACATAAGTCTGAAAAGCCGTAGTTTGTCTTAGTCATTCTTTCAAGTGAAAACTGTAGTCAATGTGGGAAACAGCTAGCTGAGATCACAACTCAGTGAATCGTGTAAATGTTTTTCCTCAAGACAGCTGTTGATTCTTCCACATGTAACACAAATGCTTCACATATACTTCACTTTTTGTCATGGAAAATAAAGATGCAGGTACTAAGTAGTAAAGATTTAATAAAGGTAATAATTTTTACTGCTTCCTCAAGGACATTCATAAGTAAAAATGCATTTTTTTAGTTGCAAGTGAATGGTAATAAAGACTATAATGAGTGTTATTAGTATGTAGAATGTTTTTGTTTTTAAGAGAGGAAGAAAGGATGAGCATTTAGAAAAGGAAGATCTTTATTATTTACTTGTTCATTTTGGTTTTTCACCCCAGCCCAGATTCTTGAACCTGGATTTTGGGTTTTACATGATTTGCACACCCCACCCCATTAGCCACAAGTGTGCACCCCTATTAGCATGGTTTGATGATACCACCTTGATTTGTGTTGTGGTGTCAGTAGTTTTATCCATCATTGCTTTTATACCATTAGTGCAAATGTTAACGTGGTGAAAAGGGAAATACCATCTTGGTATTACTATGAATAAACGTCATTTCTCCCACTCCAAGCGTCCCCAGATCACATTTTGAATATCATTGCTTTAGAGCTTTATTACCTAAAGTATGTTCGGAAGCTCAGCAGCTATGCAATTACCTGGAAGCTTGCCAGAAATGCAGAACCTCTGGTCTTACCCCAAATACACTGAATCAGTATCTGTATTTAAAAAAAAAAAAAAAAAAAAGGCTTAAGTGTTTTGTATTTGTATTAACTTTACACATTATAATCACCTGGTGAGCTTTTAAAGCATACTTCTCCCTAGGCTCCTCCAGATTAATTAAGTCAGGATATTTGGGGTCCCTGACATTGGTGTGTATTTCTTAAGCTTCCTAGGTGTGCAACTAATGTGCAACTGAAATTGAAAACCAGTGCTTTAGACTTTTCCTCAAGAAAATATATCTACTCATGATCACAATCTTTAAGGCATTTTTATAGCAGTTTTAGGTTCACAACAACATTAAAAGGAAGATAGATTTCCCATATACTCTGCTCCACATATGCATAGTCTCCTCAATTGTTAATATTCATCACCAGAGGGTATATTTGTTGCAGTTAATGAATTTATAATTATACATCATAATTCTCCAAAATGACACAATAATTTTGCATACTATTTCAGAGAATTTAGAATACCTTCATTGTTCTCCATGAACCTCAGATAAAGAACTTGTACTTGTTCATTTATTTTTTGTGTTGCTCCACTTGGACCCTGATCATGAACTTGGGTCCTTGGACTTTATATGGTCTACATCTGAGTCACCAGCTTACTGCCTGAGACACCGGGGTATGCCCAGATTAATACCTTTTTTTTAAAGGACAGGTGCAGGCAGGAATGAAGGAGAGCACAGGCAGGCAGGCAGGAAGAGAGAGGAGAAGGAAGCACTTCATTGCATTTAGTTGTTCATCCTGGTTATTCCCCCAACCCTGGGATACAAACCCAAGTCCTTGGTACATATGTGGACTGCACTCTTGGCCAAAGGTGGCTGACCAAACTGCTACTCCATCAGGGCATGCCAGATTAAGAACTTTTATATTATGTCCTTTAAATAAAAATTCCCCATGGATCAATTAAAAATAGGGGAAAATTGCTTATCTTCTGGGTATCATAATAGTAATGATAAAAATTACTTTTACTGAACTGTATTCATCTATAATGTTTTCAGCTTTTATGACAGATACTATAATAAATAGCCCTTCAAAATTTATCTCCATGCTCACTGTAAGGAGAATGTCATTGAAGGTTCACAAGATGTGCTTTCAGAGAAAGCGCAGGTAAAATCTGTGTCACTTCAAATTTTCAGGAAGGGCGGTGATTCTTCTAAGTAACCATACTGTTTTTGCTTCTGAACACTGCAAATGTTGTTGCAGCTGATCATATTGTCATCTTTTTGTTAGCTGCTAGGGATCTTAAAGTGAAAATTGTGTTTCACTCTCATTAGTAAGTGCATAGAACTTTATGGTATGCATTTCTGAGATTCCCTCATTCCTTGCTCCATTTTATTTTCCTACTCTATTTACTTTGCTTTACCTTTCTTACGTGTAATATATTTGGTTTTGCCATTTGTTTTTGCAATTTTCTAAGCCACCTTAAAAAGTAGTGGTTTGTCAACTGCCTCTGACCAAAGTGAAGTTCATATACATCCCAAAGATCTGGGTTTGTGTCCCAGGGCCACTAGGAATAACCAAGATATACAACTACAATTTTTTTTAAAAATCCTTCTTCCTCTTTCTTCCAATAAACCTGCCTACTTTTTTTCATTCCGATCCTTTCCTTAAAAAAAATAAAGTTGCTAAGAGAGTAAATCTTAAATGTTCTCACCAGAACAACAACGAAATAATAATGATGTGAGATAAAAGATGTGTTAACCAACTGTATTGTGGCAAACATTTTACAATATATCTGTATCAAATCATCACATTGTATACCTTAAGCTTACATAATGTTTTATGTCAATTATATTTCAAAGAGCTAGGACAAAAAAAGATGGCTAGTTTTAATGCTTATCTTCCTTTCTCCCCAAGACTTATACTTTTTTTTTTTTTTTAAGGAAAGGTACAGACAGGAATGAAGGTGAGCAGGCAGGCAGGAAGAGAAAGCATCTATATTTTATTTTATTTTATTTTATTTTATTTTATTATTTTAAAGGAAAGGTGCAGGCAGGAATTAAAGCAAGTAGGTAGGCAGGCAGGAAAGGAGAAGAAACTGTTTTTATTTAGTTGTTCACGCTGGTTGTTCGCCTCAGTCCTGGGTCTTGAACCAGGGACCTTGGGATGTATTTGGTGTGGGACTGCTCCCAAGGTGTACTAGACCACTAAGCCACTAGGGTGCGCTCTATCTTATTTTCATTTAGTTGTTCACACAGGTTGTTAACTCTCCAGACCCAGGATTCAAGCTCAAGGGTATGTGGCTTGCTCTTTTGGAGGTAATTGACCTGTTATTCCACACTTATACTTGAGACCTTTCTGCTGGAGAAGTTGCCTTAGTAAGGTAAGGGAACCAGAAACAGCTTCTACTTCCCCATCTCTCAGGTAGGTCCCTACCACCTCAATTTCCCCAAATTTCCACTTTCTGATTGAGAGTCTGCCCCTCTACACCTCATCCTAGCAGCTATTCACCAAAATTACCAACGAGAACTTCCATAATGACCTTGAAGTCTTATCTGAACAGTCTCATGGGCGATCAATGCCCCTACTCCATTCCCTGTCCTTTATAACTGTTCCCCTCAGACCTCTGTGCTAAAGTTCCTGAAGTCCCGTGATAGGAGATTTGCTGAAAGAATCCCCCACCTCCTTCACTGTTTGCAGACCTTCTGGCAGAACCAAAACCTACTTGCAGCCGAAGTCTGATTCCGTTGAAACTGAAAAACTGCTTTGGTTTATTTATATTTTTTCTGATGGAGAAAGAGTTTCAAAGGAAGATAAGATCAAAATAAAATTTGGTATTCTGGCCTATGATTAAGCAATTCTATTCAGCTGAATACTGAGTAGAACAAGTACTCGCTACGTGTTACATATTGTTTGAAGTGTTTGGGATATAAAGTAAAATAGATTAGGATCTTTTAATTCTATGGACCAGGTTAATAATTTGGCAGGTAGAGGAAAGAGGGTTTATAAGTCAGGGACCTTGGTAGTTATTAACAAAAACAAAGGTAAAGGCGTTACTAAAAATCACTAGTTTGACCTGGGAGACTTGGTTTACACTTATTTGGCTCAGAACAATGCCCTATAGCTGACCATAGAACCATCCCTGAGGCATCACTGACATTGCAACTGAACACCAATATGCAGTATCTTGAATTGTCAACAATCTTGGTACAGGATATGAGACACCATAGCTTTTTCTGTTGCCACTGCTACCCAGAGATGCCTTCTTCCTGCAAGAATCACTCCCAGTGAATCCACCTTTCTTGGGCTTCTAGCTCCTGATCAAAACCTGACCAAATGTATTTGATAGACAAAGCCTAGATCCTGTGCCTATTTCCTTACTTCAAGAGAAGTTGAAGAAATAATTGCCATTTGCAGTTTCTATTGGGAAAGTAACTTTACTTATCAGAGTTCTTAGGGTAGGGAATTCCCTAAAGACAGGAAGGGGATTCATTGTTAGACATCCAGAAATAATGAGTGCACCTTTGTGACTCAAGTGACTCAGGTGGCTGAGACAACTGGGGTGTGTACCACATGAAGTCCAAGGACTCAGACTCTTGACCCCAGGCCAGGAGCAGGGTTGGAGTGGGGAACCAAAATAAATCAATAAAAATGCCCTTCCTTCCTTCCTTCCTTCCTTCCTTCCTCCCTCCCTCCCTTCCTTCCTTCCTTCCTTCCCCTTCCTTCCTTCCTCCCTCCCTCCCTCCCTCCTTCCCTCCCTCCCTCCCTTCCTTCCTTCCTTCACCTTCCTTCCTTCCTCCCTCCCTCCCTCCCTCCTTCCCTCCCTCCCTCCCTTCCTCCCTTCCTTCCTTCCTTCCTTCTTTCCTCTCTTTAAAAAGCAGAACAGAAGAGAGTATCCACTGAAGAGGAAGAGAATGGGATAATAGGAACTTGGAGAAGTAGGCAGGGGTCAGATGATTCAGAGTTTTAGAGAAAATAAGAAATTAGGATTCCACTATAAGTATAATGGGAAACTCTTGAATGCTTTTAAGCAAAGGGATGTCATGATTGGATTTGTGCTTTTTTAAAACAGTGATTTTAGCTACTGTGTAGAGGCAGATTGGAGAGAGGCAAAAGTAGAAACAGGCAGACAAGTTATGTAACCATTGAAGTAGCCCAAGTAAGCGTTTATGGTAGCGTGGATTAACGCAGTATGAAGAGAATAAACAGCTTGCCTGGATAGATATTATTTTACAAGTAGAACTAACAGTACTTGCCGATGGATTTATTAGGGATGGCAGCTGAGGGAAAGAAGAGTCAATTATGACTCAACTTTTAATAACTGAGTGGATGGTGGTATCATTTACTAAGATGGGGAAAGCTAAAAGATGATCAGGCTTGGAAGAAAATAGAGTGACAGAGACAAAAAGAGAGCCTAGGACCAAATCTCAAGGAGTGATGCTATGCTAGGTATTTTGTTGTTTTAAAATATATCTGCAGGCATGCTTTGGTGAAATAGCGGTTAGTTCTACTGCCTCTGGCCTAGTGCAATCCACACACGCACCCCAAGAACCTTCCTGGAGCCAGGGAACAACCAAGATGTACAAATAAAATTTTTTTAAAAGTGCTTCTTCCTGCTCTCTCTTCTGCCTACTTGCCTACTCATTTTCATTCCTGCCTGTACGTTTCCTTAATCTTTGATGCTCCTCTTTTCAAGAGGTTGAGATTAATCCTATTCCCCTGGAGTGTGGGTTGGATTTAGTGGCTTTCTAACGAATAAGATAAAGGATATAGAGGTGAATGATGTTCGACTTCAGAGGCTGAGTCATAAGAGACTTTGGCAACTCTCTCCTTGCTTTCTTTCTGATCATTCTCTACGGAAGAAGCAGCTCACATGTTGTGAGATCATTCCCACAGCCCTCATATGTCCTCCTTCCTTCAGAGGACTACATCTGATTGTCATCTCGAATACTCCCAGGCAACTGAGCAACTCACTTCTATATTCGTGACTCTCAGTAACTGACAAAATAAATGTCTGTTGTTTTAAGCTACTAAATTTGGTGATATTTTGTTGTACAGCAATAGATAACTAAAATAATAAATTTGCTGTTTTGCTCAGTTTTACATTGCTCCAGGTGAATGGAATTATTTATATCCATTTTACTAAAAAGAGAAATGAGACTCAAAAACATTGTAACTTGCCCAAAGACTCTGAGCTTTGAAACATACTAATTTATGGAACTACAATTTGAATTCAAACTGACAACAAACCCTCATATTTTTTCTGTTTCTTTTCCTTTACCCTCTCTTTCCCTCTATACTTTTCTTTCTACCATTTCAACTCTCCCTCCATGAATGACCCAAAAACTATATATTTTATTTGTCTCTCCTGAATTCTAGATGTATGTTTTGATTTTCCTGAGTATACCTAACAAAAACTGTTTCAAACTGAAGACATTGGTTCCTCATCCAGCACCTCCAAGCCTGTCCAAGTTCATCCTTCTGACTGCCCTTTTTCTGATAAAAGCAACACCGTGATACTAGTTAGCCTTACTCAAATCTTCAACACCACTGCTTTTTCTTTGACTTTTTAAAATATATGGTTATTACAGAAAATATGGACAAGCAAATTTTTTTACATTTAAAAATATCTGCAATCAACAATATGAGTAACCATAAACAAAGACTGTTGAAATAAATTATGGAACATCTATACAATGGAATACCATGCAGCAATTAAAAAAAAAAAATGTAACAAAGAGACACATAAAATGTTACAGATAAAAGTTTTCTAAAATGTAGGTATAATTGTATGGAAATTTCTTTCCCTTAGATGTAGACAGAAAAATGAAAGAAATAATTTTCTTATGTTTGTCGTTCACAGATGTGCTTCTCTTATGTGCTTTAGCTTGGAGAATGGCAGTACCATCCACTCAGTTGCCAAAGCCAGAAACTTGAGCGTTATCTTCAACCATTCCCCATTCACTGCTGCAGCCAATAGGCAACTTCTTCCCTAGCTCTTTGTCCTCTTTCTTCCCTAGCTCAACAGATTCTTTGTATCTCTTGCCTAGACAATCACAATATCATCACAGATCTCAGGTTTTTAGAATTTCCCTCTTCTAATCCATCTTCTTCACTGCCTTCATAGCTATCAAACCTGGACCAGAATAATAATAATAGGCAATTTTTCTGTTTCTGGCTTCTAAGACTTACAGGAAAAATATGAACTATGTAATAGACTCTGAAAATGTCATACCTTTGCTTAGGTATATTATGACTGTTTTTTCCTCTGCCTGCAAATTCCTTCTCATCTTTTAACACAGCTCAAATATCATTTCCTCTCTCGTTCTGCCAGCATTCTGCTGCTCTTCTCTGCTTCCAAAAACACTTTGCATATAGCCTTTTTATGATACTCATCATATCATATACCCAACTTAACAATGGTTATTTGACTTACCTATATCTTACTTTTTAAAAAACCACCTTTTACTTCTTCATTTTCAGTTTTTGCATAAAAGAAGCACAGTTCTCTAATGGGAAGTCTGAAATCCAGTTATATCAATTTTAGCAAATACCAAGCAAATATTTTAATGTACCACTTAAAATATCTATTTTTATTTGAATTAAGTTTGAGAGAAAGCAAAGTACAGAAAATGAAAAGAAGTCCCTCATCCTCTGCATTAACTTAACTTTGAGATATAATCACTTAGCAGTAGTAAGATAAAATTATTTTTATCTGTATTAATGACATAGAAATTTTTTTCTGGTTTTTCAATAAAGTGTGGAGTGATGAGATGTCAAAAGAGTTTCAAGCATTCTACCAGTTATAGTTTGAAAGTGTATCTCCCTATACCTATTTGCAATACAAACTTTTGTATTAAGAAACTTGGTTACTACAGTTTTGTCTGCTAGAACTTATCCATATTGGTTAGGACTCTTTATGCTGCAATGGTAGAAAATCTAACAGAATTGTTTAGAGAAAAACAGAAACTAAAAAGAAATTTATTAGCCCACATACCAGACAGTTTCTTGCTTCTGATGGAGTTTGATCTGGGACTCACACAATGGCTACTTCCTTGTTGATTATACCAGTCTCAGGTTGACTCTCCTTTCTTGCTGTCAAGCAGGCTAATTGGTTCAGGAATTATATACTTCCGTCTAATAAAGATATTTCCCTGATAGCTGGAATAAATGTTCAGAAACTTGGTCCGAGTAGCCTTGCCTATGCTGTCTTGATTTTTCTGCCCATTCCTGAATCTACCTGGGGGTAGGAGGAGTTAAAGGGATATGAAATGTGGTAAACGACTTGATTTGTTATCCAAGAGTTGCATGTGCAGAGAAAGAGAAAATGGAAGTGAAAAGAAGAAATAGTGCATCATCCATGATTTTTACTTATTTATTATTTTTTGAATTGCTAACACAATTTTATTGTTACTGTAGATATAATTTTCAATATAATACCATTCAAACACACACCTTCTTTCATGTGCTTCAATAAGACATGGGAGTATTTTGCTTAAGAATTTCCAATTCTCTTTTGAACTAGCTCTTGCAGTCAATGACTTACAGAAAAACAACACAAAAGGCCTCCCAGCCTTTTGAAAAAGTCTCCTCTTATCTCTTCAAAAGTCCCCTTGTGGTCATACACATTTTTGGTGGCTCTGCTTGTTAAAGGCTGCTTTTCCCAAAGGTGATAGAGTTTGATTCTCACTTTCCAATACGCCAGCCTCTGCTGACTCCATTGTTTTTGTTTTCTTCCTCTTAACTTCTTTCTCTTTGCCTTCCCTTCTACGTTAAACTGAGTGAGCTCTTCACTTTCCTTTGTGATGTAGTTAAGCAGTGAATTACTCCTCCTGGGTGAGCTTCACATCTTCAATGTTAATTGTGCTTCTTTTCCGCATGTCTTGTGAACATTTCAAGGTCCCTGTCAAAATTTTCTGTCAATAAGAGAACCACTGCTCTTCCTCAGCCTCCTCCTCCTCCATCACTGCATGCTGGTCCGGGCAGTAGCACCAGGGCAGAATTAGGTGGCAGCCAATGGTTCCTGTTTATTTATTTTTTAAAAGGAAAGATGCAAGAAGGCAGGAAGAGAAAGGAGGAAGAAGCACCCCATTTATTTTTCACTTATTTGTTCTCACTGGTTTTTCCCCTGGGTCCATGACTTCACCAGGGGTATGTGGCCTGCATCCTTTGGAAGTGATTGACCTAATCACTACTCAGCAGAGCATTCCTTTTTTTTTTTCTTCTTAATTAGTGATGTTTATTATCTCTTTTTTTCACAACCGGACATTCATTTTTGAATACTGACATAGTATCTCAATCTATATTTCACACCACACCCTCCACCAGAGTTCAGTGTCCTTTACCCCCACCTTTTCCCCTCTTTCCTTCCCTCCACCCCACCCACCCCGCTGACAGTCATCGTCAATCACTATTTTAAAATATGCTTTCCATAGAAGAAATGCCATAATCATCAACCCCAATATTTATGGATCTCCTAATTTTAGAAACAGTTTGAAGATCATTAGACTGATTTTTGCTGCTCTGCTTGCTACTGCAAGAAAGTTTATTAAGAAACAAAAGACAATCAGTAATTATCTTAATGTTAACTAATAAAGTATACACTTACATTTATTTATTTATATATAAGTGGGAGGAATGAAAGCAGGCAGGCCGGCAGGCGGCAGACAGGAAAGAAGAGAGAGGAATAAGCAGCATTTTAATTATTTTAGTTGTTCTCTCTGGCCCCGGCCACAAACTTGTGTCCTTGGGCTGTATATGGACTGCTTCCCAGGAAGTGGCTTAACACTTGAGCCACCAGGGTATACCTAAATTTATTTTCTTAAAAATGTCTTTTATTCTTGCCATTCTCTCCAATGTTTATGTTTTTCATTGTTTGGAACTTTCATTTTCATTCCTGCAAATTTTATTTATATTATTATATTATTTATAGACATTGGATACTGTTAGCATATTTCAAGGAAGTGTCCTGAGCTTGACTGGATTATAGAATAAGGATGGTTTCATCTACCTTAGCATGGAGAGACTCAGGATATTTGAACATACAGAGAATCTCAGTATTCTCTGTCTCCAATAGTATACCAGATATTTCTCCAGTCAGAGTTGGATGGATGGATTGAACTAGAGTAACCAGCTTTTCACCCAAGATCTTCTGAGTAGTAGCTGACACCAGTACAGATACATTCAACATAATGTGACCTGGCATACAAATGGGGACAAGTTTCTGGATGGATGCTAATCTTCCTACTTTGGATTTTAGAGGGCTAGGAACATCTATAATTAAAACCACATATGCACACAATAAAATTCAGCATTATGAACTAAAGAAATAATAAATACTACTATAAAAAAGAAAATAAACTTTTATTATCCATACTGATCAAAAAACCCAAACACTTTGATTTGAACATTGCCCTGAGGCAGATGTTTGGGGGTAAATAGCCGGGGTCCACTGTTGGATTTGTGATCTGATAGGCCGATTTGACTTCTGGAATATTCAATGATCTTAAGATAATAAATGATGGTTTAGGTCCTGCAACTGCTGCTGCATGGATAGCACAGCCTATATTTTGAGATAGATGAAGTGTAGTCTTTAACTCAGGCTTGCAAAGATGTGCTCTTCCATATTGAGACTGAGGAAGAACTGGCATGAAGTTACTTAGTGACATTGCTGTTGCCTTGTAAGAGTTGAGAATAGGATTATCTCCACCTCTCTTGGTCAGCATTTTCTCAATATAATTCTTGAAGAGGATTGCCAGTGACCCTCTTTGCTTTCAGAAAATGCCATATATGGTGGTTTGGTGAACGCACTTCTTCCATTGATTACCATTACAAATTTATTAGCTTCGTCAGGAGATGTAAAGCATAGGAAACCAAAGCCTTGGATTGTACCAAATTGGGGAGAATTCTCTTCCAGTCATTCATCATCAATGACACCTCCAAGATGATTCACATAAAATTAGCACCCTTGCACCTGGTGAGTTTCCCTATTTTATTTGCTCAAACTTGTTTTTTAATTCATATTGTCTCTACTTTATTCTGTGATCGACCAACATAAACTTGATTTGTATTAAGGATTTTTCTGTTCATTCTGGTCATTCCTTTTGTATTTTGCAGGAAGTGTGCAGGCAGGAATGAAGGTGAATAGGCAGGCAGGCAGGGAGAGAGAACAAGAAACATTATATTTATTTTTATTTATTTGTTCATCTTGGTTGTTCTTCCCCAGACCCGGGACATGAACTTGGGTCCTTAAGACATATGAGGACTGCCCTTGGCAGAGGCAGCAGACCAAACTACTGCAAAACAAGACTGTGCCTGTTCATTCCTTTCGAAGGCTTCCTGGGCATATTCAAAATTTATAAATCCAAAGTCCTAGGATTTTCCGCTTTCATCAGTCATTTGGTGTTAGTTCCATATATAATTATATATATATATATATATATATATATATATTTACACACACACAAACCCTGTTACTACTAACAAACAAATTCAATAACATTTCAGCATACAAAGCCAATATATAAAACTCAGAACTGCTGGTGTACTCTTGTGGCTGAGGTTGACCATGTAAAGCTCAAGGACCTGGGTTTGTGACCCAGTGCCGGAGTGAAAGAGCAAAATAAATAAATAAATATCTCTCCTTCCTTCCAAATGCTTCTGGTGTGCCCTGGTGGTTCAGATGCTATGACCATGACTTGGGCACAGTCCACATACAGCCCAAGGACCCAAGGTCGCAACTAGGATTGAGGAAACAACTAAATAAATAAAATGCTTCTTCCTCCTCTCTCTTTCTCTCTCTCAAAAAAAAAAAAAAAATCAGTAGTGCTTCCGTACACTATTCTAATATTCAATATTCTAATAATAAACTTTAAGGAAGATAAATTAAGGACCCAAGAAGCACTTTTACTTATATTTAGTTGTGCACATTTGTTGTTTCTCCAGTCCCAAGTCTTGAACCCAGGACCTTGGGATGTATGTGGGACTGCTCCCAGGGTGTACTAGACCAGTAGGCCATTAGAGAGTGCCCCAGTTGCATTTTTATATGCAAGCAATGGGATATAAAGATAGGATGTAAAGATTGATAAAACTATTCCATTTACAGTAGAAACAAAAAGAATTAAATATCTTGGAATAAATTTAAAGGAGGTGAGAGACATGTACAATGAAAACTATAAGACATTGTTAAAATAAATAGAAGAAGATACAAAGAGATGGAAAGATATTCCATGGTCATGGTTGGGAGGAATTAATATTGTTAAAATGACCAAATTACCTAAAGCAATATATAGATTTAATACAATCTTCATCAAAATTCCACTAGCATTTTTCAAGGAAATAGAGCAAAAGAATTTTAAATTTGTATGGAATCACAAAAGATCCCAAATAGCCAACCAACCATAAGCAAAAGGAACAAAAGTGGATGTATCACATTCCCAGATTTTGAACTATACTACAAAGTGACAGTGATCAAAATTGTATGGTGCTAGAAAAAAAAAAAAAAAAAAACCGATACACAGATCAGTGGAATAGAATTGAATCACCAGAAAAAGATACAAGCATATATGATAAGTTAACTTACAACAAAGGAATCTAGAGCATATGATGGAGAAAGGGAAATTTTTTTTTTTTTAAGAAAGGTGCAGGCAGGAATGAAGACAAGTAGACAGGAAGGAAGGTTGATAGTAGGCAGGCAGGTAGAGAGAGGAGGAAGAAGTTTTGATTTTTTTTAAATTTATTTGTTCATCTTGGTTGTTTCCCTGGGCCCTGGGTCTTGAACTGGGGACCTTGGGATGTATATGGACTACTCCTGGTGAACTAAATCACTAGATCACCAGGGTATGCCAAGAAAAGGAAAGTACTTTCAACAAATGGTGTTGGGAAAAACTAACAGCAACATGCAAAAGAATGAATCTTGATCACTCTCTAACACCATACACAAAAATTAATTCAAAATGTATTAGAGACTTGGATATAAGACCAGAAATCATAGGCTATGTAAATGAACACATAGGCAAAGCGCTTCATGCCATTGATCTTATAGAGGTCTTAGGGGACTCAACTCTAGCGGCAAGAGAAACAAAAACAAAAATAAATGGTACTATATCAAACAAAAAATCTTTTGTACAGCAAAGAAAATTATCATCAAAACTAAAAGACATCCTATGAGTGGGAGAAGATATTTGTACATCATACATCTGGCAGTAACCAAAATATATAAAGAACTCAAAATTCAACAACAGAAAAGCAAACAATCTAAGCAAAACATAAGCAGAAGATCTGAAAGACATTTCTCCAAAGACATACTGGCACATGAAAATATTGTTATTAGGGAATGCAAATCAAAACAACAATGAGATATCACCTCAAATCTGTAAGAATGACTGTTATTCAAAAGACTGGAAACAAAAAGTGTTGGTGAGGATTTGGGAAAAAGGGACCCCTTTTTCACTGTTGGTAGAAGGGTAAATTGGTGCAACTATTATGAAAAGTAGTATGGAGAATACTCAAAATATTGAGAATGGACATTCCATATGAACCTGTGATTCTACTGCTGGGTATTTGCCCCCAAACAACAATAGCACTAATTCTAAGAAATATGTGTAGCCCATATTTATTGTAGCATTATTTACAATAGCCAAGAATTGAGGCATGCCCTGGTGGCTCAGGTGGCTGAGACCACAGTTGGAGCATTGACCATGTAAAGCCCAAGGACATGGAATTAAAAAAAAAAATCATATGTATTGAGGTAACATTGCTTTACAAATTAATATAAGCCCATATGTGCAGGTTCCCCATTCCTCAAATATATGTCAAAATATATTTGAGATATATGTGGGCCCTGCCCACCACCAATTACCAAGTGTTCTTCACCATTGTTCATTGGGTCCCACTCGCACTTACCTCCACCCTATCCCCTTCCCCACTGGAATCTCAGTTCTATTGCCAATGTCCATGGATTGGTTTTCTTTAGTCTATTCCTTTACTCTGTCTTATTACATACCATCTATGAGTGAGATCACCTAATTTTTTTCTTCTTTTGATTTATTTCACTTAGCAGAATCCCCTCTATTCCATCCATGTTGATTCAAATGACAAGATTTCATTTTTTCTAAAAGTAATGTAGTATTCTGTTATGTTTGTATTGCACATCTTCTTTATCTATTCATCTGACAAATGGCACTTAGTTTCTAATTCTTAGCCATTATGAATAGAGCTGTAATAAACCTGGGGGTACATAAATCTCTGCAAATTAGTGTTTTTGTATCTTTTTGGATAAATACCCATAAGTGGGATGGTAGAATCATATGGAATTTCCATATTCAACTTTTTGAGGACTCTCCATACTGTTTTCAATAAGGGTTGGCCTAATTTGCACTTCCATTAACAGTATAAAAATGTTACCTTTTCTACATATCCTCACCAGCATTTGTTGTTTCCAGACTTTTGAATACTAACCAATCTCTTGGATATAAGGTGATAATCTAACCATTATTTTGATTTGCATTTCCCTAATAACCTGCAAGAAGGAACATCTTTTCATGTGTCTGTTGGTTATCTGTATGCCTTCTTTGAAGAAATGTCTAGCCAATTCTTCTGCCTATTTGACTGGATTGCCTGTTTTTCTGTTCTTGAGTTTTATGAGTTCTTTGTATATTTGGATATTAAGTCCTTGAAAGACCTGAATTTGTGACCTGGGGCAAGAATAAAAAAACAAAATGAAGTAAATGAATTTTTAAAAATACTTTTTTCTTCTCTCCCTCCCTCTCTTTCTTCCTCTCTTCCTGATATGTGTGTGTGTGTGTGTGTGTGTGTGTGTGTATGTGTGTGAATATGGAGAGAGAGAGAGGTTACTAGAGAAGAAGGAGATTGGGGATGGGAGCAAGTGGCTGTGGGGTCCAACAGACAGTGGTGGAAGACTATTGGTAATTTGGTGATGAGTGTGGTATATTATCATGTATTTGATAGTGAACACACATATCTAAATATATTATTTTGTAAATAAAAGTTTCCTCAATTAAAGAAATAATAATACTGTAGACATCATTTCCTGATTTCCAAGTATTTTACAAAGCTCTGTGAATCAAATGCGTTCTTGGTATAAAAACATGCATATAGATCAACAGAACAGAATAGAAAACCCAGAGATACACGGTCAATTAATTTATGACAAAGAAGTCAATAGAGAAAGGAAATTCTATTCAATAAGTAGCATTGTGAAAACTGGATAACGGCATTCAAAAGAATGAAACTGCACATCTATCTTACACTACACATAGAAATTAGCATCAAATAGATTAAATATTTGAATGTGAGATCTGAAATCATAAACCTCTACAAGAAAAAATAGGGGGAAAACTTGACATGTCATAGCAGTGACTCTTGAATTTGAAATTAAAGTAAAGGCAACAATAACAAAAATAAAAATAAGCAAAAACAAAAAAGAGGGACTACCTAAAACCAAAAATCTTCTGTGTAGAAAAGCAAACTATTGAGAAAATGAAAAGCAAGCTGTGAAATGGAAGAAAATGTTTATAAATCATACATATGATAAGGGGTTAATATCCAAAATATTTAAAGAACTTCTACAACTCAGTGGTGAAAATCCCAAACAAGTATGATCTGAATAGATATTTTTCCAAAGAAAACCTACAAAATGACTAACAAGTTCATGAAAAAGTGCTCAGCATCACTAACCATCAGGGAAATGTAAATCAAAACCGTGAGATACTACCTCACACCTGTCAGAATATGAGACAAGAAATAACAAGTGTTGGCAAGGAAATGCAGGAAAGGTAACCCCCGTGCATGGTTGGTGGGGACATAAACTGGTGCAGCCACTATGAAAAATACTATGGATGTCCTTCAAAAAATTAAAAGTAGAAGTATCATAAAACCCAACAATTCCACTTCTGGGTATTTGACCAAAGGAAGTGAAGCACTAATTCAAACAGGTATATGTACCTCTATGTTCATTGTATTATTCTTTTCAATAGACAAGATATGGAAACAAATATCCATCCATGGATAAACTGATGAAGAAAATGTGATATATATCACAATTGAATATATATATACATACACACAATGCAATGTAATATATATGTATATATATACACAATGGAATATAATTCAATGATAAAAATGAAGGAAATCCTGCTATTTGTGACAACACAGATGTAACCAGTGTCATTATGCCAAGTGAAATAAGTGAAATAAGTCAGACAGTGACAAATAATCTATGATGTCACATATGTAGAATCTAGAAACCCCAAACTCATAATTATAAAATAAATAAGTTCTGGGGATTTAATATATGATATGGTGATTAGAGTTAATTGTATATCGAAAGATGCTAAGAGAGCAGATTTTAAAAGTTCTCAATTTATAACTATATATGGAGATAGATATTAACTAGATTTATTGTGGATATCATTTCACAATATATACAAATATCTAATCATCATATTGTATGACTGAAACAAATGTAATATTATATTTAAGTCAGATCTCAATGAAAAAACTGATAAAATAATACTTCAAAAATATAATTGGTATCTTCTTCATGAATTAGGAGGCAGTGTTCTTTGCCTATATACGATCCATTTCTCTCCAAACCACTAAGTTTCTAGTCCCATGTTCTTAATGGAACTTAACTTGTCCCTCCTATTCAAATTACTTCTAGTTAAAGTTTATTTATCATTATGTGTTTTTTGTTTGTTTGTTTGTTTTTGTTTTTTTAAGGAAAGGTGCAGGCAGGGATGAAGACAAGAAAGCAGGCAGGCAGGAAGACAGGAGGAAGAAGCATTTTATTTATTTTATTTAGTTGCTCATCTTGGTTGTTCCCCTGGTTCCAGGTCTGGAATCTGGTCCTTGGGACGTATGTGGACTGTGCCAGCCAGAAGCCGCAGACTTATCCACTAAGCTACAGGATATTTTTTAAATCTTCTGAAAATTATTTTTCTACCAGATCTGGTAGTCTCCTTAAGATGACTTTGGTTCTTATTTTAAAAAATTATTTACTCTGTCCAGACATCTAAGTTTCCTGAGAGTTTCTCTCTCTCTAATCCTTTGAGGAATCCTAAACTGCCTTACAAGTGAGAAAATTTTGACAGCTTTTTGTTTCTACTCTCCTACCTAAAAACAAGTATACCAGGAGCCCAAAATGTGGGGGTCATTTCAAAGTTCGCCTAATTTTTAATAAGCTATATATATGTATATTTGTATATTTTAATTTTATGTCATCTTTTCTGTCATGATATGTGGTCAAATGGTTTTTTTATTTGTTATTTAATACCAAGTTAGGAAGTCAATATTTTTTTTCTAAGGAAAGGTACAAGCAAGAATGAAGGCGAGTAGGCAAGCAGGAAGAGAGAGGAGGAAGAAGCATCTCTATTTTATTTTATTTTTATTCTAGTTGTTTACACTGGTTGTTTCCCCTCCAGACCCAGGACTTGAATCCAGGGATAAGTGGTTTGTTCCTTTGGAGATGATTGACCCAACTGCTGCTCAACTAGGTGCACCTATTTTCTTTTAGGGGAAAATTTCAACTGCTTAAAGATAATCTGCTATAAAAATAGATACTGCTCATAAATAAGTCAATTACACAATTTAAACATTTACTTTGTAAAGGCTGATGTTCTCAGTGCTGAATAGAATACTAGTTTTAAATGTATTTAAGAATACCTGTAGGCTGACCATATTTCCCTGAAACAAAAACAGGGTGGGACTTTTGGGCCCCCTCATCAGACTGAGCCTGGGACACTCAACTGCCCCTTTTTTGCCCCATGTTACAGATTATTACATTATTATTACATTTATTAAAAATGGGACAAAATTGATGATCAGTAGATAAGAAAACAAACAGGACTGTCCCGTTTAAAACTGGACCTATGGTCTGCCTACATATTGAGAAATATGTCAGCAAATTAAGGAAATAAGACATAGAATAAACTATAAGAATAAGACAGCCTTTATTTCTGTTTTTGCCTTGGCTCTCTTATTCACGGCTTCCTGTGTCTTGATTCTCTGATGCTCAAAGGAGTAAAAGGAAATATCTGGGCACGCCCTGGTGTAGTAGAGATTTGGTCAGCCACCTTCAGCCAGTGCAGTCCATCTAGATCCCAGGGATCTAGGTTCATATCCCAGAGATCTAGGTTCATGTCCCAGGGCCAGGTGGACAACCAGGATGAATGACTAAGTAAAATAAACAAGGTGCTTCTTCCTCCTCTCTCTTCCTGCCTGCTAGCTCAACTTCATTCCTGCCTGCACTTTTCCTTTACAAGAAAAGGAAATATTGGGAGGTAAATCTGAAACATAACCGACTTCTAAAGGAGTTCTCTGGACTGGATATGATCTTGTTTTAAGTCATTAGCCAGTTTCATCTTGAGCAAGCTGCAACAGGACCAGAGCTGGTTTGGATGCATTTACTTCACAGCTGTTACCTAAGCAAACACTGAATCTAAAAACTTCCGTCTTATCCACAGAATGGGATATTTGGAAATCAGATATCTGATAAGTGATTAATGTCCTAATACACACACACACGCGCGTGTGTGCCTACAATTCAACAACAACCAAAAAAACTCAATTTGAAAATGGGTAAAGGAATTGAATAGACATTTTTCCAAAGAAAATACACAAATGGCCAGGAAGCACATAAAAAGATCAACATACTAGCCACGTGGTAAATGTGACTCAAAACCAGAGATATTGTTTCACACTCAGAATGGCTATTATTAAAAAAACAAAAACAAAGCACCCTTGAAAACTCTTAAGTGTTGGTAGTTTACTGGTGAGAATGAAAAATAGGTTAAACATTGTGGAAAACCATTTGACAATTTCGCAAAAGTTAAAGACTTATCATATAATCTAACAATTTCACTTTTAAGTATATATCAAAAAGAATTGAAAGCAATGGATTTAAACGATTATATATAACCCTTACCTATAGCAATATTATTCATAGCAGCCAAAAAGTGAAAACAACCTAAATTTCTGTGAACAGATGCATAAATAAACAAAATGTAGTATAGACATATAATGCATACAATACATAATTTATTTAGCCTTAAAAAAAGAATGAAATTCTGATACATGCTATAATATGGATGAACTTGGAAGATGTTATACTAAACAAAATAACCAGTTGCAAAAGACAAATTGTGGGGTTCAGTTTGCTCAAGGAACCTACGACAGTTAGGTGAGTGAGCAAGCAGAGATTTAATTAGAGGGTAAAGGAATGGAGCTGACCAAGGGAGGTCCGGACCCAGCCTGAGTTTTTAATGAAAAACCCACATGGTGAGGATGGAGGATGGAGAGAGGGTCGTCAGGCCAGCTCTCAGTTCCTGATTGGGCAAGGTGACATTGTCCTTTGAAGTTATTTTCAACCATCACTGCCCTGATATCCAAACTTTGATCCATGGCCTAAGGCTTGCTCTTGTGGGGGTCCTGACACAAATACTGTGATTTTACTTGTATAAGGTATCTAGAGTAGGTCAACTAATAGAAATAGAAATGATAATAGATGTTAGTATGTGCTGGGAGAGAGGAGTTAAAGGAGTTATTGTTTAATGAGTATAGTGTTTCAGTTCGAAATGATGAAAGAACCTGGAAAAGGATATTGGTATAACATTGTGAGTGGGAATAATTCCAACAAATTTAATAGCTAAAAATGGTTAAAGGGCAAATTTTGTGTTAGATATCTTCTACAAACTCAGCAAAAAATATTTAAAAACATTAGCACCTAGTTAAACAACTTGCCATCTTCAACAGATGTGTCAGTCATTGTCTTCTCAATTGTATCCCATCTTTAGTGAATTTGACCTTACCATGTCCCCTAGAAGAGTGGGCCACCTGGAGAAAATTAGACCAATCAGGTTTTCCTTTCCAAGAATTTAGAATTGAGAAGCTGACAAACTAAAGAATTAGTGGATTGTAGGTACTTGAACAAAACAGCACTGCCAAGGCTAGGCCATGGTAAACCAGAACTCTGTGCAGTCTAAAGTTTGGTGGATGCACAGAAATTTATTTGCAGAGAAAATGGAGAGACTAGACCACACAGAACCCTGAGAGTTGAGCAAGGAGCTTAGTTTATCACTTCAGAGGTTGTCTTTTCTGGAATTGGAAGTATGTAATCTCATGTGATTGTATTTATCTTACACTTATTTGCTATGAATTTGTTCACATATCTCCATTACCACTGTTGTTACCCCAAACTAAAGTCTCATCTTTCACCCGAATCTTTGCAATAACCTGCTCCATGGTCTCCTTGCTTCTACTCTGGCCCGAACCATTTGCCACATTACAGTCAAAGCAAACTTAAGAAATGTAAATCAGATAATTTTATCTTTTTGCTTAAAATACGTAGTGGCTTCCATTGTTTTAAAATGAAATCTAGGGCGCACCTGGTGGTTTAGGGCTGTCTGCCACAGGGGTGGAGCAGAACAATCAAAAGTGAACAAACAAATCAGTAAAAATATTTCTTCCTCCTCTCTTTTCTTGCCTACTTTCATTCCTAGTTGCCTTCTTTCCTCTTTATTTGTTTAAAAAATTTCAAAAGAAAGGCAGGCAGGAATAAAGGCCAGCAGGCATGCAGGCAGGAAGAGAAAGGCGGAAGACACACCTATTTATTTTGTTGTACATTGATTTATTTGTTTGTTTATGTGTTTGTTTATTTATTTATTTATTTAAGGAAAGATACCAGCAGGAATGAAAGCAAGTAGGCAAGCAGGCAGAAAGAGAGAGGGGAAAGAAGCATTTTTCATATTTACTTTTATTTAGTGGTTCATCTCGTTTGCACTCCCTGGCCCTGAACACAAACTCTGATCCTTGGGATGTGTGTGGACAATGCTGGCTGGAGAATGCAAACATATTCACTAAACCACCAGGGTGCACCCCTCCTTCCTCTTTAAAACAAAACAAAACAATCAAAAAATGAAATCTAGGACACTGACCTTGTGTCTCAGGTGACTGAGACAGCTGGGGTATGGACCATGTAAAGTCCAAGGACCCAGGTTCGAGACAGGGTTGGGGTGGGGCCTAGGGGGAGAATTGAAAAAAGATAAATAAAAATGCTTTTATTTTATTTTATGGAGGGGAAGGGGGAGGGGGGGAGGAAGAGGAGGAGGGAAATCTAAGCTTCTTTATATAACTTGGCAACAATATGATTGGGCCCTTGCCTCCCTTTCTAATCACATTATATCACATTCCTCTCCTAACTCATTATCTTCAACCATTAGTGTGTATGTGTGTGTGTGTGTGTGTGTGTGTGTGTGTGTGTGATAGTGGAATACCTTCACTAGTTTTAAAGGTTTATTTTTGTCTCATCTTTCAGGTCTTAACGCATATATCACAAACTCAAAGAGGCATTACTTTAACCCACTGGTTCACCTCTGGGTGTGATTTTTGCCCCTCAGAGATTTGACAGCATCTAGAGATAGCTTTGTCACAACTGGAGGGGTTGTATGTCACTGATATCTAGTGAGTAGAGGTCAGGGATGTTATTACTTGGTCCTACAATGCACAGGACAGCTCCCTGAAATAAAGAACTATCCAGTCCAAAATGACAGCAGTGCAGAGGCTGACTAACCCTGCGAATATCACTTTACATAACACCCTTTTAAAAGTGACTCTACTTTATTGCCCCATTTATTTCATTCATGCCCCTTGTCAAATCTGAGTTTAACTCATTTGTTTGCTAATTCTCCACATGTTCCATTAACACAAGTTTCATGAGGCCCCATGTGGCTCAGGCTCTAAGGCACAGACTGTGAAAGCAGTGGTGGGGCTTTGAGACCCGGGACAGGGGTGGCAAGATCAACAAGGACATAGCTTGGAGATTCTCATTTGGCTGTTTATTACTGCTGGAATGAATAAATGGAATCCATACATTGTAACTACTCAGTCTATTTTCCCTGGTTCTGGTTTTTTGGGTTTTTTTTCAATCCCCAAATCAGATCTGTAGGCTATGTATGGCTCACACCTCAGCTGCCTTAGTTGCCTGAATCACAAGGGCGCACCTTAAAGTTTTATTTTACAAATTAATCTAATTCAATTCCAACAAAGTATCCACTTTTATTCGCCCCAGTTCCCAAACCTGAGTCCATGGCTTTCATAGCCTGCACCTTAGCCACCTGAGTCACAGAGCGGGGGGTCAATTAATATTTTTTTTTTCTGAGTGCCGCTTAAGTGCCATGAACTAGGTACTGGGTATGTAATAAGGAACAAGATATGACCCTTGGTTTTAAAGAGCTTATAAGGCAAGGGTTAGTTGAAGAGGGATACATGTAAGCCAAAAGGCTTTTTACTATTTGAGATGCTCTGGGGCAGGAATCAAGATTACATGATTTCTGCACTCAAATGACTTAATCTTTTCTGGTGGGGAGGGCGGATGAAAAAAAGATGCCGGAAAAAAAAACTACAAATACCAGAAAACAACACAAATAAGAAAAGTAAGAAAAGCAAAATCTGGGCTCGCTATGGAAATCAGAGACTTTATAGAAGAGGTGTTATTTGATTTGAGACATTTAAGAAAGAAGGGAGTCTGATAAGACAGAAGGAGAGAAGGGAAAGAAGGGAGAGGGCATTCCAGGCAGAGAGAATGACAAGAGCCAAGGCACAGAAGTGTGTGTGCCAGGAACAAGTAGGCGTGTTTGGCTAAAACACAGGAGACCACTGAGAATTTAGGCTGGAAAAGGAGACTAGGTCCAAACTGGGTCAGTTCAATATGAATACAAATGACCTGAATCTTGTCCACATTTCCTATAATTTAGAGTAGCGTTTCCCTCATGCACACTTTTGGGAAAGGGTAGCTGAGAGAAATCTGGTGACTCACAAGGCATTAATAAAGCTTTATTGTTCTGACTGTCAGAATTTGGGGGAGGTTCCTGGCTTACTATATCTCCCAGGAGCTCAGTGTGATGACACTGCTGAAAGGACAGAGCTCCTGATGTATGAGACACTTCATGTCTCAGTGTATGAACAAACAACAAAAAAGCTCCATAAGGAATACTTTTCCCTTCATTCCAAGGTATGATAGGAATGTGTGTACATTAATGAAGGGAGGATGAGGAAACAGGAGGGGGACAAAATAATGGAAACAATAGGTCAGTTCGTTTGCAAAACAAACTATGCTGAAATATTTATTTGCAAAATTCCAGTTGCTATAGCAATTAGATACTGTTCTTTCCACTATTCCTCCTTTTATCCTTTGTATGGCCTTTAAAGAAGTCATTTCCTAGGCAGATGTAGTCCTTGTCATTTATCTTGAGAAGATTTTACATTTTTTCCCACCTGCTTTTCCTTTTCTGGGACTTTTTTTGGCATCCAAATACCTCTCCTCATCTGGAAAGAAATGGATGGTGTTGGCCATTTCAGGAACAGGATCTTGGCGTCAGAGGAGTATTACCAAGTCATATCCAAATGGAAATGCTCAACTACTGCCTTTTGTGGCATACCAGCATATAAATAAGTGATTAAAATGTAGAATGGTTAAAAAAAAAAAAAACAGCTTTCAGGTTATAGAATGTGTAATCAAAATTATCTGAAGCCGAAGAATTAACCCCTACTGAGAGAACAAGAATGTTTGAATATTACATTATCTAATTCTACTGAATTCTCACAGCCCTACTAGCCAATCATAGCTAATATATTTACTGAGTACTTCTTTTTGTGGCAGATACTCTATTTTTTTAATTATTATTTTTAAAGGAAAGGTACAGGCAAGGATGAAAGTAAGCAGAGGCAGGCAGAGGGGCAGGAAGAGAGAGGAAGAAGAATTATTCATTTTATTCAGTTGTTTATCTTGGTTATTCCCACATACCTTGGGATGCAAAACCAAGACCTTGGCATACATGTGAACTGTGACCAACCACTATTACATCAGGGTGCACTCAGATAGTTTTTTAGATTGTCTAAGTTCTCATAACAATCTTTGCTTTATTTAATTGTCCTTATTTCAAAACTGAGAAAATAATAGAGTTAATTACTGAACATGCATACGTACCAAAAACACTGTACTAGGCACTTGACCTGCCTTTTCCCATGATAAACCTCTTAAATAAGTCGGTATTTTACTAAAGATTAAATAAGTTAAGCGCTTGCCCAAGTCTGCATAGCTAAGACAAAGAATAAAGATTCAAAGGTAGGCTCTCTTATTCCAAAGTTCATGATCTTAAGCACTCCAAAAATAGAAATGGAGAAATGGAGAGTTAGATTTACCCAAGTTTATCAGCCAGCAAGTTGCAGGCTGATATTTGAATTCAAATGTGTCTGATTCCAGAATTAAATGCTGACGCTTTGTAGTAAAAAAAAATAATGGGAAATAATTTAGTTCTCTCTTTGAAGTGAATCTTGAAAATAGAGCAATCTAATTGGATTTTATTTCATTGTACTTTTTTAAATGTAATTCCTACAGAATTTAGTTTTAAATCACTAGCCAGACTTTTTGGTATCTGGATACTAGATTATAAACCAATTTATGGGACAAATAGTTTCTATTTCAAAGGTATTTACCACCTATTTAGGAACTAAACATTTAAAAAGAGGAGAGGAGGGAGGCATATAGGTAGGAAAGGAAAAAGAAAGTAAAGCAATAAAAATACTAGTATATGAGGTGAGAGAAATGAAGTATCTACTTTTAACTTCAATTTCTGGTGCTAGAGAAGATGAACTTTTACTACCTACATTTTGTAGGTAAAACCAGGATGGATTTTGCTACTAACTGGTAAATGTTTGAACTCAGTGCTTTTAAACTTTAATGTACAAATCAGTAAGCTGGGGGATCTTGTTAAATGCAGATTCTGATTTAGTACTTCTAAGGATTCTGTGTATCTGACAGGATCCCAGAAAATGCTGATGCAACTGACTGAGGATCTCACTTTGAGTAGCAAGACTGTAGTTTCAGTAGTTTGATTTATATGAATTAAAATGTTATGAACATATTTATTTAGAAGAAAAACCTAATTCACCTCAAACTGAAGTATTTACACTTACCAAATTATTTAAAGATTGTCATGAGGGTCTGCTTCCTCCAAAATAAAATCTCCACTGGAGTGTCAGAGCATCCAAAATTTCCCCTTATAGTTCTTCTGAGGGGTCAAGTTCCTCTCGTAAAAGTTTTATTCTAAGTGAAATATATGGACCTGCCTGCCTAGCTGCCTGCCTTCTTGTTTAACTTCCTGCCCTCCTCACACCATCTCTTACTAAATAATTCAGTCTGAAAGTCATGAGGTGGGGCAATGCAAGATAAGTAATCACAGGATAGGGGAATAAAGTGTGGGTGCAGGTTATTGACATGTGAGTAGGGTGAGAAGGGGTTGGGGCATCATGGTTATAAGCAATCAGTCACTTTGTCTCATTTAGAAAATGTTAACGATATTTCACTGTAGAAATTACAAATATGAAATGGGAAAAAACTAGAATGACTCTCTAATGTTATATTGAAGGTGACTTGGTAAAGTAGGGGTTGGGGGCAGTCCACATACATACCAAAATCTCAGGTTCATGTCCCAGGACCAACAGGAACAACCAAGATGAGCAACTAAATTAAATAAATAAATGCTTTTTCCTCCTTTTCTTCCTGCCTGTCTGTCTGTATTTGCCTTCATTCTTGCCTGTACCTTTCCTTAAAAAAAAGTTATATAGGAATTGGATTTATCAGCGTGAATTCAATTTAAAATACAGAGAGATAAAGAGAGATAAAACAAATATATATGTATTTGTACACACACATAAATGCATACAATACATATGCATGCATACAATATTACATATCGTACAGAACATCTACATGTATGGAATTTATATGTATGTGTCCCTTAGCTCTGAGATGGACGGAGAAACCCAGTAACAATGAGTATGCCAAGTGCCTGTGTCTTGGTTTCTAAGTAGTACTCTCTGTTAAAAGATATCAGGGATGCTGAAAAATTCCAAGGTTGGGAAATGGAAAGTGCAAAAAAAACTCAGAACATCTTCTTGTTCCAAAAATTAAGATAATACCCAAAGAAGGATGGGGTATGTCAAAAGGACACAGAAACCAGCTCAAAGAAGTTAAATCTCAGATAATTAGATCAAAAGAAACCATGATAGTAATGATTTATATAAAATATGAGGAATATTCTGCAAAATAATTGGCCTATAATCTCTCTAAAAGTATAAGATATTGAAAGCTAAGGAAAGATTAAAGAACTGTTATTACATATTCAAAGTTACAATTCAATGTAATGTCTGATCTTAGATTGAATACTAGAGTTACAAAGGCCATTATTAGAACAATGAGTGAAATATGAATAGATTCTAGTATTAAGTGGTAGTGATCAGTTAATTTTATCAGTTAATTTTCTTATTTTGATGGTTGTATTGTAGTTGTGTAAAAGAATACCCATCTTTGCTGGAATTACACTTTAAAGTATTTAGGGATGATGGAGTATCATGTGGGTAAATTTTATTGTTAGTATTACTATTATTTTTTTATCTAGTTGTTCACCTTGGTTGTTCCCCTGGCCCGGGGTAGAGAACCTAGATCCTTGGGATGTATGTGGCCTGTGTCTGGTGGACTTAACCATTAAGCCACTAGGGTATACCAGTGTCAGTAACTTTTAACCAAATGTATTGGAATGGGGAAAGAATTATTTGTATTATTCTTTCCAGAAAAAAAAAAAAGTAAACCAATAATGCTGAAGAGGCGAGACTTTAAAGAGCTCCGTTATCAATGACATCTATCACGTGTGCAGGATATTTGTGTCCTTGCAGCATAATACCAAAAATACATTCTATTCTTTACCCTTTGTCATTCCTTTACCTAACTGCAAGTTTTAATATAAGGGCTAGAAATAGAAATCTCTGTTAACTGCATTCTAAATAGATCTCATTGAACAGGGCTACTCCATCCTTACACTCCCTTCGTAATTTTTTTTTTGTTTTTTAAGGAAAGGTACAAGCAGGAATGAAGGTGAAGGTGAGTAGGTGGTAAGGTGGGATGAGAGAGAAGGAAGAAGTGTTTTATTTTCTCTTTATTTTATTTTACTTGTTTATTCTGGTTGTTCTCCCTGGCCCCAGGATGTGAAGTCGGGTCCTTGGGATATATGCAGACTTCGCTCAGCTGAAGGTGGGGGACCTAACCAGTACTCCACCAAGGTGCACTTCTGCTTTATTTTTAATAATTCTCACTTTTTTTATTCAGACTTTTCCTGACATTCAATTTTCCTTCTGTTTTTCTTTTGATCACATGTTCGTCATTGGATTTAGCATGCTATGGTGATTAAAAGCTTGAGACTGGGCCTTTTATATTTGCTGTGTTATATAATTTCTCTGGGCCTCAACTTTTGAACTCTCACATGGGGATTTGGTCAGCACTTACCTCATAGGGTAATTGTGAGAATCAAGTGAAAAAAATGAATAGAAATCTCCTTATATAGCACCTATGGCCTCATTTGGTAGCTCTTATTAAATGAAAGGAATATAATAATAAAATTTATCACCTTATATAATTTTCTGTAGAATTTCACTATCATTATTTAACTGGTTCTTTATCAGTGGACTTCAGGAGATAATAGTGGTTAAGTGCATTTGGCTTTGGAGTTGGACAGAACCGTGTTTGAATCCCATCTCTAACATTTGTTTTTATCAGAATGACTTTGGGGGAAATTGATTTAACCTCTGACATTTCATTTCTTCATCTGAATAATGAAAAATATAAACTTATAGTTGATCCACATTATTTGTGAGATTCTGTATTTGTAAATTTTCCCACCTGCTAAAATTTCTTCGTAATCCCCCCATGGACACAACTGGTGAGTTTTCAATTGTTTGTGGACATACATAGGGCAGAAAGAAATTTGATTTGCCCCAGCTTGCCTGGTCCCATCTGAGGATGAATAAAGCAACAATTTGTCTTCTTGTTTCAGTACTCATATTATAAACAAATATCTTTTTTGTGCCACGTTTTTTGCTTAGTTTTTATACTTTTGTACTTTCTGTTGATGAGTTTACTATTTAAAATGGCCCCCAAGGGGTGAGTGCTTGTCATGGCAGGTTTGCTGAAGAACACTGCTAGCCTCATGGAATTGACTGTATGTGAGAGACCACACGAGAGACTAAGAATATTGTACACACAGATTCTTGATGTTCTTGAGCAAATGCCTAAAAATGCAGCATACAGAAAGCATACAGAACAGATTACAAGTGAGAAGCTGGATATAATTAAAGCAGATGTTAAAAAAATTAGAAGAGCAACTTCAGGGTGGTCAAATAGAAGAGGTTATTCTTCAGGCTGGAAATGCACTAATTCGGCTGAGAAAAATGATACAATGAAAACCATGGGAGCTTTTAGTGGAAGGGCTGCCTGCCAGCCAATGGAAGTGGCCAATATAATTATCATTAAATGATTTGGGTGTTTATGGGAAAATGATGCAATTAAATGTTCTATTATATTAAAATAATAATAATAAAATAAAATGGTTCTCAAGCATATTGCTGAAGTGTTGTCTGCTGTTCCTAAGTGCAAAAAGTACCACGGGAAAAATATACAAGTTAGATAAACTAATATAGCATGAACTATAGTACTGCTGACCATGTGTTCCATGCTAAAGAATCAACAATATGTATTAAACACATGGTGTCTTTAAACAAAATACACGTAAAACAAGATTATGAACTGATAAGTCACAGAAATATTTTGACCACGGGAACCTAGTCCTATGTTTCCCTTAGGAGCAGTGGTTTGGTATTTACTAATTCAGTGTTTATGGCCATGTTATCAAATATGACTACCATAAATAATGAGAATTGACTATATCTCATAGGGTTGTTATAGGGTTTAACTGAGTTACTGTATGCAAGTATTCAGCATTGTGCTTGGCACATGGAGGTTAGAGCCAACGCAGCTAGGGGTGAAACTCTGTATATATTCTTGTCAGATTCATTCTGACACTAATCTAAGTACGTTGTTCAAAATAAGAATGTATTTGAGTGAAAGACGTGAAGATCTGGAAACTTCATAAGGAATCACTCAGCCAAGCTAATAGATACTCCTTGAAAAGTTTCAAATCGACCCTCTCCTTCATAATAAAAGTTTACTTTCACAAAAATAGATGACTTAGTTCATGATCATTATTAATCTTCTGGAACTGAACGACAATTGTAAATGAATGAATCTAGTTCTCTCTTTTCACTTTACTAAACTAGAGGAGAGCTTTTTCTCCTTTTCCTCAGAATGTGCTTTTTTTTCCTCTTCTTAAAGGAAAGGTTCAGGCAGGAATGAAGGTTGAGTAGGCAGGCAGGCAGGGAGAGAGAGAGAGGAGGAAGCAACATTTTATTTTATTTTTATTTAGTTGCTCACATTGGTTGTTCCCCACCCCCCAACCCAGGACTTGAACCCAGGGGTATGTGGCCTGCACAACTTCAGAGGTGATTGACCTAACTGCTACCCCACCAGGGCACACCTAAATGTACATCTTAATGGTTAAAAATGCCATTTTTTGATGATTAAATTACAATATATTTATATACATCATAGCAAGGGCAAGTATTTTACAGATCGATACAGTGAATTTTCATAAGTGATTCAAGAAAGAAAATCCGTAATTCTCATTTCAAAGATATGAAACAAGGCCCAGCAATAAACAGCTTAAATGCTAGTCCTGCGTAAGACCTGTGCTGCTGTCATCTGCTCACTGTATCATTGTGTTGTTCTGTTCTTACTGGAATTAGGAACAGTGGAGTCCAGCTACAACTTTCCATAAGAGAATGCCCTGGTCTTCTTTCAATCACTTCTTGACTCCAGCATCTTTTTGACTTCATGGCCTTTGCATGTGTCATTTTCTGTTCCTGGAATGCTCTTCACTATCCTTCCCCTAACTCTTACTCATCTTTTAGATCCTAGATGAAATGTCACTTAATCAAAGAGATCATATCTGGCCATACCCTTCGCCTATCCTAAAAGATCACTCCCCCAATTCTTTCTCATAACATTCTAGGCTTTTCACAACAGCACTTATCACAGTTTGCTATTCTCTGTCTATCTGTGTATACATTTCTGTTTTCTGCACTAGGTTCAGCCCTAATGCAAGCAGGGACCCCGTCTATTTTGTTATCCACTGGAAATCCAGTGCTTAGCACAGTGCTGCATGTATAACAGTTTACTAAATAAGTATCAATTAAAAATGAATAAATTTAATGTTTATCACACTACTCTGGTAAAGGATAGCTTGGAGTGGAAACAGATATTACTAAAATATTTTAATGATTGATGTTAGGCTTCTCTACTCCCCCATCTTCTACCCTCCCCATCAATAGCATTTGTCCAGTACATCTAATCTAGTGTCAGACCTAGTTTCCATATTCAGAGACAAGTTTTTACATCAACCTGATACATGTACAGGACTGATTCAATATGAAGGACTTTAAACTCATGAATTTTTAATGAAGTAAAGCTGGATTTCATATTATTTTGAAGTAACTCAGGCATTCACCATTCAGAGGGAAAGAAATTTGTTTTGATAAAACTGAACTCAAGTTACATGAAAGACACTGCTGTATTTATAGATAATTTTGTGCATTTCGGGGTGGATACTGCTTTTGAATGATTACAATATATAGTCTATTTGTAATTATAATCTATAAAATTTTTACTATTTTGCTTAATAGCTTTCTTTTTTCTAATTATAAAAGCCAGCATACTCTTTGCAGAAATTTTGGAAAATGAAGGAAAGCATGAAAGAGAAACTAAAAGTAAAAAACACTCAAAATTCCACTATTTAGAGATAATAATTGTTAATACTTTGGTATAGTTTGTCTTAGTCCTATTTCAATGCGCATGTGTGTTTAGACACAGCTATATGTTATAAAATATATGTTACATATGTAGACACACTATAGATACATGTGTATAGATACATTAAAATATGTATATTATGTACCATAATGTATACATACATCATATAATTCATGAATGTGTCATATATTCAAATGTATGTGCACAATATATAACATGTAATGTATATACAAATTATGCTCTTTATATGTATATGTATATATATATAATAGTTATCACTTACTGGATGTGGCAGATACCTGCCTTTCCTTTCTCTCTCGAAATATATATGCATAATTATATATACATATTCAGATATGTATATGTGTATTTATATGGTCTCTTATTTATTTTTATTTTTCTAAAGAAAAGATGCAGGCAGGAATGAAGGCAAGTAGGCAGGCAGGCAGGAAGAAAGAGGAGAAAGAAACATTTATTTATTGTATTTAGTTGTTCATCTTGTTTCCCCCTTCTGAGACTCCTAATGTATTCAATTTATTCAACAAATATTTACAGAGAAACTACTATATGCTAAGTGTCATTTTAGGTATTAGGGGGTGTATCATTAGGAAACATAGATGTTTTGGTTGATTGAATCTCCAAATCTTCTGTCTGTATCACTCACTTGGTTCTGGTTTTTCAGAGAGACCTTATCTTTTACACTGAAGCATCTTTTCATAGTCCTGAGATTTTTCTCTATGTGTTCATCTTAACAGAGTTCTGTGCTTGTTCAGTTTGGGTTGGTGTGAAATAGGAATTGTAGCGTTTTCTATCAAAGATTGAAATGGGTCTGAGTATATGGCCTGACTATCTCTCCACCTGCCTCCACCCAGCCTTCAACACTGAGTAAGGGAGATAATACATTTTACAGAAGTAGAATTTTGAGCTGGTCCTTTCTTCTAATTAAGGCCTTCTACTTTCAAACAAGCAGAAATTTCTCAAGGTTTCTGGCATATGGAAAATGTTCCCTCTATTTTTATTCTTTTGATCTTTTCTCTGTGAGTTTAGGATGCAGTTTAAAAGCTTATTCTCACAAAGTTATTTTATTCAAAAACTACAAAATATTTTTTTCTCAATTTTGAAAGGGCTAGAAAAAATGCTCAAGAGATATAAGTAGTTGGAAATTTTTCATAAAAGGTCTCAAACCCCTTGGTAAGTCTCATAGTCTAGTGAGAGTTGAGAGAATGGAATCTGATTGTGATATGTAATTTTACTGTGGTTTTGAAAAAAACTATTTGGACTTAGGCTTCTCTAATCTCAGATCTTCTTATGTCATAGTATGACAGGGAAAGCACCAGAAAAAAATTTTTTGAAAGCCCTTTGAACTGTTCAAAGATAGACACTAGTGAAAACTGAGGACTCTTTTGCTGTTGTTTGATTCCTATTGTAGTTTTGTAGATTCCTATTTGTAGTTTTGAGTACTTTCAAGCTAGCCCAGTGAGTGCCTGCTTGAGGGATAAGGAATGAGGCCTGGTTGCTAAAAATCCCAGAGATACAAAGTAGTTCTGAAGTATAACAGGCAAGAGACATATCTTTGGACACTGTCATGTGGTGTAAAATTCAAGAGAGTGATAAATGTGGGCCTGCTTTTCTGTTAGGTCAGATTTCTAGGCCAGGTTTATCTGAAATTAGTTTGCTTCTCCTCTTCATAGAAATGGAGGCCTCTGGGTGAATTAATTATGCCTTAATAAACAACGTGTGTACTTCTGGCCAGCATAGGTAGCAGATATTGTCTATCTTTGTGAGATGGCTATGAAAATGTGCAGAGAAATATCTGTATGGTTATTACAGAAGTTTAAAGAAAATATCTTGTTGCCCCCAGCAAAATATTCCAGGTTTTTACCTTTTTGTATATTAATTCTTCCTATTTTTGTGATTCAATTTCTTTATGAAATTCCTGTAAGAGTCAATATGAAATTTTTCCAATCATGGGAAAAATACTCTTTACTAAGATCCATGACAATACAGCTTTTCTGCACTATGGAGAAAAATGGTTCTCTGTGTTGTTAGTTGCAGAGAAGTGACTTTTTTTTTTAATGTACTGGATGTGAAATGGAGGAATAAGAATCTCTCCCTTTTGCACAATATTATGCAAATGCATCACACTTGTACACATAGGCCAAAACAAAATAGAGCATCTTAATTTGTTCAAATAATTAATTGATCACTTGCTATGAGCCAGACATTTCACTAGGAGCCAGATATATATCAATAAACAAAACAGTTCCTGCTCTCATGAAACCTCAAATTTAGTGGGAAAGGCTATTCAAGTATATTACCTGGGATAACATACTGTGAAGGAAATTGTAGATACAATAAATGCAAATAAAAGGAGAAGAGAGATCTACTTGTCTAGGGCAAGGAAGGAAAGTATCTTTGATGTGAAATTTACACTAAGTGTTAAAGAAGGAACCTACAGTGGGAAGAGACAGGAGAGAGATATTATGAGGCAAAGAAAAAAAATTTGTTAAAGTTCTTGACTTGTGCAAAGATTGACAATGAATGGTTGTAACACCAAGACTGAGGGGAGTGTGACATAGAGTGAGTTTGAAGAGGAATACCATGATTGGATTTCTATTTTAAGATTATTCTACCTGGTGATATGGGTTTTCAGGAACAACCAAGATAAACAACTAAATAAATAAAATACTTCTTCCTGTCTCATAAAAAATTCCACCTATTTTAAGTCAGTGGCTGAGGTGCAGATCATGTAAAAGCCCAGGAAAGCAGGTTCAAAACCCAAGTGCAGGGAGAACAAAATGAACCAATAAGCAGGCGCATCCTGGTAGCCTCGTAGGTAAGGTCACTGGAAGCAGTCAACATATATCCCAAGGACTCTGGTTTGAGACCTGGGGCCCCGAGGGAACAACCAAGGTGAACAACTAAATAAAATAAATCAATGTTTCTTCTTCCTCTCTCTTTCTGCTTGCCTGCCTACTCACCTTCATTCCTACCGTCACTTCTCCTTAAGAAAAAAAAAAAAAAAAAGGAACAAATAAATAAAAATGCTTCTTCCTCCTCTCTTTTCCTTCTCATATTAACAAGCAGGCAATCTAGAGCCCAAGAGAAAGGATGGGGAACATACATTAGGAGTTAACACTGTAGGGATAATTTCTTGGAATGGAGGAGATTTCCTGAGAAGGCAATGTAAAGGGAAAAGAAAAGAGAGCCTAAGACTGATTCTGGAGAAACTGCACCATTAAAAGAATACTGAAGGAGATTAAGAGGATCATGTGGTTTGGAGAGGAAATTTACTTATGTTTGGAACTTGAAAAGTTTAGGGGTACTAACTGGATTTTAGTCATTCATAGTGTGGTGTTTGGGTAAAATACATAGGTCTTCATAATGGTAATACCATATTTATACTTTATTTTTGATTCAGTTTTATGATGTCTCTGTGAATTTTGAGATTAAAACATTCTTAGCATGCTCTAGTGGCTTAGTGGTTAAGTTAGCTGCCTTCATTTAACACGGTCAGTATTTATACCAGGTGGATGTATGGTTTGAGACCCAGGTAGATAACTATTTCTTTAACATTTTAAATAAATACTTAAAATAAATAAATACTTCTTCCTCCTCTTTCTTCCTGCCTGCTTGCTTGCCTTCATTCCTGTTTGCACCTTTCCTTAAAAAAAAATTCTGAACCATGTCAGGGTTGGACTTTGGAATAGGAGAAAACAGCTCTACTAAGATCCATGATTCTGCAGCTGTTTCTGAATTATGGACATAAATGGCTCTCTATGTCACTAGTCTTAAACAAGTGGCTATTTCTTTTTTGTAATGGATATGAATTGAAGAAAGAAGAATTTGTCCAATATTAAGCCAATACACTTTGCTGGAAGCACACAAGTTGAGGAGAATGCAATGGTAATAAATGTATTTTGAGCATCTACCATGTGCCAGGCACTGTGCTAGGCTCTTGGAGATACTCAGAGAAGAAGACAGACAACATTTGGAATTTATAGACTGGTAAAGGAAATGGAAAAAAAATCAACCTAAAAATAAAATAACTGCATACTGTGGCCATTTTTTTTATGAAACTTCTATGAAAGAAACAAATGTAGGAAATAAGTGGGGAGTGGGCCCTGGAGTCTAGACAGAGCATTTAGAGAATTCTTCCTCAGGAGAGTACTGACATTTGCTTAATACCCGAAGAATGAGGAGTTAGTCATATCAATTAAGGGGTGTGGCTGGCCACTGATGAACCACCAAATCTGATGCCTGAAAAGTGTTTGCAGTACATGGTCCTTAATAAGTTAAGTCAAGCTGAACAGCTCCTGTTGGATAATCAGTAGTGGTATGAGAGTGGAGGTGATACCGGGAATGGTCAGGGCCCTTGGGGAGTATTTGATCACTGACATTGTTTAAAATTGTGTGCACATAGTGATAATGAAAAGTAGACTGACATTATGTTAGTTTTACTATTATTTTAAATTTTGTTACAGACAATACCTCTATCACGGGTTGAATGATAGTCCTCAAAGAGATATGTCCATATTCCAATCTATGTAACCTTGAATATTACCTTGTATGGTGAACGAGTAAATATTATCTTATGTGAAAAAAACATGATTAAGAATTTTGAGTGTTTATCAGATTATCTTTTAATAAGTTAAATGCAGATATTAGACTGAGAAATTAAGTTAACTATTTCTTATGTTTAATAGTATATGGTATATATTTTAATAAGAGTCATCACTAGAGAATTTGATGCTGTGTTAAGTGAAATGTTTCTTACATCCAAATTTGCTTACACCAAGTACTACCCAAGGTAAGTTAGGTACCTGACCCATGTAGGCATTTTATGTGGCCATTCCTATCGTACACGGAAGTATCTTGGCAGCTAAGGTTCATGGTAGACCTAAAGGTAGGTAACTATTCTGGACCTGGTCACTGGTTTAGGTTCAGTTACTTCTAACATTCTGCACAATGAGTCACATTAACCAACCTCACAAGCCTAGCAAATGAACAAATGCAAGTGTTTAAAATATCTTCTAATTTAATAAATTATGAGGAACTTATATGTGCTGATTAGTATACTCCCTCTCTAAAGACAAATCATAAATAAAGTGTAATTATATTCAGAATATAGTTAGATGATGACATAAGAGCATGAAGAATAAGTTTGATGAATAATTTTATAACTCCAATAAGCAGCCTCTAAAATGACCTTCAATAATCACTTCAATTAAGTTACAGTATTCATAACCTTGTGTGATCTCCTACCCATTGTATGTGTGTTGGACTTATTTTTAGCAAATAGAGTATAGCAGAAGTGATGGGACGTCACTTCTGATATTAGGTTATAAGAGGCTGTGACTTCATTTTGAGGAAGAATAGCAATTGTTATATTGTGAGCTGCTTATGGAGAAAGCTTCTAGCCAATAGTCAGTGAGCAACTGAGGTCCTCAGTCCAACACCTCAGGAGTTGAATCCTACCAACAATTGCATGAGTGAGCTTAGAAGTAGATTTTTGTATCAATCTCATGAGAGACCTTGAGACAGAGACACTCACCTAAGCATCACCCAAATTCCTAACCTTCAGAAACTGTGAGATCAAAAGATTAGCCATGAATGAGCCCTGGTGGCCTAGTGCAGCACAGTCCACATACATCCTAAGGTTCAAGTCCCTAGGTTGAGAGAAACAACCAAGATAAGCAACTAAATAAATAAAGTGCTTCTTCCTCCTCTCTCTTCCTGCCTGCCTACCTACTCACCTTCATTCCTGCCTGCACCTTCCCTTAAAAAAAAAAAAATTATCCATGACTATCTATAGGGAACTAGTACAAAGGTACTGTATATATGTAGAAAGAATGTGGAAGAGAGAGGATGAAGTGTAATAATAGGGAAAGATTTGAAAATGTTAAACTTCTCGCTTTGAAGATGGAGTCTTATTTGAAGACTAGGAGTCAAGGAATGTAGCTGGAATATGAATAATCTTCCAAATAATGGATTCTCCCTAGAACCCACAGAGGAACTGGATCATAATTTTAGCCCCATGAGATCCATTTTAGACTTCTTACCTCCAGAATTTCAAGAGTATAAACTTGTTCATTGCAAGCCACTAGTGTGGTATTTTTTGGGGGCTGCAATAGAAATCAAATACAGACACTTATTCAATAAAATTTTGTTCAAGGAAAAAAAATAGTGAGATCATAAATGTTTGTTGTTTTAAGGCATGAAGTTTTAGGGTAAATTATTAGGTACCAGTAAATGACACAAAACTAATCATGATTTTTTATATACTAATTTAAAAACATTGAATGATTAGGAAGCAAATAAAATTGATACAGTGTAGCTTCCATGGATATACTATTTTCTTATAGCTTCTTAGGTATTCTAACCACACTGGATTCTCTATTAGTGGCTAATTCCATCCAGTTTATGTTGTTACAAGTTTTATTCTCAGAGAGTGTCCATTTGGTCACTATGCATCTAACTATGAACTTAAACAAAATAAGTACACATAGTGACAACTATCTGATGATTCATTCATACATAAAATCATTTTGTCGATTGGAGACTCAAAAGGAATCCAAAATGGCATATTAATTCCCTTGGTCTTTATTTTGGGCTCATAATCACAGTATAATTGTATGTTGAACTGTTTTGTTTTTTAAAAAATATTTTTCTTTTTACAAAAGCAATAAATGTTCACTGTACTAACATTTAAAGGAAACAGAGAAGCAAAAAATAAGTTAAAGTCAATTTTGAACCTGCTACTCAGAACTGCTTTTGAGGCTGAATGTACTATTGATTTCAGTTGCCAGCATTTGCTCATCCTTTTTTTTTTTTTAAGGAAAAGTGCAGGCAGGAATGGGATGAAGGCAAGTAGGCAGGCAGTCAGAAAGAGAGAGGAAGAAGCATTTTATTTTTATTTTAGTTGTTTACACTGGTTGTTCCCACACACACACCCACATCCCTTCCCGCTTCCCCAACTATGTGGCCTGTGTTCCTTCAGAGAAGGTTGACTTAACTGCTACTCCATCAGAGCATGCCTTGCCTATCCTTTTAAACTTGGGAAAATACTCTATTCTTGGTTAACTTGCTAACTGATTTCTCTAAAACTCAGTTTTCTGAAAGAAATATCATATCAAAATTTAATTTTATATATCTAATATTTAGTAATTTAGCATCACTAATACTTAACATTTTATATTAATATTTATTAATAGCCACTATGCTAAACAACTTTATTTACATTATCTTATTTAAACCTCACTAAACCTTACTATAAGTATCTAAGGCTTAGGGAGGTTAATTTGTCCAAACACAATAACAAAGCTAAGCAGTTTCAGAATAGTGATTCCATCCCAGTTCTACCTACAAACTTATACCACTCTGCTATAGTTTCTCCCTAGGACATTTCTCCAAATACTTTTCAAAAAAACAGATGTCACTTCTTAAACTCTTCATTTATATTTAGAAAATGTCATATTTTCATTATTAAAAGACTAGCCTAATTTACCCATACCTCCGTTTCATTCCTTTGCAAGTTTTTTGAAGTTAGTGTCTCTAGGCAAAAAGATGAAGATCTGAAAGAAATATACATGAACGAAATTCCTTCCCTCCTGAAATAAAAGTGTTATCAGTGATTTGCCTCATTTCAAAACTAGAGCTATCATCACAGAGCCTATTTCTATTTATATAAAACTATACAATGCTGTTTCTGATAATCTTTCTAAAGTTGTAGTCAATTGTTGTAGCTGAATAACCTAATTTTTATCTACTGAGTGTCCTCTGTTGTATATTTTATCACAATGAAATAAAGGGGTAGTCTGGAAATAAGCAGATACATGATCATGGAATGTTAGAGTGGGGGAAAATTTAGGGACCACTTTGTCCATTCTCCATATTTTGGAGAGGAGAAAATAGAGGTGTAGGGAGCTAAATATTTCTGTATCTCCTAAGTTGTCATAATACTCAAAATATAAGATTAAATGTAGGTGAAAAGTGACTTCCTTTTGATAATTTAGACAGTCTTGCAAATGTATTTAACCAACTTCCAAAACTGTATAAAGACCCACATCAAATAACAAAAAGCATAATACCTGGTACATAGTGAATGCCTAATATGTGAGAATGGACAAATGAATAAAAAGATTTTATTGCTTTCATTGTTCATATTCCTTCACAGTTCTTGAATTTGTATTTAATATGCAATCATTTGATATACAAATAATTTACTTTGCTTTTTACACCTGCATTATAATTCAACATTTTTCCATCTTGTTATAAAATATGACTATAACCTTTTAAAGTGTCTGTTGAAGTTACAACACTTCTGAGTCAGATCTCAAAATGACTGTTAAACGGTAAAGCCAGGTTTTGGGGGGTGTTTTCTTAAGAAAAGGGACACACACAAAAAACATATTACCTTTCAACTTTTTACAATATAATGAAAAATACCTAGCTCTTCCAAAAGAGAATTTCAACGTCCTTCCAGGGCTTTGGAGGGGCCTGTGCATTAAGGGGCCCTGAATCTTCATTAGCTTCACAGTATATTTGTCTCTCTGTTAATTACCAGACACCATCTTCATGGCGATTATGATATAGTTTGAATGTTTTTTAGAGGTTTATTAAAATTTTAGAAATGTACATCACATTTTTATAATGTTGGAAATTTTTCATACCCAACTGACATGGAAGCTATTTCAAACTCACTATAAACTTGGTGGCTTTTCTAGATTTCTTCAGGACTCAAATTTCTCATTTGTAGAATGGGCTTAATAGTTATCTCAAAGAATTACAAATGAAAAGAAAGACAAATTTATTTTTTAAAGGAAAGGTATAGGAAGGAATGAAGATAAGCAGGCAGGCAGGCAGTAGTAGAAAGGAGAAGAAGTATTTTATTTAGTTGTTCATCTTGCTTGTTCACCCAGGCCCTGGGTCTTGAACCAGAGACATTTGGATATATGTGGACTACATCTGGTAGACTAAACTACTAGGTATCAGGGAATGCCACAGGAATATAAAATATTTGGTATAGTTCCTAAAAGAGTAAATGCTCTAAATATTACCTATTATGATTACAGTGTTAGTTAAAATATTAACCTACTGATTATGGGAACTTCCTGTTTCTACATTTTAACTTCTCACATTGCAAGTAAAATACTGTGCAAAATAAATTTCAAAAGATTGTGCAGTTCAATATTTATTAATTTAATTTTTAAAAATATGAGAAGTAATAACTATATAACATAACATTTAGAAAATAGAGGGAATAAAAGGACCTACAACTTCAGAATAGCTATATTTCCTTCTTGTGTTTTTTTTTCCTTAACGCGGACTCGTTTTATAAAAAATATGCTTGAAATAAGTCAACCCAATTATTCTTTTTTCATAGAGGTTTGGCATTATGACAATATTATGGAATATTTCAAATACATGGTAAATCTCAAATATATTTTACTTGAAACTACCTCAGAAAAATCAGGTGGAGAAAAGGTACACATCTGCAATTGTTGTATTTCCATTCTTATTTAAAACATTTTTACAAGACTATGATTCTAGTTTATACAACTTAATATTCTGCATTTTTTTCTTACATTATATCACAACACTTTCTCCATATTGCTACCTACCACTACAACAATATTCATCTGAGAGCAAGACTTAGTTTCCTAAACTTCATACAACAGTAAAAATGTAAAAAGAGATATAGAATTATGAATGTACATACTGCCACAGAACTGCATACTTAAAAGGAATTAAAGTGGTGAACTTTTATGTTTTGTGGTAGAGGTAGAAAATGCAGAAAGAGAAAGAATTCTTGCCTTTGACTAAACATCTAAGCCAATAATAGTCTATATTCTATTCAGTATATTTAATAGTCTGAATTCTCTATATACTTTCATTTCTTAAATAGAAGGAAAAATGGTGGAATGCTATTTAATGGCAAAGACTTATCATAATATATTATTGGAGGTTAGCTCTCAAAATTGGGTAAATTAATTTCCCTCTACCCAAAGGAGTCATTTAAAATTTAGCAAGACAACACAAATCCTCACTATATAGAATAAGTCAAGGTCTTGGTTGTCTGGACTCAGTGACATCTGCTATTAGAAACAGACTTTCACCTTTCATTTATGCTTTTGTGTTGATATTCATTCATTTCAAAGTACAAACTTGCCTTCTAAGCTTCTTTGCTCCTTTTACAATGTCCTGCTGTTGGAATTCAAGCCACATTTAAAAAACTGCAAAATATAACATACATTGAGGAACAATCCGCATGTCCACTGCTAAATGAACACAGGTAAACAAAATGTGGCAGGTACATACAAGGGAATATTATTCACTAATAAAAAGGCAGAAAAATATGATACATACTATAACATGGATGAACTTTAAAGAAATTATGTTAAGTGAAATAAACTACGTAAAAGGATAAAAATTTAATGATTCAATTTGTATGACGTACCATACATAGAAGACAGAAAATAACAGTGGTTACTAAAGGATGGCCAAGCAGAAAGGTGACTTATTATTTAATAGATATAGTTTCACTTTGGGGTGATGAAAAACGTTATGAAGATGGACAATGGTGATGACTACGTAACAATGTGAATGAATGTATTTCCACAGAACTGTATACTTAAAAGGGTTTAAATAACCCTTCCAATATAGCACACACACATTGAGAAAAACACCTTATACATACATATTCAGTTTAAGAAAGAGTTATAAAGCAAATATATGCATATTTACCATCTAGGTCAAGAAATAAGATATTATCAAAGGGTACCTCTGCTTTTCCCCATCACAAGCCTTGTCTGCCTACTATTCAGCTTCTCTTAACATTTGCTTTTTAAAAATCAGGTGCTAATGTGATAATACAAAACTTAATTTATATCAACAGAACAAAACACCGAATATTTATTTAATTCTCATATTTTCCATAAATGCAAAAATATTTTTAAAGCTTAATAGTTTTTAAAGCGTTCTTTTCCCCCTGTCTTTAGCTCTTAAAACTTCACTTTCTAAAACCTATCCTGTTTCCACAGTTGACTTCAACTGCAAAGTTAAAAAACAAACCACAAACTTCGGTGTAGATTTTAGATTTTTATTCCTCCCGCTCTCCCCTGCCTCCGACTACAAAGAAACAATGATTTAAACCCTTTGTGCCCTTTTAGAAAATTACACAGATACCCCATTGTGGAACCCTATAATCCCTTCGTGGAAAGGAAGAGATTAGCATATGAATACAAAGCAAAATGAATCCAGAATACAAAATGATCTACTGGATTGTGAAGCTCTTGTATTATTAAAAATTTATTTATTTCCTCTTTTTGTATTGCCCCTTTAGTGGTCTCAGGGTTAAAGGAATTGAGCTTCTCCGATTACCCGGAAAAGGATTTTAAAAAAGAAAAGACAAAAGATTCTAGGAGGTACAAAAACCAACAGATGGCTCCCAGAGCCAGTGGAATCGACACTGGAATCTGCTGCATTCGACAAGAGCTTGCTTGCGGGCGCAGTGTAGAAAGTGCTGTTCACAGACTGCACGGTGAAGGAGAGAAAGCGACAGAAGAGACAGCCATAGTGCTGACGTTGAAGGCCCGGCCCTGTGAGGTTGCATAGGGTAAAGTGGCGTTAGCCAGGAGGCAGTGGCGAAGTGGAAGCAAAGAGGATTTGGGCTGCAGGCGGGGCCTGCGACGCAGCGCGGCTCCTGATTGCAGAAGCGCGGCTGCCAATCTCTCAGTATCGCTCTGTTAACCAGTGCGCTGGCGAGCCGCGCTCAGATATACTGAGTGAGCCCTGAGAAGCAGTCTCAGATCCTGACGGTGCAGCAAGCCCGCAGCCTCAGCCTGGGAGTCCAAGCCGCTTTCAATGGAGGAGAAGTCCGGCCAGCCACAGCCTCAGCACCATCACAGCCACCATCATCCGCACCATCACTCTCAGCAGCAGCAGCAGCAGCAGCCGCAGCCGCCGCACCACCACCACCATTATTATTTCTACAACCACAGCCACAACCACCATCACCACCACCATCACCAGCAGCCTCACCAGTACTTGCAGCATGGAGCCGAGGGCAGCACCAAGGCCCAGCCAAAGCCGCTGAAACATGAGCAGAAACACGCCCTCCAGCAGCACCAGGAAACGCCGAAGAAGAAAACAGGTCTGAGAGGGAGGACGAGTGGGGGAAGGGGAAGGGGAACGGGGGTGGGGGGCAGGGGAGATGGGGGTGGGGCTGGATCCGGAAAGCGCGGACCGGGCCGGGGTGTGTGTCTGTCCCTGCGGCTCTGGGGAAGCCCTCTATCGTGCTCCACGCTGGGGCCGGGCAGTGGGCTTCGCAGCGCCCCAGCGTTCGCCTCCGCCTGGGAGAGGCCCGGCCAGGCCAGTGTGACCTTCCCGGCCCCTACCCGAGCTACAGGGAGACCCGGAGGTTCGGCCTTGGAAATCTAGCCGTATTCTTCCTTCTCCATTTACCTCCCTGGGACCCTGGAGGGACCTAATTCGGGGGTTCCGAGTCGGGGTGAGTCCAGCCCCTCCAGTTCTTCGGGGTGTAACTCAGGAAGGCCTACTGAATCCCTACTCCGGTGGTGTCGCGAGGCCCTTCTGCGGGCAGCAAGGAGGCCGGGTGGGCAGAGTTGAGGAAGTGTCCTCCCAAACCCGCCACCCCAGGCCCACCTGTGGCCTTGGGGCTCCCCGTGGGGGGGGGGGGGCGGTCGGGACCCCTCGTCTCTGGGGTCAATTGCACCCCTAAGCGTCCCTTTTGGGCGCCGAATCCCTCAGTCTGGCCCCGGGGCTCCTCCCGAGGCCCGCGCCCCGGGCTCGCTCCCCCCAGAGCCGGCGCGGCTGGAATGTTCTCTCCTCCTCGCGGGGCCGCTTCCTGTCCGCCATGTTGGAAGCTGATTCCTGTCACCGACTCCGGCCCACAGAGGAGCGGAGGGGGAAGGGTGTCGTGGGGCACAGGGCGCGGCGTAGCCGGGCGGCTCGGGATCCCCACCCGCCGCGGCCTCGCCCCCCGCACTGCGGGGGCGCCCCGACCGGAGGCTGCCCCTCCCCCCTCCACCGGCAGGGTTGTGTAACCCAGTGGCGGCCGCGCGGCCCCGGGCGGGTCCCTGGGGTGAGGGGCGGGGGCGGTTGGGGTGGGGGAGGGAAGCAGCCACGAGGGGAGCGGCCTGCGGCCGGCCCCGCGCGCCGGCGGCGGTGTTTCCCGCTCCCGGGAGCGGCGGGAGGCGCGGGCGCTCGGGCCGGGCAGCCGGCCTCCCAGCGGCGCCGAGGGAGAAGCAGGCCGCGGGTGGCGGCCACGGCGCTCCTCCGGGCGGGAGGGCTGGCGGGGGGCTACGTTTTCGGTAGAGGCGGTGCCTGAAGGCGGGGTGGGGTACCCAGCGGGAACCAGGCTCCCTGGTCACGAGTTTCTCTACCACAGGAACCTCGGCTTCTGCCAGGTTTGCTCACGACTCCGCCTCTTAGGCTTCACTTGGGCCCTTCTAGCGGTTAATTCTTACCTCCCCCAAAAACAAGCCAAGAAGCTTCCCCCACCTCCCCCAACGTTTACCTTTTGGGCTGAGGTGTAGTGTATTTTGGGAGGGGATTTTTTTTTTTAAGTGTTTGATGGGATGGGGAAGAGGACGAGCGTTTGGGGGTTTTTTGTTTTGTTTTTTATCCTTTAAGAGTGAACCTAAGTGAGGTTAGTTCACTACCATCTTGCCTTGGATGACGCCTTTTTCCATGTTACAAGGAAAGGTGTTTTTCCATTTTGGAACCTACAGTGATCCCGACTCTTGTCTTTAACAAATGTTAAATCCCGGGTAAATGTCATTTTAGAAAATATTTGAGACAAAACAAACTTATAAGTTTAAAACCACACAGATTTTTAAAAATAATGGTTCTTTATAAATTGAAAATTTGGAAGGGAATGGTAAAAAAAGTGAATGTTAAATAAACCCAGCATGTCAAATCTGAAATAAGCAGTTATTAAGAGCTGTAGAAAAACTGCTTTTTTATTGCACACTCAGTGTTACTTGAACTGAAATAGGAATATCAGATTTTCTATTTGGGGGATGGTAGAAACTGATGGTGTGCAGTAGAAATACACAGATTGCTAAGAGGGCTTAAACCTAAAGATTTGAGAAACTACAAAAACTTTTCATTGTAGGTTGGAACATAAGATATTACTGTTCATATTGGGAAATTATATTTTGTCAGTACTAATATATACCTACAGGACTTCCCCTCTACTTAGAGAAGCAGCCTCAACCTTCCAATGTGGCATCCTTCAAACTGCATGTGTTATCCTAGAAAGGTGATAGGGAGAGCTGAGATGAAGCTATTTTGAGAGAATTGTAAGCAATTTAGGATGCGCAGCTTTTCATTTGTGAGCTGGTCATTGCAATGTTTCTTCAACACGCATAATGTTAACTTACTAAAACTTTGAGGATTTTTTGATATATATCTGTACATGTTGAGATGGGCTTTATGACCCACAAACCTATAAAGAGGAACTGTTTATCTTTATCCAGAAGAGGGCGCAAGAGAAGACCAAAATTGACAGTTTCAAGTTTCTAATTCAAAAAAACTAGATTTATCAGAACTCAAGTTTTACTGAGTCCATTTGAAGTAGGGTTATTAGATGCTTTAGTGAGGCAACTCTAAGTAGAGTGCTTTAATTTTTCTCAGTAAGTCTATAGTGTTTACATTTCTTTAATATCTTCCGTTTTAGAAAGAATCTCATTGGCACACATACGTATACCAACAGATACTAAATGAGAAATACTTTTGTCAGTAAAACTTGGGTGTGGAATATGGTGACCTCTGAACTGTTTATACATTGGTGATTTCTAATACTGGAACCACTAACTTAGTAATCTTAGGAAAATATTATTCTAGTTCATTTTGAAAGTCTTAGCTTTGGTCCAGTGTAGTTTGGACATTGAATTTTTTTCATATTTAAGTCTGATTACCTTTGAGATTGGAAAACTTATGATTAATAGATACATTAGTTAGTCATAAAAAATTTAACCTGATAGCTTACTAAATCATATCTGTGGTTCTCTTTGGTCTAGAATTGTACAAGGGCAAACATACATGTTTAAAATGTCAAAAGCCTCTATGAACTTTCTGCTTTTCTAAAAGAAAAAAGCCTTTTAGAAAACATCCTAACCAGCGATCCTCTTCCTTACTCTTTCATAGTTGGAATTTTTCCACCAAAAGTTTGACTCAGTTGGCTATCAAAACTTTGAGTTTCACAGGTTCCCCCCACCCCATGTAATTCTAGAGAAGTACTTTTATAAAGTGTATTTTACCATATAACAAAAATTTGTGCCACTATTTTAGGAATGATTATGCCTTAAGTATGTTTTGTTATTTCCTGAAAATTAATGCAGAATAAAATGCCTTTATTTGCTTGTTTTTGGAATTCCTACCTTTTTTCTCTAATTGAAAATGGATGACTTAAAATTATAGTAAACCCTGTTGTGAATCTTCCCCAACCATGTTCTATTCCATTTCAAGTTTTCTTGTAAAACCATGGTTTTCAGACTTAAAAAAAAAAATCCTTAGCTTTTGATGTGGATTTTACCTATCTTGATTTTATTAATCTTTAAAGCAAAATAATATACAAGCTTACTTCCCTTTTTTAGCCTTCATAGGCTAAAGGTCCAAGAGAATGAAAGTGACAAAGGTAATAGCTTGGTATTCTTACTCTCCCTTCACCCCTAATGCTGCATTAAATGAATGTGTGTCCTGTTGTGTATGTTTCACCTTGAGATGCTTTCACAGAAAGGTAGATAACTATTTTACTACTGAGGAAATGGGGAAAGTTATTGACCAAATTGAGTCACTTATGGTAATAAACTGTTTTTTACATTTTAAATTAAACAATACCAGTATTAGCACATTAAATACCTTTCATAATAATTTTGTTAATATTTTTCTTACTGCATTATTTGAGTAGGCAGTATGACAGGAAAACCATGAGTTTCAGACAAACTCTGGAGTTAACATTTTCAGTTCTTCCCCTCTGTGACTTGGAAGAGTTACTGATTTCTTTGAGTCTGTTTACCCATATGTAAAATGAAGAAAATATATAATAACTAGAAACATTAATTCATAGGTGTTTGGGTTTCACATATTAACAGCATGATATAACATATGGTCAAAGGTAATCAGTCTGGAAAAGTGCTGAAGTAGTCAAGATGCATTTAAGACTACTTTAGAACACGTTCACAAGTGTTAGATATTTGTTTGACAGAATGCAATAGAAACTGCTTAAGGTGACCACCAGCCATATGGAGTCTTTAATTTCCTCTTGATACTTATTATTGCCATAGCAATGTAACTTAGTGTGCCCAGAGGGTAGCTCTACTTTTAATTATAAAAGATATTTGATGATAGCCTTGTGAGATTGGTGGGGAGGTTGATTCTGTTACATGGGCAATATTATGACCTTCTGCTTAAGAGGTCATGTTTTCCGACTTCCAATTTTCGTTTTGAATTCTTGACTGAGAAATGTCTTCTCATAGAGTTGTGAAATAATAAGCACTAAAAGTATGGTGTCTATCTAGTAAACAGTCCTTCAACATTATGTACTACTGTAATTTACATATGGTAATTTAAACCTTTTTCTTTTCCTCTCTAGGCTATAGTGAACTAAATGGTAATGCTGGAGAAAGAGAACTATCTTTAAAGAACCTGGGTTCTGATGAAGCTACCAACCCTATATCCAGGGTCCTCAATGGCAACCAACAAATTGTAGACACTAATCTGAAGCAAACTGTAAAGGCCAGCACCTTTGGGAAAGCAGGAATTAAAACCAGAAATTTCATTCAGAAAAACAGTATGGACAAAAAGAATGGGAAGTCTTATGAAAATAAATCTGGAGAGAACCAGTCCGTAGACAAGACCGAAACCATAGCTATTCCAAATGGTGTTGTAACAAGTAATTCCGGCTATATTACTAATGGTTATATGGGCAAAGGAGCAGATAATGATGGTAGTGGATCTGAGAGTGGATATACCACTCCTAAAAAAAGGAAAGCGAGGCGCAATAGTGCCAAGGGTTGTGAAAACCTAAATTTAGTGCAGGACAAAATAATGCAACAAGAGACCAGTGTCCCAACCTTAAAACAGGGACTTGAAACATTCAAGCCTGACTACAGTGAACAAAAGGGAAATCGAGTAGATGGTTCAAAGCCCATTTGGAAATACGAAACTGGGCCTGGAGGAACAAGTCGAGGAAAATCTGCTATGGGTGATGTGCTACGGAAAAGCTCCGATATTAAACCTGGTGTGAGCAGTAAAAAATTTGATGATCGGCCCAAAGGAAAGCACGCTTCTGTTGCCTCCAAAGAGGATTCATGGACACTGTTTAAACCACCTCCAGTTTTTCCAGTGGACAATAGCAGTGCTAAAATAGTTCCTAAAATAAGTTATGCAAGCAAAGTTAAGGAAAACCTCAACAAAACTCTACAGAACTCTTCTGTGTCACCATCTTCATCTTCATCCTCTTCGTCATCTACTGGGGAAACTCAGACCCAATCTTCAAGTCGTTTATCCCAGGTTCCCATGTCAGCACTGAAATCTGTTACTTCTGCCAACTTTTCTAATGGGCCTGTTTTAGCAGGGACTGATGCAAGTGTGTATTCTCCAGGGGGTCAGCCACTGCTAACTACTGCTGCTAATACTCTAACACCCATTTCTTCTGGGACTGATTCAGTTCTCCAGGACATGAGTCTGACTTCAGCAGCTGTTGAACAAATTAAGTCTAGCCTTTTTATCTACCCTTCAAATATGCAAACAGTGTTGTTGAGTACAGCACAAGTGGATCTACCCTCTCAGACAGATCAGCAAAACCTGGGGGATATCTTCCAGAATCAGTGGGGTTTATCATTTATAAATGAGCCCAGTGCTGGCCCTGAGACTGTTATTGGAAAGTCATCAGATCATAAAGTAATGGAGGTGACATTTCAAGGGGAATATCCTGCCACTTTGGTTTCACAGGGTGCTGAAATAATCCCCTCAGGAATTGAGCATCCTGTGTTTCCCAAGGCTTATGAGCTGGAAAAACGGACTAGTCCTCAAGTTCTGAGTAGCATTCTGAAATCTGGAACTACTAGTGATAGTGGAGCCTTATCCTTGGAACCCAGTCATATAGGTGACCTGCAAAAAGCAGACACCAGTAGTCAAGGTGCTTTAGTGTTTCTCTCAAAGGACTATGAGATAGAAAATCAAAATCCTCTGGCCTCTCCTACGAACACTTTGTTAGGCTCCGCCAAAGAACAGAGATACCAGAGAGGCCTAGAAAGGAATGATAGCTGGGGTTCTTTTGACCCGAGGGCTGCTATTGTATATCACACTAAAGGTAACTCATTTGTTTCCTATATGAAGATTCTTAACTGGTTAATTTAATGTACACCTGTTAACTGTTGTATTAAGGGCGAATTTTGAAAATCACTATCAAGTTCTTTAAGAATTTCAGAACTTAGTTGAGCATAACAATGGATAAGCAGTTGATACCAAATTCTGTTTTCAGGGTCTTTGGGAGTAGTATGATTAAAGTGTAGAAGGAATGCTTTCTTACTTTTCCAAATTAAAAGGCATTTATTTTAATAGAGACAAGTATAAATGATCTTCCTGGTTCAAAGAAAGAGGGGTACAAGTGCCTAGAGGAATGACATATTTTCTCTTGAACACTCCAAAAAGTTCTTTTAAAATTTTTTCTTTGAACAGACGTACCCTCTTTTGTGTTTTATATCATGATTATTTATTAGTGAAGTCACTTGGTAGCTCAAATTTGCTTAAATATGTAGGAGAAATAATTTGAGAAGTCCAAAAAGATGAGGATGTCAAACTGTATTTTTCTCTTATGAGGGAATAATGGGTGCCACATGGTAACTAGAAAATAATTTAGACAAAGTACAATGGCAGGCACAATTAGTATTGTAGACAACAGGCTACTTGGAGTCAGTACTTTTCCTGGCCCAAAAGTCCATGTTAAAAGGAAACCAGATAGCTTTCAAGTTTATGCTTTAAAATTTGCTTATGGCTCATCATTTAAATTTTTCAGCAAAATAATGAGTTTTAATCAATCATGTTTGCAACATTGTTTCTTTTGAGAGCAGTGATTTTCAGTTTTCCCACCTCCATCTCCTCTAACAGAATTGTTAAAACACATGCATGTATATACACACCTGATATACACTGCACATTCCCATTTTTAGCTGGCTCATTTAGGCAGTGACTTGTAACTGCAGCAAGGAAGGAAAGCTTCTCATTGTGGGGATGAGGTAATTACCATATTCTCTCCAGAAGAATCACTGCCTCAGAGATTAATAACAATACTATGTGACTTTTAATTAACTGATAAATCAGAAGTCTTTTAGTAAACAAATGTCCTTTTTGTATTTTTCTTCCTTTAGTATTGGACCCCTGGTGCCTAGGTTAAGACCATTGTGAGTAGTCCACATACATCCCAAGAACCCAATGGCTGAGGTGGGGGTGAGGAGGGAAACTACCAAGATGAACAACTAAATACAATGTGTTTTCCTCTCTTCCTGCCTGCACCTTTCTGTAAAAAGTAAAAAAGAAAATAGTATTAAGTTGCTTTTGAGAATTTTTAGGTTAGGAATTAAATTCTAGCAGGGACATTGAGTATTTCTGGTGTTCTGTGTCATCTGTCTTTCAAAGCTTATTCTGTGGTGTTAGCATTTTTATCAAAGTTTTTTGCATACTGGTGGTCTTTGTGATCCTGAGAGGATATCTGATAATGTCATGTTTTCCTAAAACCTGCAAAGAATTCTGGTACAAGTTGTTCCATTAGGTTGTTGGCAGGTTTTGTGTATGTTTATGAAGAATTGGCAGGTTTTTTTAAATGGGAGTATTAGCTCCAATTTAATTCCAGGTATGCATTTTCCCTGAAAATGAACTAAATAAATCAGTGATGTTTTAAGTCAGTACCTCTACATGGATGCAGTTACATTTTGTTTTGCTGGTGTTGCTGGAAGATTTGACATAGATAATCATATTAGATTGAATTTGTGTTGGACTGTTGAGATTAAATGGGTATCAATTGATTTCGTCCCTCCACCTCATAGATAATGTTAGGTCCTGAAGTATGAGATTCTTTGAATTCCTGCCAAATATAATTTGGTCCACTGGGTCACTCTTAAAGATCTTCAGATTTATTTATTTTCTTAAACTGTCAGGTAAAAATCACTTGGGCTTATTGGAGTATTATTTAAGAGTGCTTGCATTTTCTTAGTTTTTTTTTTTTTTTTTTTTTTTTTTTTTTTTTTTTTTTTTTTTTTTTTTTTTTTTTTTTTTTTTTTTTTTTTTACAGCTATCATGCCATGAATTCATAAGGTATAGGTTCTGCTGGAAAGGAGCTCAGGCTCCTTTCCATTCGTTCTCACAAAATGTGCTTTTCTGGGTGGAGCAGGCTGGCGCTTTAGTTGAACCCAAGTACCTTTCTCTTCGGCTTCCTACTTTTTCTGATTATTTTCCTTCACACGTTTCAGAAAACTGTCTCAGCTCTTAGAGTGCTTAGTATGCTCAATACGAACATTAATTCTCTTGGCAAGAATCTTAGCCTTGTTTATTTACAACAATGCCATCTGCATGCTGGGTAACACTGCAGACTCTTCCAGTTTTGCCATGGTAACGTTTGTGGGGCATTTCTTTTTGAACACTGCCCATTCCCCTGATATCTTCAGTATCGTCTTGTAGCTTTGCATATATGTGGTCAAAGGAACAACTCCATGTTTCTTGAAAGGCCTGGAGAACATACATAGAGCAGGTGCCTCGCCTCTTTCGCTTTGTGTTGATCATTTTGGCAAATTATAGGAAGTTGGAGGTTCCAGCTGAAAGATTAATGTAGTCATTTTAAAAAGTATTCAATAATATAATTGGAGCTGAAGTTAGGATTAGGATTGAAAGTTTTATGCATGCTTTCTAACTTCAAATGGAAGCCCTTTTACAACTTTATTTGGAAATTGCTGGTAGGAGAGTACATTATGTCAGTTCAATAGAAATGGTGCATTGAAGATTTAAAAACTACTTATAGCCTTAGAGGTGTACTGCATGTTTTAAAAAACCTTCATGTTTAGTGCAATTGCGGTATGAAATGAAGTAAAGTAAGTTATAAAAAACAATGATGGGACTTCTAGTTCTTGCGATTTTTTTTTTTTTTTTTTTAACGTTTTGATGTACATTATACCTAGTAACTTTTTTTCTTAAGGAACGTTGCAGACAGGAATGAAGGCAAGTTAGGCAAGCAGGTTGGAACAGGAGAAAGAAACATTTATTGGTTTTATTTAGTTGTTCATCTTTGTTTCTCCCCCATCCCAGGTCTCAAACTTGGGTCGTTGGGATATATGGCTTTCTGCTAGGGAACCAGGATGCACCTGCTAGTAATTTATGTTAATTTAAGATTGGTAATCTTTGTTATCTGAGGAGTGTTGTACCTTTACATAGTAGTACTTTAAGGTGAGAAGTAGATGCTCTTTTTCTGTTCATCTCAAGTGGTACGAGATAAAACTTTTTAAGTTGATTATGAAAAATTTTAAGGAAACACAAAAATGGAGCCAGTAAATTCCAGAGTACTCATCATCCAGCTTGAATTTTTTTTTTTTTAAAGAAAAGGTGCAGACAAGAAGAGAGGAGGAAGAAGCATTTAATTTTAAAAAGAATTTTATTTAGCTGTTGATACTGATTGTTTTCCCCCAGGACTCAATCTCAGGGGTATGTGGCCTGAGCTCCTTTGGAGGTGAATGACCTAATTATTAATCCACCAGGGAGTGTCCAGCTTAAATGATTAAAAACCATTGTTATCTTGTTTCACCTGTCCACCTTCACACTTTATAGTAGTACAGTTTTTTAAAAGCAAATTTCAGTTAAGTAGCAGTTTGGTCCACTGCGTCACTAGTCTATCCCAGGACTAGTGGGAACAACTAAGATGAACAACTAAAGAAAATAATGTTTGTCTCTCTGTCTTTATTCCTGCCTGCACTTTTCCTTTAAAAAAAAAAAAAAAAAAAAAAGGCAAGGGATTTGTTTTGGCCATTCCATGGTGGCTTACCAGATAAGTTCACTTGGTATAGTCCACACACATTCCCAATGATCTGGTTTCATGTCCAGGATGAACAGATAACAAATCTGTCTTCTCTTCATCCCTGCCTATACCTTTCCTTTAAAAAAAAAAAAAAAAAAAAAATCAGGTGTCAATATACAGTTCTATGTCCTGCAATAAGTCATCACTCTGACATACCCAAATTATGTTAGAGTAGGACTTTGGATGCAGGATAGGATATACAATCTTTATTTCCTCCTTCAAGGTAGTTACTCAAAGTGTTTAAGTTGGTGGAACTCTTTGAGTGTTAGTCAAGGCTTCTAACACTAGAGCCTGACTTTGAGTTGAATCTTTGCTTTTGAAATGAAAACATTTTGAAGCCAAGTCTTGAAATAAGATTGATGTCAGTCGTGCATTTGGTCAGGTTTATCTTACCTGGCTAATACTGCACTGAAGGATGTCAAGTATTCAAAATGCTGCCATTTTCAAATATTTTTTAAAAAAAAATTGACATGATAAATTTGACCTTAGCACATAGATATAGGGGAGATGAACAGAATGAAGGGGTTTAATTCTTACTGTTGATCTGAGCCATCATGAAGGCTATCTCTGAATCTCTGAGGCAACTCTAGTGCATGACATTTTAAAGATGTGTTTATTATCTTTACAGGTATCAGGTGATAGTATAGGTGATTTAATTCACTAGATCTGGACTAGGTCCCGGGATGAAAATAAGTTTTTTTAACCCACTCAATAGTTCTAATTGCCAAGTAGTATTGGGAACTGCAGATCTAGAGAGCCTTCGTCAACTTAATCCTTTTTTAAAAATTTGTGTTTTCTGTCCAAAGAAGATCTACAGTATTTGAGGGGTGTCTGTGTTTTTTCCTTTCTCATATGTACCTACTATAGAAAAAGTACTTTTTACTTGGTTATGGAGGAGGAGTTACTTTGAAAGAGTGAGTCTTTTCCTTTAAAGAACTTAAGTAGAAAAGAAAATATACAAGTTTATAAGGCAAGATTTAAAATGCCATAAGAAGAATATAAGTGACTAGGAAATTTTAGTGGAGGAGAATTTCTAATGGGGTAAGGAAGAGTATGCAGTATTGTCATGGAGGCAGAACAATTTAGATTGGGTTTTGATGGAGAGGGGAATATTTTTGACTTAGAAAATGCAGAGGAAGATAAAGAATAGAAAAGTTGGTGTACCATAGTGGCTCAGGCACTAAGCCAGCAGCTGGGGTTTAGATGGTGTAAGAGCCCAAGGATCCAGTTCACCACCCGGGGCTAGGGAGGAGTGCAGGGAGCAACCAAAAGTGAATAAAAGTCCCTTCCTCCCTGCCCACCACACACACCTTTCTCCTATACATTCTCTTAAAAAAGAACAGAAAAGCTGAAGAATCGAGAATCATGAGTAAATGTAAATATTGGAAGGGGTCCACTTAGGATCTGTTGAGGGGATATAAAAATGGTCAGGTCGTGGAAGCACCATGTTAGTTTTTTTTTTGTTTTTTTTTTAAAGGAAAGGTTCAGTGCAGGAAGAAAAGAAGAAGCAGCATTTTATTTTATTTAATTGTTCACTCTGGTTGTTTACCCCGCAAACTGGGACTTGAACCCAGGGGTATATGGCTTGAACCCAGGGTGTATATGGCCTGTACTCCTGTGGAAGCAATTGACCCAATTGCTACTCCACCAGGTCCCATCCATCATGTTAATATTTTCACCTTTACTGCATTTTATTGCACTTGTTGTCTTTTTGATAATCTTATTAATAAGTTCCTGGAGATTTGACTTTGATTTCAGTCCTAGTTGAATTTCCTAGATTTGGGAAGCATCTTTTCCCTTCCTCTCTATAATATGTGGCAGATAGGAATATATGTAACAAGTAATTCTTGGTATAGTTTAAGATCCTTTTTTTCCAATTGCCATTTTAGCATCCATACCATGTGCTTATTTTCTCTTTATGTCTATGAGTACAATAAGAATGATTGTAGTTTGGTATTCCTTTGAAATGTAACTTCTAAGGGAATTATAGAAGCTAAACTAAACCCCCCAGGTTTCATTAGCTTAAATCTTGAGAGTTGAAGGAGTAGCGACCCAAGTTATAAAAGCAGAAATTGTCTATTCTCAGAGTAACAGTTTCATTTCAAGCAATTTGAATTTGATACTTCACCTTTAAAAGTAAACAAAATAAGTATAGCAGTACTAATGAGCAAAACAGAAGGAACAAAACAAAAAAAGGCCTCCAAGTTTTTGTGTGTAAACTTGGTCCAGACAATTATGTTTATTAGTTTTTTTGGTATAGTTCCAAGTTGGGACTATATTGAAAATACACTGAATAATTCATTTAATATCTACTGAAAAGTTTGTGACTTCTAACTATCTTAGACTTATTTGAAAATAAGCTATATTTCTCCATGAATATTCAAAATGGAAAAGGAAAGAGTGGGGAGAAATTTCTCACTGGAAAAAAAAATACAACGGACTGATTGAGAAGAGGAAATTAATTGAAAGCAAAACTTGGTATTGGAATAGCCAATAAACTTCAAAGATAAATCTTGATTTGGAGGGGGGGAATTAAATTGATCACCACTTTCACTGAATTTGATCTAAAGTGGCTTACTAAGCAATTTAAAGGAGGATACATATAGGCAGGAAAGAAACATTTTATTTAGTTCATCTCAGTTGTGTCCCGTCCCGTCCATCTCCCAGCCCCGGATTTTGAACCTAGGTCCTTGGGATGTATGTGGAGTAATTGAATTTTAAAGGCAGAAGGGAAAAAAGGGCCTTTAAGCACACCTTGGTGGGGTAGTAGTTAGATGCTATATCTATTTGGTTTTACCATATGAAATTGCTGTTGTTGGGAAGGGGGTTTTCAATCATTTTATTTTTGTAATTGCACCCCACTCCCAGGCTGGATCCTTGCCTTTTTGTGTGGACTACACTCCAGGTGTGCACTTAACACCTGAGCCACCAAGACATGCCAGGAATTACTGGGGTTTTCTTTTTTTTTTAAAAAAAAAAAAAGGGGAAGGTGCAGGCAGGAAGGAAGAGAGGAAGGCAATGCATCTTAATTTAATTTTGATTTTCAATTAACACTGGTTGTTTCCCCACCCTCCATCCCCCAACCTGGTACTCGAACCCAGGGGCATGTGCTGCCAGAAATTACTAGTTTTATAGGTCAAAAAAAGTTGAATTTCATCAGTTTCAGAGTGAGTCTGCCTGATATTTCTTTGTTATAATATTAGTTCCTGACTGACTTATGAGTGGTATTCTATTCAAATCAATATTTGCAGCACTGAGCATTGTTCCAAGCAATGGTAGTAAATTCATGAAAAGAAGAGGGTTCATGTCATTTAGAAACTCCATTAACAGGGAAACATACTTGGAAAGAAATACATTATTAGTGTGATTGCTCTATAAGAAAATACATAAAATGCAGGTGCAACATAGAGAAACCCTTACTAAGGCAGGTGGGATCAAGGGGAAGGGTAGTCAGTATTTTAAAAGGAAATAGAAATCGCCTTATTTTACAAGGAGTAAGAATATTTTAGGTGGAAGAAATGGCTAAGTGTTAAAGATTGTCATCAGCTTGTTTCGCTTAATGGTCCAAGTTAAAAAATCATCATCTACATTATTGATATACCATTCATTGTCAAATGCTACAAATAAATTTTAAATGAGACTAACAGCTCCATCTTAGAGAGTTTTAGTAGCTATGAGGATCCACTGAAATGTTTTGAACAGTGCAATCACTTTGATTTGTAAAATGAAGATGATTAGAGGCAGGCAGATAGGAAGAAGCACTTTAATTGTTAATCTTAGTTCCTGATGGTCCAGGGACGAGACCCAGGACCTCGGGATGTATGTGGACTGCGCCCAACCCCTACTCCACCAGACCGCGCCCAGATTTATATTTTTATAGGAAGGAAAATAAGGCTGATTAATGACACCAAAAGCCAGTTAAAGAACAACTGCAGAAATGTTCATAAGATCCCATTGCTTGAAGTAGACCAATGGCATTGAGCTAGAGAAAAAAGAATAGGTGACTAGAAAGTTAACAATTATTTTTACTTTGGGTAAGAATTGCCTTAGTTGAACTTTCCCTATATTCTCTAGTTTGCATTTCCTTGACTTTGCCCACTCCTTTCTACATCTTAAGTGTTACTTTCTTGGTATTTTCCTCAAATGTTGATGTCCTTGAATTCCCTTTGCATGCTATATATACTTATCCAATTCTGTCACTTTGTATATTGTTTTAGATTTGACTGCCCTGACTCAGAATTCAGTTTGCTTGTATTTAGCATCACCACTCCAATCCTGTGAAACGGAATTTTTCTTCTGGAACCTGCCTGTTCTTTCCTGCCTTTTCTCAGTGAATTAAAATGAACATAAACCTATCCTTGAGTTACATGTATACTGTCTCTAACATCTCCATTGTTTTCCAACTCTGATACAATTTCTTCACTTTTACAATAGCATTTACTGAGTTCTTTTTCCTTATTTCAATTAGTCCCTCTACCTCCAGGAATTATATATTTAGTACAGTAACCTCAGATTTCTTCAGTGGCTTCCTTTCACCTCCATGATTTAAAACATTTTCCTTTATGAGTGAGTGCCTTTGTACTGTGTACTCCAAATAGAAGAATTGTGTTTTTGTTTCTCTAAGGCACCCCTTATTGATTTTCAGCTCTGTTCCCTCAATTGTGTTCTTTGTCTAGTTCTTTTCCTTTTAGTTACTTTTGGCCTTATTAAATTATTTATGGTCAATCAAGCATGGTCAGCAACCATTTGGATAAAGGGTCAAATAGTAAATATTTTAGACTGTGAGCCTTAGGGTCTCTTGCCATTACTTGTTACTTGTGTAGGAAAGCAGCCATATATAAAATCTACATGGTGTGTAGCTCTGTTCCAACAAAACCGTAGAAACCGGCAGTGAGTAGAAACAGTTTGCTGACTCCTACTCTAGCATACCTTGTTCTTTAATACCACCAAGCTTTGTTTATGCTGCTACTTCTACTAGAACCCATTCTCACAACAAAGCTGTCTATCCTAAGTTCAGGGCAGGGACTCTTTTTTTTGATCCTTATCCCTAGCCCTCAAATAATATTTTCTAACTCACTTGGAATTAAGAATTTAATAGGTAATTGAACATTTAATTATAGGAAGTGTTGACAGAGAGCTATGTAGAAAACAGTCTGCTCTAGAAAATTGAATGTTGAATTTTCTTCATGTCTTTAGTGAATATTTGAAATTTTGTTAGAGTAAATTTCAGATTTGAGTGGTGGTAGTCTAAATTACAGAATTTAGATAAAAATGCCTATTTTGGTATATCTTAAGGAGAGAGACTTGTATTGTTCCTTGCTAGATTTGGCCCTGTGGCCATTTTCATAGCTATTTGCATAATTAGTTGCTGTAGTCCCTCTTTAAAAAGAACTGGGAAGTTAAAGACTTGAGTGATTATAAAAGGAGAACAGTATTAAAAAGGATTAATGACTGTTAGGATTTTGTATAGTTGAATGAATGACTCCAGATCAAAAACCTGGATCTGTAAGGTTTACATGACTTGCACATAAGCCTTAGGAATGTGCCCTGGAGACTTGTAACCTAAAAGTGCAAAATATAACATTACTTTTTTTTTTTAAGGGAGAGGTACCAAGAATCAAGGAAAGTGGGCAAGCAAAAAGAGAGAGGAGAAAGAAGCATCTTTATTTTTATTTTTTTATTTAGTTCGCACTGGTTGCCCCTGCCACGCCCCAGGCCCATTGTTAAGTGGCTTGCTCTTTGGAAGGTGATTGACTTAGCCACTGCTTCACTGGGGCACACCAGTAATGCCAATTTCTTGACTAGAGACTAGGCTGACCCTTGGTTGTCCCTTTGCCTTACAAAGTCTTAATCAAATTCACTACAACCTCATATTTGAGGGTGATGAAATTTTCTTACCAAAAGTCTCTTAAAATCTGTAGTATTAGAATAGAACCTACACCAAATGTTCTAGTTTAGCTAAGAAAATATCTTCAGTCCACTAAAGAAGTGTATTTGCAAATATTTGTTTCTGCTCTAAAATTTTAAGTGTAAACCCCTTCATGCCTCCCATCCCCCAACTAAGTGCCCCACCCCCACAAAAAAAGAGACAGGTTGAGGTTTGTGGTAGGAAGAGAAAAAGAAAGTTATAGGATACGCAAGCTAAAATGAAAAGTTAATTTTTCTTGTCAACCTGCAATATGTATCTTTGCATTGGGTAACTTAAAAATAAGCATAAAATATTTGTAAAACTCAGGAATTTGTCACAAAATTTGAAATTTCTGTACTCACTAAAAGAAAAACCGTTGGTTGTCTTGGCTTTTTTAAGCCAGGTTAATCAAGACCTATCTTTGGACTTCTTAAAGTAAACCATTCTGAGATCCAGAAATTTGTAGGATAAAAGCTCTAATGACTTACAGCCATTTTGAACTGTCTGAAACTAACAATAGAAATTGTGTTGAAGTGATAGATATAAACACCATGACTAGAATTCCCTTTAGACCTTTTTTCCCCCAGAGTGGATGGGTTGCAATTCTCTCCCCTTAGACCTTCTAGGAGAGTAGACTCAGTCTTTGGATGGGCAGTTTCCAGTGATTTAGCTGTAACCCATCTTCTTAGATATCCTATCTCCAGTTACATTTTTGATTATAATGGGTTGCTGTTAAATTACATAGAAACCAATTTAACAGAATGAAATAGCTTTTGCCTTTCAAAATGGTAGTTGTATAATCGTGGGAAGAAAACTTATTCTCAGTGTTAGTTATTTTATCATTCATTACTAGTAGTGTTTTTGTTTACATTAATTTTCTAGTAGAACCTTTTTTACAGGTAAGCACATTTAACAGGAATGTTAAAATATTTGCTCTCATTGCTATGAAGAATATATCTTGTAATTAGAGTAATGATTCTCAGTGTTATAATTGATTCTTAGCTACTGAGTTACTATTTTGTTTGCACTAAATCTGGTAGAGATTTCCTTTCAAGGTTCATTTCTTAGGTTCATGTGGTGTAATAGTCATCTACTGTTGTACTTATCAAGACTTTAAATATCCCATCTATGAAGCTTTCTTGTATGCTTCTAGATAGAATTTTTTCTTTCTTTCTGTAGGTCACTGTCGTTTGGACAGGTACATACATACTTCCCTTATTGTAAGATCTCAGTGAGTACAGAATAGGATATTGCATTTAAATGGAATTGGAACAAATGAGGATTGTTTTTACTAATAAATGTATATTGACATGAGAGTAGGTGTAGCTTTGACATCAGGACCAGTTACTTATAGCAGAGTTGAGTAAATTATAAAAAGACTTTTAAAATTAAATTTGATTAATCAGATTTGATGAAATGCTTTATTCATAAAACTTGAGCGTCTTGTGAAGTTGAGTTGCCAAAAAACACTTAGTTTTGTTTTGTCTTTTTTAAATAATAAGTAGTTATAAAAAATATTTTATTTATAGCAATTTTCTGTATCTTGGTCAATAGGAAGATAGAATTCTCTTGGCAAATTGATTTTCTATAATTAACACATGGGCAATCTATGATACTCTTAAGAATTATTATAAGACAATACGAGTGATTTGTCTGAGCTTCATAAAATTTATTTCAGCCCTATCTACAGCCTAGCAATAACTAGTTTAGGGCTTTTTTAGATTTAAAGTGAAAAGCATAGCTTCAAACTGTACCCTACAAAATTTAGTGTATAAAGTAATCGTTTATTATTTTTATGTATTTATTTTTTTTCTTTGCAGAAATGGAATCTGTTTGGAATTTGCAGAAGCAAGGTAAGAATGGTTAGGTTATCTGTTCATAGTAGTCTCCAATTACTATATATTATTTTTGGGTGGGAATAACTTGAATAGTGGCCTAGACTTTGTATTTTAAGTTTAGTTAATAACTGCAATCACAAGACTACCTGCCCTACCAGAACTGCTAAGGATGGGGTAACACCGTAGGTGAAAAAAATACATGCCAAGTACTCTTTGCCTGCTAGGTGAAAAACATATGATTATCCCCACCCCACCATGATTATGAAAGTGAGACAGACTATAAAAATGTTTTTAATCTAGGAAAACAACGTAAATAAGTGTCCCATTTTTGACCTTTTTCTATAGCTGTGGTAAACAAAGTAGCTTCAAGAACTGAAATTCTTAGTTCAGAAAAGTAGTTCTATACTAGTTCAACTTTTACAGAAATCTTAGACTGTGTTTTGTTTTGTTTTTTTGTTTTAGTAGTAGTATTTTATTTAGTTATTAATTTGGTTGTTTCCTCTCATCCCGGGACACAAATTTAGGACCTAGTTAAAGAATAGAAAGTTAGCTTCCTTTGTCCTCCATAAACAAGATGTGACTAGCAGAATGGGGTACACCCTGGTGGAGTAGTGGTTGGGTACAGTCCACATATATCTGAGGTCCTGGCTTTTAAGTCCTGGGGCCAGTGGAAACAACCAAGATGAACAACTAAATAAAAAAATGCTTCTTCCTCCTCTCCCTGCCTGCCTGGGTGCGTGCTTCTGCTCACCTTCATTCCTGCCTGCACCTTTCATTTAATAAAATAAATGTATACATACATATGGAGAAGGATCCATCTGCATTATTTGGAATTTAAAAAAAATTGAAATTGGTTATCCTAGTTATTTTGTGCCTTCTTTGATACCTGAAATAAAATGAGAGTTTTTGTGTAGAGAACCAGTCACTAATAGAGTTAGGTTTTCAGAATCCTGTAAGCGACTTGTATCCTACTTCCTGTCTACTTTTGTTAGTTAACATAAGTGAATTTCAAGTGGGTGTGAAATTTCTAGAATTTCAGAACTTGCAGGATGTTGAAAATTCTCTTCTAGCTTCTTCTTTTACAAATTAGAAAAATGGGATCCAGAGAGAGCGCTGTATAAACTGTCAGGAGGAGAATGTGGGTGCTGGATTGCCTGCATCGCTCCTCCTGCCAGTCTCTTAGCTCGGGCCACATGTTTGTGTGATAGCTGTGACCTGAAAACTGCCAGACTCTTGAATTAGTGACTTACTTTCTGTATACCTTCTTACTAATTAAACAGAAATGAGAGCCAAGTTAGAAAGTATACCCTGCAGAAGCATGCCTACCTATTTTTACTGTGAAATAGCTATTAACTGTTAGGAGTGAGCATTGTCTTATGGAAAGTTGTGGGTTGATTCTCAGTCTGAGGTAACCTTGAGTTCTTCAGTGTTCTTTTCAGGCATTATACTTTTCCATTAGAGATAAATTTTATTGGTATAAAGTACACATTTTGATAAAACTTCTTCTGGGTAGAAATAATGTAATAAAAATTATCACCTCTCCAGAAGAGGGGAACCTAGAGCTAAATATTAATAGGAATTTAGGATAACGCTGGAGTCTTTGCCTAGACACATTTTGTTTTTTAACTCGGGAGATCTGTAGGCTTTTGCTATTATCGAATATAAAGGTTGGTAGTGTGCGAAATTAGGAAGAAGGAAGAAATAATTAGGAATGACTAAAACTAAACTAGTAGTTTTGCCAAACTTTTTTTTTTTTTAAGAAGGAAGACAGGCAGTTAGGAAAGGAGAGAGAGGAGGAAGAAGCATTTGTATGTGTGTTAGTTCATTTTGGCCTACCCCCTTTCCATCTCTTGTCCCAGCCCAGGTCTCAAACCTGAGTCCTCAAGCTTTACATGGTCTACATACCCAGCTGTTGAACACTAGCTCACACTTAACTCTAACAACCTGAAGTTTTTGTTAGGTATTATGTGAACAGTTCACAATGGTTAGAAGAGTGGTAGATTGTTGACAATTTAGACTTTTTCTTGGTGCGATTTTTCAAATATACTTTCATAATCAAGAGAAATAAGCACAAAAAGGAAAACTTTACCAACTGAACTTGAGCCTCACTATCTAGAGGACTCTTGCTGGGAATCCACTGGGAGGCTAGGAGCTATTGGGTTGAGAAAATGTATCACGTGTTAATACAAAAAGGTAATTTTTTTGTGTGTGTGTTTTTTGTTGTTTTTTTTTTAAAGGAAAGGTCAGACAGGAATGAAGGCAAGCAGGCACATAGGCAGGAAGAGAGAGGGGGAAGCAGCATCTCTTTTATTTTTACTTAGTTGATCACACTGGTTGCTTCCCCTCCCACCCACCCTGGGTCTGGTACTCAATCCAGGGTTATGTGACTTGTTCCTTCAGAGGCAGTTGACCTAACTGCTGCTCCACCAAGGACACACCATTAAAATTGTATTTTAATTAAAATGGCAGCAACTTAAAAGATGATTATTTGAGATTTGTTTTTGTGAAGATGGACATTTTGAGATACCAGGCTATTTATGTATTTATTTTTTAACCTTCCCTCCAGATCCGGAAAGGATAATCACTTACAATGAAGCCATGGATGGTCCAGATCAATGAAGGACCAGACTGCCTATTTGTAACCTTTCTGCAGCATTAGAGCCACCGTTCATGGGGGACACAAGGCTTTTATGCTCCTAGATCTTCAACGCAGCAGAGGAACCATAAGTAGAATCACAGGATAATATATACAAATATATATATATACATATATATATATATATATAGTTATTTAAAAAAAAGGCAACTGAAAGTAATTAGACTTCTTAAGGAATCAAATTTATTTCAGAGACTTCACATGGTTATTTAATCTCCGGTACTGAAAATAGTTTTGTTTTTTCTTTTGTTAGTTTTTGTTTTAAGTGTGAATGCAAGTGATTAATGAATACAGACTTAACAAGTGTGGTTCTAAAGTTCCTGCTGTCATCAACTTGGGCAACAAATGACCCACTGGAAAGGCAAATCCACTTAAAAGATTTCTATCTTGTTCTATGACTAAAGTGACACACTAATCACTGGGAACCCAGAATGATTCAACATTTTCCCTGCTCCCTTGATCTTTTGGTTATACTTTGAGCCCTGTGAGAATGCTGGATAAATGCCTTGAAGTTTGCAGGGGTGTATTTTTTTTAACGAATATGATTTGCATGTCTTGCCAGGAGTTAAGCAGCCTCTGTGGGTGTTGGGGAAATATTTTCTTTATTTTTTGTAGGGTGGGGATAGGGGAGGGCATTGAAGTTCTACAGTTCTGGAATAGTTGGTGGTACATAGTTCACTGGGCTTCGGTTACATGTTGGACTCAACAAGTGAAGAATCCATGAGTGTCATTTAAAGAAAAGTTACAGAACAAACAATTGGCTTTAGGTATTTAATATGGAAAAATATTTTCTGTGCCCATATTTTAATGTAACTGTTTAAGTGGGAGCAAAAATATATTATGCTTTTCAACTGTAGGTGCTCCATAATTGCTCTCTGTCACTAACACTAAATGCTGTTTTCCTTGTTTTTCATCAAACATCTAAAAAGAAACTTCTGTACCTTTCTGTAAATTCTTTTAATTTCTCAGAAATATCTAAATAGGAAGAAAAAGTCCATGAGAGCTATGAAACTTGACGTGTTTTAAGTCAGTGAGGAGGTAATAAACCCTGCCTATCAAAAGTGTGTTTTCATGCAAACTATACTTCTGAGCTTTCTAGCTTCTAATTATATCTTAATAAATATATTTTATTACTAGAGCAAAATGGGTTTTTAAAAAGAAAATAATGTGAAATTCTGGAAATTTCCTTTTGGGCAGAGAAGAGCACTAGCCCTGTCTTACCACATCGCCATCCTGTTGCACTGCCGCTTGTATATAGCATGCTGAAACAGATTCGTGTGTGTGCAGAAACAAAGGGTCCAATTTAAGATTGGGTGATGTTAGTGGCATAAAAACAAGTTCTCTGGCCTGACAGCATCACATCACACACAGAAATTCGTATATCCATGTATGTCAAATACAGGTAAAAAGAGCAGGGCATTTATGTAGAGAGGTGTGTGGTCTTCTAATAAGTAGACTGGATCCCCGGGGTATTCAGGGAGAAAGTAACTACTTTGCTTAAGAAATATCCAGTTTTGAGCGACTGTAGTATGGATGAGTTTTCTTGTTTTATTGATTATTTGAGGCTTTTAACAAATAGTTTGTGAAAGAAGCTGTTGGACTCAACATAGTGAAAATATCTTTATAGTCTGGATTTTTGCCCTGCTTAGATTTTAAAAGTATAAGCATGGATTGCCAATTCCACTTGATGTAAACAAAACTTTTTATACATAATATATATATATACATACATATATATATAAAATAACTTATTGTATCAGTCCAGGTTCAGAAACTTGTGGTAGGCCAGTTCCAGATAGTTTCATTTCACCTGTAAACTGTATCACTTTTACTGATATTGTAATTTTCAAATGTATAATATGTTTACAGATGTGCCCTACATTTAGTCTGCCTTGTTCCTATTTTGATTTTTGTTGGTTCTCCTGCCTGCTTGCCAAAAGCTAGGATGCTTCAGGCCCTTGTACAATTGAAAGCAGAGGCATCCTTGAGCTTTAAAAGCATTGAACAAACTGGAAAATGCAACATACCACATACTGAAGTGAAAGAAGTCTGTGTTTTTGTGTTTTTTTTTTTTTTTTTTAAATAAAATTTTTCAAAAAGTTTTACGAAAGATATAAGTTTGATTAAAGGGGAAAAAAAAAAAAGGCTCCAGTTTGTTTTACAGGTTTTAAAGTTCTGCTGTGTGTTCAATTGCCTTGTGTAACCACTTACCGCCTTAGGGCCAGATTCCCCTCCCCTTCTTTTTTTGAAATGTCCATTATGCTTGCCTGGAATTTTAAAGCTCTTCTGTCTTACAACTCTCAAGAAACTTTCTGGGTTTGTGACAGAGAGGATGAATATGGATGGATATATATATATATATAAAAGGGGGGCAAAAAAAACAAAACTCAGCTCCCACCTTCACCCCCTGAATTGGACTTAAAAATATATTTAGAAAGCTAATGCTTTCCTCCTTCTTTCCCTTCCACATCCCTCAGGCCTTGGTGTTTAGAGAAGCCAAAAAGAGAATGTATCCCTTCTCTGTTTGTCCAAAGGTTTTTGAGAGTCTCGCTTCCAAATGAAACAATGCAACATTTCACTTTGATTTCTCCACTGAAATTTCCCTCATTATATGGTTAGAGGTATATAGTTAGGAATGTCTCTTAATCTTCTGGGAACCCTGGTGCCCCATCATATTAACTATCAGTATTTTTTAGGCATTGGGTTAATGAACTTAATTGCCTAGGTACAAGCAGGACTTTGGGAAAAATCTCCTTTGTGCTGTTTGGTAACACTTAACTCTCTACTTATTGCAATCTTTCTCCTTAGGTCCTCACAATTCCTTACAGAGCACTTATTAAAAAATCTTAAGAGTTGATCTGTTTTCTGATTATTTTGTGTAAGCTTCTAAACTTCAGCTGTGATTAATTTAGCACATTTAAATAACATTGTGTTATTGTTTGGTATAAAGAATTTCCCTTCAACTCAGAGTATTAGTACTGTAGCATAAACCAAATACAGTCTAGAGGGGATTTTTAATAGCCCTCCATTATAAAGACTGAAAAGGGTGTGTGTGTGTGTGTGTGTGTGTGTGTGTATTTGTTGAGTGCTTGTGTGTGAGGGTAAGAGAAAGATTAAGAATTAGTAAGTAAATTTGTGTAAGACATTAGTATTCAGAGAATGAGCTTGTATTTATTTTGTGCCATTTGTTTCATTACACAGAATAAAGTCAGGTGGTTTTAATCCTTAAAATGATAGTATTTGCAAAATGGCACTAAGAATGAAATCATGACTATTTTTTTAATGGCTATGAAGATACTGAGTGAAGATTTCTTTTTTAAATGTCTTGATTGTAGGTTTCTTCTGTATCATATACCACTCTTGTAGATGTCTTGAATAATTCCCCTTCCCCACGAAAGACAGGGTGTATTTATCTTTCTCTTTATTCACCCCCCACTTTGCTTAACTGAAGTTAATTGCAAAGCCTTTCCTCTGACCTAGCAGTGAAATTTCACATAAAGTGTATTTACAGCATCTGTAGTAGCCCTTTCTCTACTTTCTAGGAGGTGGGTAGACAATAACTAGGAATTTGTTAATGCCAGTTCGTTTTTTTCTTGAAATAAATGGCTGGAGAGAGGTTCTCTCCCATAATAGAAATTACTCTTCTTAATCAGTTGTTTACCAATTCATCATTCAGAATCTGCAAAAACTTTATAAAGGAATTAAAGTGCTGCATTTTTCAAATAATAGTTTCTAGGGATAATACAATAAACTTTAATTATTGAATGTTGTCTACAATACAAAATGTGTTTCTTCACAAAATATTACATAGCATCAGTAGTTACATACTTGGTTGGTAGGCTTGTTGCTTATGCAGTTAGAGGCATCTAATTGTTTATCTTTTGCTGTAAAAAATGTTTAAACACCAAATAGCCATTTAGTGTGAAATTGTTAGATACCAAGTGGCCACAGGCGAGGAAATTTGGAAGAGGACTTTACTTGATTTTAAATGCCACTAAAAAAGGAGGGAGCCATTCTTCTAAAGGCTTTCTTCAGAAAAATGGATTAAGGTCCAATTTCCAGGATTCTGGGTATAGTTATGCCTTTGGGCTATCTCCTTTAATAACACATGATCCCTCGAATATGCTAACTGCAAAACACTATAATGGGACAAATACATATTTTGGTCAATAGTTGCTATAGGATCTGTTGATGCTATGCCAGTTGAGATAGATCTGGTAAGGCAGTGTCTTAGTCCTACCTGTAACTTTTTTAAAAGAAATAAGGTAGGATTTTCTTATTCTTCCCTCCTCTCAACAGCATTGGTGTTTGTTAAAAGTAGAGGGGCAGAGGACAAGTATAATGGTTGCTCTAAGTTTACAGATACACATAGGTTATCATTAGTTCTTAATGTAATTAATCAGCAGCACCAGGATTCTTTATAGTAAGAAAGATGGGCTTCTACTTTGACTATCCTAAAATTTTCTTTTTAAATAATCGGTCCAGTGAGAGAGAACAATACTTTAGGTTAATTTAAAGATGATAGATCATTGGCTACACTTGAGTACTGCTTTACTGAGTTAAATTTCACATCTTGCCATTTAAGGAAAGTCATGAATAGATATTTTTGAGTTACCTGGATAATAAAAATACTCAGTGAAGCATGAATGAAGTGGTATGTTGCTTTTGTTTATTAGATAGCATATGTGGGCTAGAAACCTATAAAAGAGCCATCCTCACGTGATGGGATTGTTGATTCAGACTGCCCTATTCATAAAATGTTGTTTATGTCCAGAGTTCTAAAGCCATTTTATAGTACTGCAGTATCCCTTTTCTATAGCCTTATTAGAACTGCTACAAATATTTACTTTCCAATTCAGTTTCACTTTGTATATCAAAGTTTTACTCTGCAACCACAAACCAACTTGAGGCAAATTATATATAGCTTTCCATGTACCTTTTATTCCTCAGGTGCTAATAAACAAAGGCTCCAAAAATGGATACTGCTTTAGTAATGTCTGTTCTGTTAAATATTTCTTTTGCTAGATGTAAAGATTTGGTGTTGACAAAATGGTTTTAATATGTAAATATGAGTGAATGCCTTTAGTTCACCCCTATTTGTCTATTTCATTTGTCCTCTGGAGGGGGATCCTTTCATGATCTTGAATACATTTCATTAGGTATTGCTTTTTTAGAGTGAAAATACAACTTCTGTCTTGAATTAATCCTGCTGCTGCTATTGAGAAAATGAAAATCAAGAATGTGATGCACTTTTTACATTACTATATACCATACCTTAATAGGTTGCTTTGATACCTTTCCTGTAGCACAGCCACTAACAAAAGTGAATGAATAAAGAAAATTCTCTTTGGGAGGGAACCAATACAAGTAACTATGGACAATAACTTAGGAAAATAAAAAATCGTTGTTATACTTTTTGGCCTTAAAATGTCTTTTACTACTGAAAATCTTTTAGTTTGTTTCAATTTCCTCCCTCTGCCTCATAAAAGAGGGTTTAGGAAGAATGGCTTCAAGGAAGTAGTATTGATTTGTTACTGATTTGTCTTTTAGAAAACAAAATTGTCTACTGTATGTCGGGGGCTTATTTTTTGTTTGTATACAGAGGAGAAATAATGCTGCCCCAAGCCAATCAAATCAATCAAAACTCTTGACTATTCTGTTTTCTACTATATTTTTACTTAACAAAGAAAAACTTTAGGAATGCTACTTGACTAGAGGAAAAGTCATTTCTCAAGCACATACCCAAACCTAAAGGAGATTGAACCCAAAATAATGGAGAAAAAACACCAAATGGTGTGGAAGAATATGAGAAAGATGTGGTCCAAAGCTATCTGGTTATATTTTGATGTTGCCAATATCACAAAGCCAAAATTTTGATTTGCTTATTTAATATATTTGTTGGCCAGAGGTCTATTTTTATATCAATGTGCCTTGCATGTATATTAAAAAAAAATTTTGGAAAGGCCATGTAGTTAGTAATGCCTGAGATAGTTGATGGTTCTTACCACCTCACTAATTATGCAGTATGAAATGCTCATTCTATCGCCAACTGGTGCTCTCTGTTTAAAGTTATAGATCTTGTCACAAACTGGAACTATTTTATAAACTGGGGAAGTGATTTACTTTTTTTGATGTTTTCCTTTTTGTTCTTAGTCGTTAGTGGCTGTTCTGTAGTGGAAATAGTAAAAAGAAACTTCATTCCCTTTCCCTCCCCTCTCAGCACCTTCTTCAAGTAATGTGATGACACCATTTCTTGTGTGCTTTGAAAAAAGTTTCAGCTTGCTGTCTTCTTTAGTGTTATAAAAGTGTTATAAAAAACATTGTTTGCAAAATCTAGGGAGGTAACAGAGTCTAATTTGGAATTCTATGTGAGCTATGATCCAAGTTATTGGCTCTTTCCAACTTAAAAATTTTTATTATTGTTAAAGCACCTTGCTTAGAAAATTTTAATATTTATGTCTGCAACAATTGTCTCAAAATAATGAACTGTGCAATTCTTGTCATTAAAAGAAGAAAAAGAAAAAAAAAAGATCTGAACTCTCCCTAATGTGACTTGTTAGTTTTTCTGTATTTCCTGCCAGTGTAAATGTGAAAAGCTTTGCTTGCATTACGTTTTAGAAATGCATTTTGCACACTCGAATTTTGCCGAAGCTCCATGAAAAGGTTAGATGTAAGCAGATGAATAAAGCTATGCACATGTTTTGAAAGTTTAACTTGTGTGTCATTACCAAAAGTGACCTATCCTACTGCTTTGCAGTTTTACCATCATTAGAAACATGGCTCAAAGTTACAGTTCTGGGTTAGCTCATCAGTGGAACTAAAAGAGAAACACTGGCACCAGTTTTAATTAACCAGTCAGCCTAAGAGCTTGACTTGTTTCTATTAAAGGGCTTTTCTTTAAAAAAACAAATAATAAACAAAAGAACAGTTTAACCAACTCTACAAACTATTGGATGTGCTTACTTCCCCTGAAGTGTTTGGTTTATTTGATCAAATAGAAATGAAAGAATCTTTGCCACATGGAGTTCTGTGACGATTTATGTCTTAAATCTGGCCTAAAGATAGGATAAACTTTTGGCATATATTTGGTTTACTTAATGAATGATTGACTTCAGATTAGAATCAATTTGGTTGTTTAAAGATGAAAGCACATTTTGTTTTTAAGATGATAACATCTTATAAAAATTGCCCAAACTGATTAGAACAAGTTTAGAAATTGGGCATATTTGATTAAATTGCTGCATTCTGCATGTACTAAATAGCTTTACATCTATGTGTACTTAAAAGACTAGATACACTGGCCAGGTTTTGTCCAATCATCTTTGAAAAGATTGTTTTGTAATCTTCAGGACTTTTGTAGAAGAGCTCAGATGTTTAAATAGAAGATAATGCTAATGCTCATAGATATAAAAGTATTTCCATGTTATAGCTTTTCCTATATATAAAAGGGTTTTCTTTATCATCAGTGTGTTCTTGACGTATGTAGTTGATGCTGAAAACACAGCAAAACCCTTCTGTATTTTCACTGAAAGTGACAGTTGAAAACTAAGTCTACTAGTCAAGACTTAAGGTGACCTATAATGCAGGTCCTTAAAAGACATAAATTTAGGAGTGCATCTATCTTAGATAATTGTGGCCACTCCTCACCAACAGTCGTAGTTCACTTAGTCTTAGAACATTGGAGGAGCAAAGTAAGTTGTGTACATTGGCACTTAGCACTGAGTTACCTCTTAATTCTGGGGGAAAAGATAGTGGACTACAATAATGTTAGAGGAATTTTTCCTTCCCTCTTAACAATTGAAAGACAAGACAAAACACATTTTTTCAGTGTTTGTTTTGCTTCAGTTGAAAAGATAGGCCTTTTCTAGATATAAGAATAGTGGCCAGAAATTTACCCTTTTGCTAAATACTTAGGTATTTGCCATAGCTATTTCTGATGTCATGGATTCTGAGGAAGTGTCAAGTGACATGGTGATCTTCCTTTATTGATGTCTTCATGTTCAGTGTTTCAGAAATATAAATTGCAAACATTCTACATTCATATCCAGATTTACTTATTTTATCAGAAAAATTGAGAAATTTGTAGACCAAATTAAGAGACAAGTGTACATTGTTAAATAAAAATTTTTTTAAAGTTTCTGAGGTATTTGTGTTATCTTTTGTGTGCTTTAAAAATAACTGAAAACTAAGTTAATACTGTAATGCTGATCATTTCTTTTTTTTTCCAAAGGAAAAGGTACAAATACTTTATGCTTCAATGTACCATGGTCTGTGTCATGGCCTTAAAAATTATACAGGTTTTTAAGGTGCCTAGAATTGATTTTTTGAAAAATCAAACAGTAGCTGTCCTGCCTTTTTGCTTAACATTGACTCTTATGTTCTTCCAATTGAAATAAGAAAATAGAATTGAGCTTAGTAAGCATCTAGAATAAATTTCCAAGGCGTTCTGGTTTTATTTGTAGCTATATAAAAATGCGATCGTGGCATGCTCTTGTCTAGTTGCATTGAGTCCACCACCTCCAGCTAGGCATGGTCCACATAGATCCCAAGGACCTGGATTCCTGTCCCTGGGATCAGGGGAATGACCAAGATGAACAGTTGAATAAAATGAATAGAATGCTCCTGATTCCTCTCTTCTGCCTGCCTGCCTACTCACCTTCATTCCTGCCTGCACCTTTCCTTAAAAAAAAAAAAAAAAAAAAAAAAAATATTTGAAAAACTTCCTAAATTAGTTTAACATTGATTTGTCACTCCTTAACAAAAAGAAAAATCAGTGCTAACATTAGAAGATGAAAAAAGATACAAAAATATTACCAAAACTGCATATTATATAGACCTGATAAATTTGGTTTACATACTTTAATGCTCTTTGAGATAGGAAATAAATATCCCTGACTTGGAAGTTACTTGCTAGAACACAAAGGAGTTTGGGGTTTTATTGAAACTTCTTAAAAAAAAAAAATTCTCAGCCACCTAGTGTGATTTATATAAAGCATGACAGTTCAGTCTACATTTTTTTAAAATGACATTTATTGGGAGGTTAGCAGCTTATACTTGGAAGCAATGTCTGTAAGTAGAACATAAGATTCATTCTAGATTGCTTAGCAAGGTCACATACTTGAGGAATTCGCTTAACTGGGGCTTTTAAACCACTACTGTTGGATACGGCGGATCGATTGAATCTGAGAAGTCTGGGCGTGAGAACCCCACTCTCTCCAGTGTTTATAGTCTCCTCCATGACGGTCACATTCCAAGACATATTGATACCCACGGTATCCAGGGTACTGGTAGCAAACCCAACTAGAAAATCCAAAGCAAATTGCGTTACTAAAACCAGTTAGGAACTTGGTTTCTATCCTATAACCCGAGCCTCTTCCCTCAAAACAATGGCATAGAATGCTGCTAGGCTTAGAAAACGATAGACACCCAAGTGTGCTTGGCACCATATTTAAGCATAATATTAGCCGCAAGTTACCACTGCATGTGGGAAAAAAAATACCCGAGTAGTTAATATAAACAGTTCTACAGAGGAATGTCTGGGGAGGAAAAAATTAATTTGAGATTCAAAATTACTAATAACTATAGAGTGACAACCATGTCAATATGATGTGACTGTAGGAAGTGTGATAAGACATGACCATTAGTGTACTGATATTCACAAGGTGTACACCTGCAAGAATTACTTGAAAATGTGCTCCAGCCTTTTTTTTGTACTTACGCCCCACACTTTATCTTCATGGAACCAACTTCGTTGTTGAGCCAACCCATGGCTTCTAAGGAAGGGTAGTCATCACAGATCTCCCATTGGTGTCCAATAAAGTTTTCTTTCTCAAAGATGGTAATCTTAGACTCTTTATGATTCTGTAATCCAGAAATTAAAAAACCCTGCCACTATTAAGACTGTCAATTATTTGAATACCTTATTTTACAAATTAAAAACATGAAGGACTTACAGGAAAAAAAGGTACATGATTATTGATCGAAATATAAGAAACCCCATAATCTTGTTTAATCCAATTTAGCATAATATTTAAAATGTGCAAAAATGGATATAATGCTTTGGAACAATAAAAGCAATGAAGAAAGTACCACAGCAGAAAAACATACTTGGAATGCACAACGAACAAAGGGATTGGTGAAGATCCCACAAATCACCAGAAAAGGTAAGCCCGTGTGTGTGATTGTGTGTACATGGTGTTGGAAGCAACCTAAATCAATGTCCAGTAGGGGATTCGAATATGCATACACTAAGGCAGAGACTAACCTCTATGAAGTTCAAAATAGGCAAAACTAGCCTTGGTGATACAAAGTGAGGAGGAATAATTGGGAAGAGGCACCAGGAAACTTTATGAGCTAATAAAATTGTTCTATAAATAATTAGGGTGCAGATTTCATGAGGGTATAGTTTTTTTAAAACTCCTGAGGACATGTGGTATATACATTTTCCTGTGTGTAAATTAGATCTTTGAGGGGGAAAAAGCAAAATGAAAACACATGCAGAGGGGCATTTTTTAGAAGTAGAGCTGTTTAGGTTTCCTTATCCACTAGAATTTTGATAGGATAGGACTTTAAGGTGAGATGATTAACAACGATAATCTGAGAAAACCACAATATATAGATATTGGGAAAGTTCTAACCCAGCTTTACTCCTTAAAGATAATTTTCCACAAACCCCTGAAGTTCAACCTGCTTCTGCTTGTATTCTCCACAGACTTCAGATACATCCCAGTTGGAATAAGCTTGCTGGTTGAATAAAGCTTAATGTTAGAAACCGTTACTTTGAGTCAAAGATAAGAGACACTGGAAGACTGCCTATTTTTTAAGCACTTTATTTTTTACTTAGTTTTTCACATTGGTCGTTCCCCCAGGTGTTGAACATGGGAACTCGGGGTGCGTGTGGGACTGTCACCAGGGTGCACTAGATCGCAGACCTGCCCCGAGTGACTTTTTGCTTCAGTCACTCCACTTACTGAAGGGTTACTTCAGCAGTTCCCTGTTTCTGGCAAAACGCCACACAAATTGGGATTTAATTGGTCAAGGATTTACTTTTTTACTGCATAATAAGAGCTCTTTGTAGTTACCCTATTGCACTTTTGAAGACCTGGGGTCTTGAGTATCCACTTCTGCTACCTCTGAGAAGGTCCTTACCTTTAGTTTAATGCAAATACCATCGAGTAGAGGAGACTCAAATGGCAGACTCAGAAGGGAAGGTCTTTCTCTTTTTACTTTTATCCTTCCTGCCACCTTTCAGCATAACTGACGAGAAGTAACATAGGCGTCAACCTTTCCGCACCCTCTTCCCCGGGCCGCGTGTGCACAGAAGTGAACATTTCAGACTCACAGCTGAACAGATGGGGCGGAAGGACACGAGGCGCTCAGTGAGGTAGGCATGACTTCCACTCCAGGCATCCCAGCAAGGGTATTCTCCTCTCTCCAGGATAAACTGCTGACCACAGAAGCTCGTATGCTCGTAACCAATCCAGCTGCCAAAGATAAGTGACATTTGGGGCTCACAGTCTACTAGACCTCCGAGAGAAAACGTTTTTGCTTTAGATGTCAAATGTGAGATAAAATATCAAGTCAATGCCAATAGAGTCAGACAAAGTCATACATTTATCATACGGGGTGGGGAATGAGCTGGCAGCCAGACTTAGCAGGTTGTAAATGTGCTATTTATTTTGTGATTATCCACTGAAATTAACTACTTCACTAGCTTGAGAAATGCGTATTCGCAAAGTCAGTCTATAGTTATATTTCTTTTCTGCCAAGTCACCGTTCTCTCTACTTGGAGTTCCAGCTTTGGGATCTAGTGACTGACTGCTGCTTCGGGTCCATCCAAACCTACTGGCTTCTTCCTAAGAGCAAAGGGGTGAATAGACACCTGGTGGATTACTAGTCTCTCGTTTCCTTGTCATTTTGTGATTTCTTTCTCTGCTGCTGCAGAGATAATATAATAATATAGCTTATTATTAAAACACCTCAGGTGAATTTTTCATAACCAGGTCTCAGTTCCTAGCAACACCTTAAAGTATTACTCCTTTTAAAGGGTTGAAGAGCTCAATTTTGGTGGTGAGCAGTCTGTGGAAGCCTGTCCCCTGCAGAGCCAGTTCTGCCTAAGCCGAAGGAGAATGTTTTCCCCCCACATAACAATACCAGTAAGCGGCTTGACTGTCCTGCGGAGAGTCAGAAGACAAAACAAGAAGGTCTTTCCACTGAGGAGATTAATCATCAACAAGAAACTCCTGAAAGACTAAATAGGAACATGGCTCTGGAGCCCTAGGGATGAAATCCTTCTCATGGAGAAATTAGCAGTGTCTGCTGGGGGACAAGCAGGAGGGGAGTTAGCTGTAAAGAGCCTGTAAAGAACTTAACAATTCCTTCTGCATTTTCTGCAGGCAAATAAAATCAACAGTCCTCTGGCTGTTCTGAGGGAAACCTAGGTAGAGGCTAGCGGACCCCAAAAACACAGGTCTGATTATTGTCACTTTCCCAACCCATGGCATATGTTTCTTTAATTCTCCCCAAATCTAATGCCAAGTCGTTAACAACCTCATGTTCCCTCTAGCTTCGGGCTACTAATTTACACATGGAGTGATTTCTTTAGAGATGAGTGGAGATCTCTCTCTCAGAAATTATTAGAATGTGGAGGAACAGCTTTCTTTCCCCATCCCCGCAATTACAGTCCCATGCCTGAAAGAACTAGAAATAAGGAGCTCGGGTTCTGCTTTGGTCCATACTCACGCGCCACATTCCACCTTGAGAGACCTCACGTTATCAAAGCTTCGCTCAGAGACATTTGGGCAGGAACTAGTGAACTCCATTTTTTTGCCCTGGAAGTTCTCCTGGTCATAGATGATTATCTGAAATGGGATTGAATGGGGAAAGAGAGCTGGAATGTGGAGAACAGAGGCCCAGGACGATAACTTAACTTGTGTCTGATTGGCCTTGTTTTTTCCCTTATTAGCTATAGCCCAGGGTACCTGATGAGGTCTCTCCCAGTGTAGACATGGTAGGAAGGGATTGGAATTAACAGTACTGTTTGGTGGTGTTCACATGTCCAGACCAGGAGTTAGAGTAGATGTGAGGGATTTATTTATGATAGGAATGGTCTGCCAGAAATGATGGCTCAATGGACAGACCAAAGGTTGTGGACTCTTATTCCACCATACGTGTGGCCCAGAGACCAGGACTCTAGTAGTCCCAGGAGCTAGCTCCCTGTGGGTTGATTATTTCTTAGCTTCTTCAGCCATACGGATTATAAAAACCTGAAGTGTAAAGGGAGAGTTATGACAGAACCCTTTTGTAACATGGACTAGAACTTGGGTCTGAGTCTGACTCGCAAAGCTGTGAACTGAACCCAGAGGGATTCAAGGAAGAGGGAAAGGAGTGTTGGGGAAAATAGTGAAAAATCTGAGGATCACACACTTCTTGTAATGGTCACAGCCAACCTCAAGCTGAGACTTGGGCGTCCTAGTTTCTATCACTTATTTGTGATCTGGTGACAAATCTCTCTTCATTTCTGGGTCCTCAATTTTTCCACAGGCATAATCTATTGTAAAATGACTTTAGCAGTGTAGAGGAGAGTTGACCTAAAAAACTAGGCGATATGTCCCACCCACCACGAATTTCCAGGGTCATTCTTGATCCTGAGATGGCCCTTAGAGGAGGCTCTGACCACAAGGCAGGAAAACTGGGCCCCCAGGAAGTGTCTCTGCGGGATATCCAAAAAAGGCATCCTGTGATCGCAACTGAACTTTGGGTGAACACTTTCCCTGCAAGTTGGTGTTTAATTTGTTAGTCATTGTCACATGGAAAACCCTTGGTTCTGCTCTGTGGCCGCATCCCATCCCTTATCCTATCAGATTCCTTCATTTTTCATGTGATACAGGTGGACTTACCTTCCATGGCCCCAAGGACCCTGGCATGGGGTTGGTCTGAGCCATCTTGGTGGTCGGAAGGGTTTCTGGAAGACAGAACATACACTAACGACATGGTCTCTGGGTGGGGGATGAGGTGACTGAGCACCGGGTCAGGTAATGGAGTTTAATGCCCAGTAAACTGATTTTGACTGGGATCCTGACTGCCTCTCACTAGCTGAACCTCAGTTGTTTTCCATCAGCAAATCTTCTATGTTCAGAGTTATTATAAGGATCAGAAGCAATAATACAGGTAAAGCATTGCACAGGCATGTGCAGGCATGTACCTCTTAATAAATGTAGTTCCTTCTCTTTCTTGCCTGACTTTAGGCACCCCCTACAGATGACAGCATCAACCAAGCCTCACATATCCCAATATAAACCCCTTGGAAACACTACAGATGCCTCATATTAACTCATCAAACTGACCAGTGGTGCATGACCATGCTGCCATCCCTCCCCACTCCTGTCTTCCAGACCAACTTGGCCTTGACCTTCTCTTCAGAAAGACTCTTCTGTCTTCTCTAGCCTGCAGCATCTTGCTCTCCTGCTTTCTTTCTTTTCTTTTTAAAGGAAAGGTGCAGGCAGGCAGGAATGAAATCAAGTAGGCAAATAGGTAGCAAGAGAGAGGAGGAAAAAGCATTTTAATATTATTTTATTTTAGTTGTTCATCTTGGTTGTTCACCCTGGCCCTGGACATGAACCCAGGAATCTGGGTTGTATGCAGACTGCGCTTGGCCAGGGGTGGAGGACCTAACCACTGCTCCAGGACATGCTTCTTTCTGATTTCTGATATTCCTCACAGTACTGAGCTGTGTTCTTATTTAATATATCCTGGGCGAACATATCAATGGTGAGTCTGAGTTTCCTGAGTGGTTGATATAACACCACGCTAAGCCATTTTGGGACAGTGCAGGGTTAGGGAGGGAGACAGGCAACATTTAAAAAGACTTATCAAAGGAAACTGAGGAATGAAAAAGGATGATAGCTAATACTTAACAATGACTCACTCTATGCCAGGTCCTGCTCTAAATGCTTTACCTACATTAGTACATTTACTCTTCACAATAAGCCTATGAAGCAAGTACTGTCAGCAACCTCATTTTACAGTCGGGGAGCCTGAAGCTCAAACAGATGCACGGGGTGCGCCCGGTCACTCAACTGGCTAAGGCAGTTAAGGGACGGATCATGTAAGGCCTGTGGACGTGGGTTTGAGACCTGGCACTGGGGAGAAGAAAAAGAAGTAGACAGTAAAGATAAGGAAGAGTAAAGGAAGGAGGGGTAGGGTGGATGGAGGGGGAGGGAAGAAAGGTAACAGGCAGGTTCTTGACTCCCAACTGCCACTGATGGCCTTGCCCTCTGGTTGATACCAGGCTCGGAAACTGCTGTGAACTCTATGCTGTCTTTCCACTCTAAACCTCTGAATAAGTATTTCCCAACTCCTGCCACTATTCCTTGTCCCAAAGCCCCACAAGCCGGCTCATTTCTTAGGGCCCATCCCTCCTCCCAGTCTTGATCACTAGAACCATCGTAAGTACCACATGAGTGATTCTTTATGGTACAGCCAAGAGAAGGTTGCCACCTCCAGAGTCCCCTGCCACCCATCTTCTCCAACCATTCTAGGGAGCTCTGACCACAGAGCAGGACCACTGGGTCCCTAGGGGACACCTCTGCAGGGAAGGCAGGGAGGCCCTACTCACCCAGCTCCCTCGCTGTCTGGGTCGCCATCTGGTGCCACTTGCTCTGGGGCTCTGCTCTTTATAGTCCTGAAGCTGGTGGCTTCTGGACCTGTCAGCACTCTGCTTTCTCTTTGCTTTTGTTCCTTCTGATCCCAGAGCTTTTGTGGGCTGCTGGGCAGGCAGCCCTCAGACAGAAATTCACAGATGTCCACTGCTGTGCATGAGGATGGAGGCTTCAGGCCTCGGTTGTTGTGGTTTTGATCTCAGAGTCGTTGGGAGGTGAGGACAGGTCTCTGCATGAGTGTTTGTCTTCTGCCCTTCTCCAGGTTTCTCATGCCACCTCAGGACCTTCCTAAGACTCTATGTCCTGTCCAACACACCAAAATGCAACTCATTTCCCATGTAGGACATACTTTTTTGTTTTGAGAAAAGGTAACAAGAAGGGGAGTAGAGGAAGGCTGGCAGGAAGAGAGAAAGGCGGAAGAAGCACTCTATTTCCACTTAGTTGCTCATCCTGGTTCTCCCCGATCCCCAGGGAGAACCAGGGACCTTGGGACCTTGGGATGTATGTGGGCTGTGCTGGCCAGAGGCAGCAGACCACCACTCGACCAGAGCGTGCCGGAGATACAGGATTTTTTTTTTAATGTGAACAATTATTACCATTCTGAACTGTATTAAGAAAAAAATTAGGTGTGTCCTAGCAGCTGAGTTGGCTGGGTGTAGACCATGTAAAGCCCAAGGACACCGGTTTGATATCCAGGGCTGGGGGAAACCAAAACATCTAACTGAATATGCTTCTTCTTCCCCTCCTTCCCTTCCTTCTTTCTTCAAAATGGCTCAGGAATTCTCAAGAATCTTTATTCTACTATATTTATATATAATAATCACAGGCGTGCCCTGGTGGCCTAGTGGGTAAGTCTGCCACCTCCAGCGGGAATAGTTCATGTACAATCCCAAGGATCCAGGTTTGTGATCCGGGGCCAGGGTGAATAGTCAGTGAACACCTAAATAAAATAAAGTGCTCTTTCTCCCCTCTCTGCCTGCCTGCCTGCTCTCCTTCATTCCTGCCTGCACCTTTCCTTTAAACAAATAAAATAAAAAATCAAGGAGTGAGTTCTGGTATATATGCAAGTATTTGCTACAGTGGGAAGAATTTTCCATATGTCCCCAGGATGTCTCTGCTGGCAATGTTTGTATCAATGACTGGCAAGGGACAGAGTCACCTTGGAGAGGATGACAGGCTCTGTCTGACTGGTGACTGTGCAAGGGCTTAAGGAACCGGCTGTCTATGACTGGTGGTTCTTTCTCACCTTTCTCTCTCTTCCTCCCCAGAATTGAGGCCTTGGGGGAAACACTTATTTGATCATTCATTCATTCAGTCATTCACGCATTCTCTAAGCCCTGGACTGGTTCAGGTATTCCTGTAATTCCCATGCTGTAGAAATTATCTTAGAGACTAAAAACATTGGGTTCCAACGAGGGGAACTGAGGCACTGGGGGCTCCAAAGAGGGGAATTGGGGAGTCAGGTATAGGATAAAATTGTCAGAGTATGTTTTTCTGTACTTTTTGAATTTTGAACAGTGTGACCATACTTTCTATAAAAACAATCAAAGTCATTCTTGAAAATAAAGAAACTCCTTATCTGCTTCTTCCACTAGACTTCATGCTCTGTGAGAGCAGGGAATTCATCTTTCTTGTACTCAGCTCTGGGCATAACTCCCAGCTTACTAAATAGGTTTTGAATGAATGCATGAATGACATACTCTGATTGAGCCTGGTGACTCTGGGGCTCAGAGGTAACCGTAATGTGTCACAGTCCTTACTCTAATCACAGCTGACACGCTGATTGTGCTGGGGCTTCACAAAAGCTCAGTTTCCTTCTTTGTAATAAAGGTGCGGCAGGAAAGAAGGTGTGAAGGCAGCAGGAAGGGAGGGAGAGGCAGAAGAAGCATTCATTTATTTTCGTTTAGTTGTTCACACTGGTTGTTCCTCCGGCCCCATACCTTGAACCCAGGACCTTGGGATGTGTATGGGACTGCTCCCAGGTGTATTAGACCACTAGGTGATCAGGGTGCACCCACTCTTTGGCTTCTTAATTTGGGAGATTTACATCTTAGTAAAGTATTACTATAATGAAGGCTATTTTTTTTTTCTTTCAGAAAAGTGGGTATTTTATGGTTTGATTAAAAAGCCCAAATGCACATGCACAAAACACTTGTAGTGGGGCCGGGGAGAGAGGCAAATCAGGATTATCATGCAAACAATTTACAAGTATCCACCCAATATTCTTGAAGTTGCAAGCAGCCCCTGCCTGTTCTCCCTCCATTTCCCCCAATCACCTGAAGTTTCAGGAAGCTGGAAAAGGATTCCCATCTTGTTTTCCAAAAAACCATTTCTACATGTTTTTTAACCAAATTCTAGAAGTATCCTCCTCTGACATTGTTTGGAACTTTTGCTTCACTTGCCCCATGTTTGTTATGGCCTTGGCGCTCCAGCCCTTTCCATCATCTCTTTCCAGAAAATCGGGGCAGAGTCACTCCAGCAATGGGGTGAAGAGAGCAGTCGGTTTGTAATTCCTTCTCCCAAGCTGGGTTTGGGGCTCTCCTGTTCATTCTTAATAACAGTAACTACAACTCACTGAGTATTTACTGTGTGCTAGATAGTACTCCTTTGTCTTTACGACAACCCCATGAAGCATGTTATTTTAATACCCATTTTACAGATGTATTAACTGAAGTCCTGAGGGACCAAGGTCTGGGCCAGGAACCCAGCAGGGATTTGAGTGCATGCCTGTCTGACCCCAAAGCCCATATTCTTTCCTGGGACAACATTGCCTCTATGGCATAAAGTAAGATAATACCTACCTGACTCACTGCTGCCTGGTGGAGGGAGATAAAGTCATTTAGGGTAGTGTTAGATATTCTGCTGGGAGCTCAATACGAAGGAAGGGCATTATTGATTGTGCTAAATCAGATGCTTTCTTGTGCTAGATTCCTGTAGAGACAAGTGGAAGCAAGCAGTAAGGATCTTAGAAATTTATATCAGCTAAAAAACTTTTTCTTGGAAGTCGGGACCACTTGCATTCAGTTTTTCTTATTTTCCATTATTTTTCTTTATTCAATTTAGCAATGTCTCCTGCAGTCCACTTTTCTGACCCTTTGGGGACATGGATTGTGAATCATGTTCCCAGCCCCCACACTCATTGCCAGCAGCTGGAGCAGTTGGCTGTCCGGTGGGAGGGGCTGTTAGTCCGGAGGTGCTGATGAACAGCAAAGGGAATGTGAGGTCACCCCACGGCCCAGATGTCACACAGCTGGTCTGAACGGGGAACATCTCCACACTAGAGCTACAAGCCGCGCATGCTAGATGCTCAGTACAATTTTGTGGCTGGATTAGCCCCTCTGGCTTTGCCTTTGGGCCCCATGAAGCTTCCCAGAATGAGGCCCAGTGCCAGGGGGGTGAGGTCACAGCGCCAGGGCAGCAACTGGACACAGCACTTTGTGGTAAGAGCATAATGGGGCTGACCGGGCGGCAAGCAGCACTTCTGTTGTTTGGGAATAAGCAGATGACAACAAAGCGAAGGGCCCAGTCAGCGTTTGGACAGCACCGACCTCCCGACTACTTTGCGGGGCATCTTTTCTGTTCCTTGCTGCTCCTGTAAACAAGCAGGGGACGCCCAGGCCTACCTGGGCCCGAGGAGGCAGCAGGCCCAGCGCTGGGGGAGAACTTGGGAGGCAGCCGGTGCTTCCAGCTCCTTTTGAGCACTTTCTGCAGCACGCATTCCTCTGCTTTCAGGCACAGTGGCTGCCCACCGCTCCCAGGGCTGCTTGCCTCAGGGCCCAGCCCCTCGGCCTGCCTCCTCTCTATGTAATTGTCTCTAGTGCATTTCCATTTAATTCAGTAGAACTGACTTTCTCATGTTTCAGTGTAAGTCATTTCCTCTCACCTGGAACCCTGTGGAACTGTCAGAAGGATGGGCACAGGATAAGACATATTCTGTTGAGTGACCCTCAGCCTACCATCTCCACTGCCGCTGAGCGCTCCAGCTCTGTCTCAGGGTGGTCAGATGTAACAAAGAAAAGTATGGGCGCCCCAATTAAATTGGAATTCTGGATAAGCAATGAATATTTTTCAGTATTAAATGGGCCCCAAACTTTTTTTTTTTTTTTTTTTTTTTAAGGAAAGGTGCAGGCAGGAATGAAGGTGAGTAGGCAGATAGGCAGGAAGAGAGAGGAGGAAGCATTTTATTTCCTTTCCATTTTAGTTGCTCACATCGGTTATTTTCCCCCTGACCCAGGACTCAAACACAGGGGTGTGTGGTGTGCATCCCTCAGAGGTGATTGACATAACCAGTGCTCCTAGTCCACTAGGGTGTGCCCCAAACATTTTTTATCAACAACAACAAAAAAACAAAATTAAAAATTGTTGTTTATATGAAATTCCAATTCAACTGAGTGTCCTGCATTTTATCTGCCAAGTCTTCTTTCCTTCCATCTTTGTCTGGTGGACCTTGTGATGTCTCTCTGCCAATGTGCTTCTCTTGGGTTCTTTGAAGAAGACTATACAAAAAGTCAGAGTCTTCAGAAAGTCTTCTTTGGTGTACCTAGGCCCACTAGCCACCCCACAACATCCTATAACAAAGGGGATAATGGAAAAGAATCAATATGTTTTTAAGTATGTTCCCAGCAAGTCTGTACCCAGGAGAAACATACCCCTTTTTATTTCTCCCATTTACTCACTGGTTTCTGATCCTCTCAGGCTGAAAGGAAATAGGAGAGGAAGAAGAGAAGAATATTTCTTACTCGATGATCCTAGGCTCAATGGTTTTACACTTTGTGTCTGGAAACTTCAAAGCTACCTGTCTTATGGGCGCTTAATGAGTTTTTTGTTTGTTTTTTAAGGAAAGGTGCAGGTAGAAAGGCAGAAAAAGAGAAGGGAAAGCATTTAATTTTATTTTTGTTTAGTTGTTCACACTGGTTGTTTCCCTCTGGACTCAGGACTCAAACCCAGGTGTATGTGGCCTGTGCTCCTTTGGAGGTGATGACCCAACCACTACTCCACCAGGGTGCGCCATTACTGGTTCTTGAGAGAGCCTGCACCTGCAGTAACCTTGACCTGGGTCTACGCCTCTCCACTATAGCTTCTTGCTCCTTCTATAGCCCTGAGGCTCCTGGCGGTCTGCCTCTAGCTTTGCTCTCCCCAGGACTCATTGGTCTGCCAGGACAATCTTCATCTAGGCACCCAGAATGTATCTCCATTATATCGATTATTATAAATTTAGCTGCAAGTATAGAAAACCTAGTATGAACTGGCTTAGAAAATAGGAAAATTATGTAGTTCACTTAACAGAAAGTAACGCACTAAGGTGAGCTTCAGGCTTGACCTATCCAGTGATATTTCAATGACCCATGTTTTTTCCATCTCTAGTCCACTGACTTCAGTGTTGGCTTCATTCTAAGCCTGGTTGCTTTCATGACTGCTGGATACTTTCCAATAGCAACTGGGGCCCTGTGTTTCATTGTTCAGAAAGCGAGAATGAGACAGAGAGAGAGAAAGAGAGAGAGAGGGAAGGAGAGAGAGCGAGATCTCCTGAAATTTCCTAAGGAGGAACTTTCTCAGTAGCTTCTAGTATTCGAACCTCATGTCTTAATGCGCAGGATAAAAAAAAATTAACATTTTTTTACGTTTGTTTAACATTAAAAAGACTTACAGATAAGACTGAAGTTTCCTTTGATTTCCTTTGATTTCTTTTGATTCCTAAGATTTCACCCCAGTCTTATTCCACTTGCTCCCCTCCTCAGAAGCAACCACTACCCTGAAGTTGTTATGTATGCTTCTCATTTATGTGTGCATAGTTTTACTACTACTTATAAAAATACAGTGTTTTTCTCTTTTGTAAAACAAATGTACATTACTATATGTGAAAATTATGTTATATTTGATATGTATAAATTCTGAAAATCAGTTTCTTCAAAGATGTATTTTTGAAATATGTCAATGTTGATACCATATTGATCATGTTCATTCATTCTTTAGACTGAATAGCATCTGATAGTGTAACTATAGTCAATTACAATCTTCATTTTTGTCTTCTGTTTGTCATGATTTTCTGTGCTTCTCTTTCTCTCTCTCTGCTCCTGCTTTCCAATTGGGCTTTAAATTATTGGTCTGTTTTCCCTCCATTAGTTTGAAAAGTGTATATCCTAGTTATAATATTTTAATAACTATGCTTTAATATTAAAGTATTCAGTTTCTCTATCACTCCTAACAAAAGAAAAATATTAATTGTAAACTTTCTGTCTTCATATTCTATGTTACTATTTGTTTTTTAATTTATTTTTTAGTAATTATGCTTATTTGGATTTACCAATTTATTGTTTACCACTCCTTACATTTCACTCCTTTCTTCTAAATTTATTTTCATTACTAAAGTAGTCCTTTAATAGTTCTTTCTGCAGTTTTTTTTTTAAAGGTGCAGGCAGGGATGAAGAAGAGCAGAAACACAGGTAGGAAGGAAGAGAGAGAAGGAAGAAGCACTTTATTTATTTTTATGTAGTTGTTCATCGTAGTTGTTCTCCCTGCCCCTGAGATGCAAACCCGGGTCCTTGGGATATGCATGGGGTGTGCGCTTGGCCAAAGGCAGAGGACCTAACTGCTACTCCACCTGAGTGCGCCTCAGTCAATTTATATAAATAGTAAAAATTTAAAATCTTTGAATGTCTAAAAACAATTCATTTCACCCTTATTTTAAATATAAATATAACTAGAAATAATATCCCATTTTTGCCTTCTTTTTATTTGAAGTGATACTGGTTTATAGTATACAGCCTTTGTGTGTGTAGCCTTTTTAAATGATCATCTGTATATACACTACATTATGTTTGTCATCAGCATTCTAGTTTCCATCCGGCACCATACACCTGTTTACCCTGTCCCCAGCCCTAAGGAGTAAGATTCCTGATTGGCAGTTATTTTCTTCTGCATTTGGATAATAGTATGTCATTATCTTCTGGAAACCTCAACATTTTGAGAAATCCACTATCTGACTGATTTTTGTTCCCATGTAGAGTGTTTGTTCTCCTTTACTAAGGAGAAAGTTACTTTTAAGATTTTCTGTTTATCTTGGATGCTTTGCAATTCCTCAGGACGGATTGGCTACGAGCTTGTTTTTAATCTCTTTAGGACTTCTGCTCTTTCAGTTGGTGAAGTCATGTTCTCTTCATTTCAGGAAACTTACCCACCATTACCTGTTATGTGTTGATGTTGCTGCCTCCCCATATGCACACCCAAATTATTTGGAGCCTCTCATTTTATACACGGTGACTTTTATTATCATGTATTTTATATTTCCTTATCTCTTTGTTCCATATCCTGAATGATGCCCTCATATTTGTTTTCCAGTTCATTGATTGAATTAACTGTCTAATCTCTCTATTAATTTCTGTTCAAAATAACCTAAATGCTGTCACATCCTGGTGGAGTAGCAGTTAGGCTCACTGTCTCTGCCCAAGAGCACAGTCCATGTACATCCCAAGGGCCTGGGTTCAATTCCTGATGCTGGTAGGGGCGGACAACCAAGAAGAACAACAAAATACAAAATAAATCAATGCTTCTTCCTCCTCTCTCTTCCTGCCTGCCTACCTACTCACCTTCATTCCTGTCTGCATCTTTCCTGAAAAACAAACAAACATAAATGTCTATATGCCTCTCATTTCTAGAATTTCTTTTTTGGTTCTTTTTCAAACACCTTCCTCCCATTATATCTCAATCTTATTATATGGATTTTATTATTTTATGTGTTTGAACATTTTTAACACACTTATTTTAAGTTAGCTTTTGCATTTTATGAGTAGAAACTTTTTTTTTCAGATTGTCCTTTTATCTGGAAATACGGGCACATAAGTTTTCTCACTCATTGCCTCTGCCATCTATCGTGACATTTGCATCCTTGTTTATTTGTTTCTTCAGGGGACAGGGCTTCCTCATTCTCTAGGTTTTGGAGGAATTTTTTGTGTTGCTCCTTGTAAGTATTCTAAGAGTTTCACTACTTTCAGACCATTTTTTGCTGATTTCTTGGACTTGAGTTCTCAGACAGCAAGTCCAGTGTGTACTCAGGTGTTAGCTCTGGGGGTGGCAGTGTTAGATCTCTGATTTTTAACACTCATAGACTCTAGGCGGAAACCAAGCTCTCTTGCTATGTTCTATGGCCCAGTGGTGCGGTATTTCTAGAACCTGCTTTATCTACAAGACAGTCCTTTTGTTCCTGACATTGGACAGGAAACCTGGTTCCAGCTCATCATCCTGAGGCCACATCTCCCATCCCCTGAGGGGTTTTAAATTACCTGCTCTGATACCCTATTGGACTCAGGATTTGAGTCTGTCATTAAGTGAGAACTGAGAACATCTGTGACTGGTCATGAGGGACCTATCAAGAGTTTTGGGGGTAACATTTCATTGACATCTAACTCAAAGAAGTGTGCATAAATCATGAGTGCACTGTCTGATGAGTTTTTATAAAATGCACGTATGTGTATAACTGCCACACAGCTCAAGACAGAATTTACTGCACAGAAGCCTCCTCATGCTCCTTCCAAGCACTGCTCTCCTCTGCAACATGACTATGATTTTTATTTCTAGCAGCTTTAGATTTATTCTGATAATTGTGTACTTCATACATCTGGAATCATGCGGTATATACTCTTCAGTGTCTGGCTCCGTTCTCTCGTCTTTATCTTCTGAGGTTCACTCATGTCACTGTGTCTCTGGAGTTGAGTCATTCTTATTGCTGTGTAGTAGTCTATGAAAATATCAGAGGTTTTTTTTTTTTTTTTAATCTAGTGTTGATAAACACTTGGGAAGTTTCCACCTCAGGGCTATTATAAAAGAGGATGGACACTCTTACACCTGTTTTTGATTAAGATATGTGTGCAGTCCTTGTGGGACTATACCTGGAATGGAATTGCTGCTTGGTTTTCGCAGACACTGCCCAAAAATTTCCCAAACTTGGTATACTAATTTACACTCTCACCAACCGTGTGGAGAAGCTTTCAAGTCTGTGAACACAGATTAGTAGATTCAGAATCAGAGTAGACAGGATTAGGAATTACTACTGCTCCTTTTCAAGGAGAATAAATCAAGACTGACAGCAGTACCCTGGGTTTATAGCTTTTATCATTCCTAGATAACTACAAAGTGTGCAAAAATTCACCACAGTGTCTGATCTTTTTACCACATGCCAGGCACTGTTCTGAGAGGTCCATCCTTCTTGCAGGTAGGTATTATTATTGTTTCATATGTCAGGTGAGGCAGCTACAACTCAGGAAGAAATAACTGTCCCAGGCTCTGGCCCCTGAAGCTGTGAGCGGGGCAGCCTGACTCCAAGGTCAGGGCTGCAAATATGTGCCTACCGACTCATTCCGGAGTGGGGCCTCAGCCTTCTGAAAAAATTCTTTAGTAGTTTCCTAAACCCTAACATACAGAGCCGTATGTGATGACGTATGACTCCCTGGACCTGTTGGAATTTGCCTAACTGCCTCTCGAAATGAAGGGAAATTGCCTTTGTAACTGAGCAGTCACCCTGAAGAATTCTCCTCCCAAAAGCCTTGCTTCTGTCAGGTGTACCACAAATCACACCGGCTCAGCGCGGGCACACAGGGCCACTGCAGTCACATTGGCCGAACGGAATTCTAGAGAAGTTCACGTGTGTGCTGCTGACCACCCACTCAGCGGCAGCTCCTGGCAGCAGCTCCTGGCAGCTAATCTCGACCACCAGGGGGCACACGCCTGCCCCTATAGCACCCTCATTTCGAGTCTTCCAAAGCCGGTTCCCTGGGGATAGCTGTCAGGGTCTTGGGGGACAGGCTCTGCCAAAAAACCCTGTATTTAAGAACAAAGACATGAGAATTGGGCTCTTCTGAGTGTGGTCTAAGGATCTCCAGTTCCTAATCACCTAGGATGCATGGTTAAAATGCAGGCTCCCGTCTGTTCACATAGAGTACAGAATCAGACTTTCTCTGGGGAGGACCTGGAAGTGTATGTTAAATAAAGTTACCCACTGATTTTGTTTTCATGCACATGACTCTATTCAAACAAACTATGTTCAAATATTGATTTTTTTACATGGTAACTGGGTGATCAATTACTCTAAGACTCCATATTATCACAATAGGGGATAAAAACGCCTATCTAGCTCTTGCTCTGAGTAATAAATGAGACAACTCATGTAGAGAGCTAAGAATGGAGCCCAGGCTGGGGGAACAACCAAGATAAACAACTAAACAACGATTAATGAAAGTGTTTCTTCCTCCTCTGTCTTCCTGCCTTCCTGCTTACTCGCCTTCATTTCTGTCTGTACCTTTCCTTGAAAAAAAAAAAAAAAAAAAAGCATCATCATTCATCATTACTATTCAATCATCTTAGAAGGAAGTGTAGTGAGAAGACAAAGAGAACCATGGGTGAGAATTGGAAGAAGGTTGGCATATTAGATTTCAGTCTGGTCTTTGCTACCAGCTCACCAGCTCTGTGTACTTGGTCCAGTCACTCAGTAATTTGACTTGCCTGGGCCTCTGTTTCTGCACCTATAAAATCAAAGAGTGGAACTAACTGGTCTGTGAGATTCCTTCCAGTGCTCCTGAACAATACCCGCTGCCCACCACAGCAGTTCACCTGTGTTCCTACAGTCCCTGTGTGACTGCATCACATCAGATTACATTGCTAATTCTCCTCCCTGGCTTTTGTGAGGAAGAAGAACTCATGTCTTCTTCATCCTGGAGCCTCAGAGCCTGGCACACTGCCTACCATATGGTTCCTGTGCAATAAATTATATTGGAGAAAGTAGAAATACAAAGTGTGACACAAATGTGACGAGTTAGGATAATTTTTATTCTGAAATGGTCTTTAAGAAAACAGCTGTTATGGTAGAGGGAAGGATTAGGCCAGGAATTTCCGGAGGAGACTGAGGACCTAAGGTGGGCATGTAGAGAACTAGTAGACGGAGAACTGGGTGCAGGGAATTGGTGAAGGGAAAAGAGGCTGGAGTGGGGAGTTTAAAATGTACTTCACCTACTAGGAGCTTCCTGCCATTGGTCTTTTTGTTGCTGTTGATTTGAATTTTTGTGAGAAGCAGGAATGTGGTCAGGTTCTCACACAGCGAGCTGCCTGTAGCAGATCTTCAAATATTTCAGATACTTAACTAGGAATCATAGCTGGAAGGACATGGAGATTTGAGGTAGTCATCTCGTTTTTACAACAAAACAGAAAACCTTGAGACAGAAAGGTGAAGTCCTTTGTTCAAGGTGACACATCAGGTAGCAATGGAGATGAGGATATGGGGCTGCCAGCTTCAACTCAGGACTCTGCTTCCTCCAACACCTTAGGCTGGATAACAAACGCACAAGGGGCAGGGTCGGGGGATGTTTCTGAACTGGAGTTTGTGTCTGTGTGAGTCTCCGGGTCTGTTGAGGTTAGCTGCCTCCTGTGTGACTCCACCTGACTGGCCCTGGGAATGTGAGGCCCAGAGCTGAACGCATCGCCTTCTTCCTGAGTCTTCTACCTCCCCTTGAGCAAATGGTACCATTGGTTATTATCCATCACTCCGATTAGAAATCTGGGCACCATCCTTGTATCACCATCATCTCTCGTCTCAGTTCCTGGTTTCTCTCCACTTCATCCCTGTCCTCACTACTGGGCTTCAGTCCAGGGACTGGCTACAGACTCCTAACCCATTTCACTCAATCTCCAGTCCCCAGAAGTCCAAAGTATTATCTGCAGGATGTTTGTAAAGCAGGAATCTGGTCAAATATTCATTGAGGTTCTGTACTTGTGCTAAGTGAACGAAGATAAACAAGGCTGACAAGGCCTGAAAGATGAGCGGGGCAAGGGTCACGGGGAGAAGCACCGCATTTTGCTGTGTAGAATGTGCCCCTGTGTACAATGCGCAACCACATTTTTGGCCCAAACTTTCAGGAAGAAAATCTTTCGTTTTAATTGTTTAATTCAAATTTTATTTGTTTATATTTAGGTACTTATTTTTTATATTATAAAGGAATTTCAGCATTTATTTTTTAACATATGGTACAAGGAATTTCATGTAACAAACAATGACAAAACACAGGAGCAGACACAAGGTGCTAGAAGCTTTGCTCCCTGTGGCCCCACGGTCTGATGACACTGTCTGTGCGGGGAGGTCCAGTGTCTCTCGGCAGCTCTGTGGCTGTGCTCTTTAGCATATTTAATAACTGTTAGCTAAAAGCTTGTCTGTATTTTTGTAAAAATATCAACTAGATTTCTAGTTCGCACCTAAAATGTATGAGAAATGTCACGCTCTTCGCCCTGTGGTGATAAAGTCGACATCACCCATCTTATCAGAGTCACTTACTCTGTGGACATTATGTCAACTTAGTTTCATTTTGTTGAATCATTGGTGGAATTGCTTTTGTTGCAAGTTTGTAGTAATTCAACAAAGCCAATGATCATATTCCAGGGTATTATTTTGTATACAGAGATCATTATTGATTTGTTATGCTTTTGATTCATAAGCACAAATAAAAGAATGAAAAACATGTATATAAATACAGAATTAGTATCACCCATGTATAATATGCATCCTTATTTTTCCCTTACAAATTTGGGTACAAAAGTGTGCATTATACACAGCAAATACGGTAAATGTAATTACAATAGGTCACGGTAAGTGATTCATCATGGAAGCTGGAATGAGATAAGAGTTTCAGGGAAAGAGTTGCCTTGCTTGGTGTGTTGAATGAACAAATATGAGTAAAAGAATCCTTTGATCCTTTGGTATCTGCTTACTTCCATGTGTCTTGTGAGCTGTATATGCACTAAATAATGTGAAAAGGCCTGTGAGCATGTGTGTTGCCAGTGGGGGTTGGATTCAGCTGTGAGTAACAGAAAATCCAAATAACACTGGTTTTGATAGGATAGAAGTTTCTTTTTTCTCTGACTTTAAGTCCAGACCTAAATGATCAAAGGATTGTGGGGTATTTTTGTTTGTTTGTTTTTTTAAAAAAGGACTCACATGCCCTGGTGGCTCAGGCATTAAATCTGAGGTTCCAAGGCTGACCAGATTTCCTTGAGACAAAAGTGGGATGGAGCTTGTGGTCCCCCTCAACAGACTGGGCTTGGGGCAACTCAGCTGCCCCTTTTGCCCTGCATTACAGATGGCCCTGGTTTATCAAAAACGGGAAAAAATTGACGGTTGGGAAAAGTGAAAATAAATGATACTGTCCCATTTAAAATGGAAATTATGATCAGTCTGTGTAAAACCCAAGGGCCCAGATTCTCAAGCTGGGGCAAGGGGAAACAACCAAAATGAACAACTAAGTAAATAAATAATTTCTTCCTTATTTCTTCCTTCCTGCTTGCCTACTTGCTTCCATTCCTGCTTGATACCTTCCTAAAAAAAAAGAGAAAAAAGACTGGTGTGTCCTGGTAATATAGCGGTTAAGTTTGCTGCATCCGGCTGAGTGCAGTCCACATGTATCTCAAGGATGTAGGTTCACGTCCGGGGCCAGGGAGCAACCAAGATGAGCAACTAAATAAAAATAAAATGTTTCTTCCTCCCTCCTCCTGTTTGCTTGCCTACTCACCTTCATTCCTGCCATCACCTTCTCTTTTTTAAAAAAAGGTTGCAAATTCTTTGACACTCTTTCCACTGAGAAATGTAGGTGTGCAGATCTATGTCCCTTCTAGAATCTGGGTGAGCTGTAACTGCTTTGATCAATAGAGGAGGCAGAAGTCATATCAACTGACATCTGAGGTTTGATTGTAAAAGGCCATGGAGCAGCTGAATTTGAAACAAACGTGTATTCTGATCTTTGGAACTCTTGTTCTTGGAGCCCCATGGAAGAAATCCAGCTCTTCTGAAAACTCCCCACTGGAGGGACCACATGTGGGTGCTCCAATATTGAAACACAACTCTGCCTTTTAGATATCCCTGCCAAGATTCTAGACATAGGGCATGCCTTGGTGGAATAGCAGTACTTTGGTCAGCTGCCTCTGGCCTAAGCACGGTCCACATACGTCCCAAAGACCCAGGTTCACGTCCCAAGCTGGGGAGAACAAAAGTAAAAATAAACAAAATGCTTCTTCCTACTCTCCCCTACTGCCTATTTCCTGTTTTCCTTCATTCCTGCTTGCTCCTTTCCTTTAGAAAAAAAAAAAAAAAAGAAGCTGCTAGACAAGTGAGTACACTGTCTTGGATCCTCTGAGCTAACCCATGTACCAGCTGAATACCACCAGGTGACTTTAGTCATAAAGACAAAAAAATATCCAGCTGAGCGCTGCTTAGAAGTTGTGCCTTTAATTCTACGTACACTCATTGACCAGAACAGTCATGTGGAACCCCTTACTGAAAAGAAGTTTGGGAAATGAGGTTTATTTCTGGGTGGACATTGTTCAGCTATAAGCAAAAAGTTCTATAACTAAAGAGGAAAAGCAGTCTCACAGTGGGGAAAGGTTAGCCGTGTGTGTGTGTGTGTGTGTGTGTGTGTGTGTGTGTGTGTGTGTGTGTACGGGGAGCAGCTGAATTTGAAACAAACATGCAGCCCTGGCTCGAGCCTGACCTCTTCTCCCCCACCCCCACCCCCAGGGCCAGACTGCTGGCACCAGCTTCTCCTCCTCCTGACTACTTCCTGGTACCCACATTTGCTTCTGGGTGGTTGAGAGGACACTGGATTAGGGTGATTCCAGGTATCCTCTAGAAAATCAGAAAGACAGGAGGTGGCTCCAGCCTGGAACCTTGGGCAATGCTCCTGAGCCTGGCCTGGGGGTCCCGTCGCTATTGCCAGGTGGGCCAAGGACCCAGAGTCTGGTCTTTCGTCTTTGGGAGTAGCCTCCCTGCTAGCCAACTTCCTGCTTCTGAATGGTAAAAACAGTTCATGTCGATGTTTCAAATATTTCATCACATCTTTGCCTGGGGAGGTTTCTGTCTGACTTGTTCATATACAGTATTACTTTCTTTTTTTCTTTTTCTAAAAGAAGGTAGGCATGAAGGCGAGTAGGCAGGGAGGAAGGAGGAAAGAGGAGGAAGAAGCACTTTATTTATTTTTATTTAGTGGTACACCTTGCTTATTCTACCTGGCCTGGGATGCAAACTCCGGTTCTTGGGATGTATGTGGACTATGCTTCAGTCGGAGGTAGCTGACCAAACCACTAACCACTAGGGTGCGCCTCATATGCAATAGTTCTTGATTCTAGTGAGCAGGCAGCTTGAGTGACACCAGAGAGCCAACTGGTGTGTCTTTGTGGCGCATTTGCATAGTATTTGGTGCACAGGCTCTGGAGTCAAGACTGAGTGCGAATCAGCTCCACGCCCACCGGGTGTGAGGTCCTGGGGACAAGGCTCTTTGAGGGTCCATCTCCTACTTGTTGGGTGGGAATAATAAGAACTGCCTCATAGGATTTTTACGAAGATTAAATATAATCACATGATATATCCTTATCATAGTGCCTGGCCCATAATAAGCACTCAATAGAATAATGATATGTTCATATAAGATGAATGATACAAATTTTTTGAGATCTTACCCGTTTTTCTCTTTACTGGTATTTTAACACCTCATCCCACCACTGCCCCCTTTTCAAGGACCTGGTTTGTCCTGTGTTCATTTCCTCAGGGGATAATAACTCAGAAATAAAGTTGTTCTCTAGCCTAGTTTTCCAGAAATCTATTCTTTGGGGGGAATAGAGAGGTCTCTGAACATCGATTGAATTTTGAGGAAAATGTCCTAAGTGACAGCTGGGTAGGGTATGTTTGAGACGCATAAGGCTCCCTCTAGAAACTAGAGAATTTTCCTACAGGTTTAGGGGAGAAGAGCAGAGGGTAGGGGTAACTGTATAGGTGACTATGAATCCCAGCAAGATGGATTCTGCTAAAGTGGCGCTAGAAAGGAAATGAGGGCATGGGGAGATGGGGCAGATGGGAACTTGGCCCCCAGGAGTCCTGAGCCCTCAAGCCTAGCAGGGATGTAGCAAAGAAAGTCACCAGAGGCATGGTCTGGTGGCATAGAAGTTTAGTGCACCTCAGGCACAGTCCATATACCTCCCAAGGTTCCTGGTTCAAGATGCTGTGCTGGGGGTAACAAATAAGATGAACAACCAAATAAAATAAAGTGCTTCCTCCTTCCCTCTCTTCTTGCCTGACTGCCTACTTGCCTCCATTCCTACCTTTAAGTAACTTCGAGAGAGAGAGAGAGAGGAGAGAGAGAGAAAGAGGAGAGAGGGAGAGAGAGAGAGAGAGAGAGAGAGAGAGAGAGAGAGAGAGAGAGAGAGAGAGAGAGAGAGAGAGAGAGCCACCAAAGAAAGGGTATCTCAGCAGTCACTCATGTGCAGGTAAATGTCTGCAGGTCAATGTCTGCAGGTCAATATCTGAATACATGACAATAAGTGACCCAGATGTACCAGTCAAGTACAGATGGCATTGTGGGCTGAATGCTTTGCTTATACTCATGCCTTGGGACAACCTGACAAAATTGTGGTGCAGAGAGAGGGAGGGGGAGCCTGAAACAGACTGGTATTAAACTGAGTAATACACGTCTACCTCTTAGATGCTGCCGTAGAAGACACATTCCTGCTCTGCTGTGTCACATACTTTACAATTTACAATGAGAATCTGTGGAGTTGTAGTCATCCAGACCTAGGTTTTTTAATTCCAGCTAAGTGACTCCACTAATTTACTGAACCTCTCAACTTCCTCAGCTGCAATATAGTGGTTCTTACAAGGTTGGAGAGAGGATCTGAATGAAATAGGAAAAGTAAAGTTCCTATATATCTGGCACTGGGAAGCCATCCAGTATTTGTTGGTTCTGTTACACAAATGAGGACCAGAGAGGTAGACTGAATCGCCCAAAGTCACACAGGAAGTGACAGAGTCCTGGGCCCTTGAGTTTGGGTTTAGATGCTGCTCTCAGGAAGAGTCCAGACAAACGGGGAAGACTTTTTGGAGAAGGGGTCTTTTCCCTACAGAGTCATTCCTAAGCTTCATCCTCAAGCTTCCCTGAGCTGCATTCGGAAGCCGGGAAAAAAGGGCTTCACCAGTAGGCGCTTCTACTTTGGGAGGAATAGCCACCCCTCCTGATTGATCGCTGCCAGTGCTGGCCAAGCACTCCTTGGGAGCAGGGAGTTTCAAAGTCAACCTCACCTGCCCCTCCACATGGTGACTGTCTAAGACCCTCAGGGTGTCCATACCTGTGGAAGGAATTTTCCGAGCCTGGTCAGCCATGGCTATAGGGAGAGCTGAGAGAGAAGTTGGGAGATTCCTGCGGCTTCTGCTGTGCTGAGTCAGCAGGACTCAGACTGCTCACTATGCCATGGTGCCTCCCAGATTTTGTCCCAGCTCTTTCTGAGTATTCCTCTAACAGGGCCTTTGAGATTTGGCAATAAGCAGCCCATGTCTGCATGTTTCCTGGTCTGCAGCACCTGTGAGCAGGCAACAGACTTAATTTGGCTTCTAGTTCTCAGCAACAGCTATTCTTTTCCAGGTAGGAGTGTAGTGGGCCTGGCTCTGGGGACCTTCAGAATTCAGAGGCATAATAACAGGAATTTAGGACAGATTGAAAGAATGTCTTGCTGATGGGGAATAGGATAAGGCTCTGGAGTAGGCCTTATCTGTAGGACTGGTTCAATGGCATTTTCCCCCTGGGATCAGAGCGACCTTTGTCCAGTGCCCTATAAACCTTTGTCCCCAAATCCAGAAGATCTGAGTTCAGAGGAGTAGTAGGAGCCACAGAGGTAGAGCTGATTTGCACAACAAGCTGCTGAAAACCCAGGATTCCCTGATCCTAACTCTGCAAAGTCTTTGTTCTGTGAAGTTTCCTATCTGTGATCTAAGTTCTTCTCTCAGAATTCCTACTGGTTAAAGAATCTTGTTTATCCCTTCTGAGGTTTTCTCTTTGGGGAAAGTCTTTCATTCTCTGCCTTCAAGCAGGAAAATACCTTGCTTAGTCTACACCAATGGTTCTCAACCAGGGGACAATTTTGTTCACAGGGGACATTTGGCAATGCAGACATTTTTGACTCGGGGTGGGTATCCAGTGGTATCTAGTGAATATAGGTCAGAGATACTGCTAAATGTCCTAAACAGTGCCTAGGACAGTCACCTAGAATGTGGAATTAGTGTGTCAATGTGTGAGATCGAAGCTGAAGTTGAAACAGCCTCGCCTACGCAGACAGATCTGTCCCATTTTCAACATTCTCTTGAGAGACCCTGTTCTCTTCATTGCCTTAAAGCCCTGGCTTTAGGGTTATACAAAATCCAAGGTTATACAACTGCTAAGTGGTTGAGCTGGGATTTGAACTATCAAGTCCCAGAAGTCTTGTTTTTATTCACTGTACTATACTGTATCTACTGAAGTAATGCTTCCAGGAAAAAAACAGTGTTCACTGCTCCCACTCTACATTCCCCACCCTCAATGATCAAGCAGGAGAGTGAGGGTAATGGCAGAATTTTTTGTCAGATGGCATTGCCCAGCAGGATCTGAGGTCTCTGCTACTACCCCGAGCCAGCTGCTTCCCATCACTGGGCAGGAATCCTAAGGCAGGCTATGTTGGGAACTGCTCTTCTCAGCTACTTACTAGCAAGCAGGCCCCAGAAGCCCGTCTTCTCCTCATCAGAGTGAAGCAGGGAATGACGGGCAGGCCACCCTCAGAAGTGGCAGCAGCTGAAGAAGATGGCAAAGAGGGCCTGACACGGGAAAATCTAGCCCAAGTAGTGCCGCTCCACTGGGTTCATGACAAAGCATGAACCACTCGCCCCATCACCCATCATGAAGTTCAGGATTATTATCTTTTCTGTGGCCCCAGATATAAAGCAATCGATAGTTGTGGGACAGAGGTAAGAGAGAAAGTGAAATAGATAGGGAACCTCAAACCCTAACAGAAGTCATTGCTCCACCAGGAAGGTCAACTCCAAAAAGGCCTGTATCACCGTGTGGTCAAGTCCCTGTATGACCATAGCCTCGGGTCCCAGTTTATTGTCCCAAGGTATCTGGGAAGAATCCCCTATCTCAGCAGGAGCAGTCCCTCTAGGAAGTGAAAGGATCCCAGGAGTCTCAGCCTAGATCTCTGTAGGGCTCCTCCAGATGCCAGTTCTTGCAAGTTAGCCGTCAGATCCCCCCTCCACATTGACTGTCTCCTCTGTTGTAATCTGGTTCAGGACACAGATGACCTACAGAGAGAGGACATGGCCACCAGCACTATCTGAAAAACCCAGAAGCACAACTGGGAGGCTGATGAGAAGCTGTCGTAGACGACATTTATGCAGCCAGGATTGCAGGTGAGCTTGGATTGCCCATCTCTGTAGACAGTATCTCCCACCAGGGTGACCAGCAGAATGCCGACAACCAGAACAGTGAGCCACACCTTACCCACCACATGGAATAGTTCTGCACTTGGGTTAGGAGCGGGGTCAGGAACAATCAACCACACATCTGTGGGCACAGAAATCACAAGCCTTAAGGAAGGAATTGAGGTGGGTGTGGGAGAAGAGAAGGAAGGGGCAAACATAAGGCCCTGGCAACCGGATATTTGCAAAACTATTTCTGGCCCACAGCAAGAGGTCCAGTTCCATCTGTGCCTGCCGCCGAGGCATCCCACTGGCTGCCTGACAAGGACAAGAAAGACAAGCTGGCAGAAAAGGACACTGAAGAAGAAAAGATGGAAGCAGCAACTCTCAGAAGTCCAAACAGACTCCAAATTAACCAGTCTACAAACTACTGTTGCAATCAGACTTTATTGACTCTTCCACTTTTGAATCTTCCAATTGTCCTGGAAATCTGTTTTTAGACCTACCTGTACCAAGCACAGCACATTTTCCCCAAGATACCACAACAGACAATCCATGATTGAGATTATTTTTCTACCAGGTTCCAGGGTAACATGTCACCATGTCAGCATTCGAAAGACAAATCATACAGCCCCAATCCTTTCCCTGTGGATGCTCCTTAGGGCATCACGTTGTAAACATCTCATCTTACTTTACATTTCTGCAGTTCTCGTCTCTGGTCCTGGGAATTACTGAGAACGTTTCCAAGGCATAGTTAGTGAGGGAGCGTGGGAGGGAGGTGGTTGTCCTATTATTGTCATCAGCATCCTATTTCGGTCTCCCAAATACTCATACACTCTAAATATAGCAATGGCAGCATACTAACTATTCAAACTTGACTAAATAGCCTTCTCTAATTCCTTCCTAAACAGAATCCTGGAGCTGCCATGGGAACCCCATTCTCCTCCCTTTAACTTTCAAGAAATCAAGTTCTCTTGAGTCTCATCGCCCTAGCAGTGCCATCTTAGTCAATGTACTGTTCTCTTGCAACAATGCAAACATCAGTATTCTTCTAAGTACCTCCAACCTCTCACTGGTCCTGGATAATGTGGTCCAGTAGGATGGCCAAAAGCATCTCCAACTCAGCATGTTGCTTTGCCTCCAGTTTTGTCCCCTGGTTTATCCCCTTCCATGACTTCATTCCTAAGATGTATATCTGGTCATGTTTCCTTGATTAAAATCTCCCAATGGCTCCCCATTATCCTCAGGATAAATCCCAACTTCCCAGGATGACATTTAAGGCCCTCCCTGATCCGGCATCAACCCATCTGAGACATTCTTACCCTTCAACCCTCAGAATTCATGGAAGTCCTACACACACGCATAAAGCTTCATGCTCCTGAGCAGTAACTCGCACTGTTCCTTCTGCCTCTCCACTGTCCTTCCAGCTAATTCTTACTGATTGTCCACCATTCAGCTCAAGCAGCACCTTCTCTAAGAAAGTTTTCTGACCCCATCCCAGAAACCACTGACCACCCTCAAGTAGTCTTCCGTTAGCTACATTGTCGGTTGCACGTTTATCTGCATGAAATCATTCATTTACATGGAAATGTAACTCCATCATTAGATGTGAGTTATTAGAGGAGAGGACTATTATCTCACTTGTCACTACTCTTGTGCCTATCGTCACCAATTAGATAGTTGATAAAAGTTTGTTGGATGCATGAATGACAGATCTATATTTGAATTCTGGCTCTGTCACTTGCTAGCTATTTGACTCTGGGGTCAATTGCTTAAGATCTGGAGCTGTTTTCTCCTCTGTGAAGTAGATATTTTAACATGGAATTGCAGAGACATAGCCAATTACAGATAATATATTTTTAATTGCTTGTCCCAAATTCATAGAAACAGAAAATAGAATAAATATTACCAGAAGCTGGCAAGGGAAGGAATGGGAAATTGTTTAATGGGTATAGAGTTTCTCTCTGAGTAAAGAAAAGTTCTAGAAGGTGTACTCAGGTGTTAAGTCCATACCTGGGGCACAGTCCACATACAGCCCAAGGATCCAGGTTTGTAGCCCGGGACCAGGGGGAGCAACTTGATAAATAAAAATGCTTATTCCTCTTCTCTCTTCCTTCCTGCCAGCTGCCTGCCTTCCTTCCTCTAAAAAAAAAAGTTCTAGAAGTAGATAGTGGTCATTGTTTCACAACATTGTAAAAACGCTCAATACCATTAAATTGTAAACTAAAAATGGTTAAAATGGTAAATTTCACATATTTTATCACAAAAAAATTTTAGATAACCAAAGAGGACTGAAAAGGCCCTTGTTTATACCTAATACCTAGTCAGTGCTCAGTAATCAACAGAAGCTGTCACTGTTGCTGATGGCTGACCCTCTGTCCCCCCACCTCCACGCTGACTTCCTGCTCCTCACTCCCCAGGAAGAAGATACTGGAAACTTCCAGTCTGACTGCTCAGACTTGCCCCAGGAAGCAGGAACTGCCACAGAGATGTTATCTGTCTACATCTGCCTTCTCAATCAGGAGGGGCCACCCAGAGGATGAAGGTCTCTAGGAACTTTCTTTTCTTGACAAGCAGAGCCAGGAGTCAGAAGCACAAGGAAACTACCTGTCTCCCATGTTCATCATCAGGTGGGCTTCCCGCGCATCTCTGTCAGTTCTGGGTCCCCGACGCCCTGAAACTTCTCTCCCAGTTCCACCTCTTCACAGAGCAGAGGCTCAAGCGCCTTCTCAAACCCCAGAAAAACAGAACTGAGTTCCTCCTCCTTCTGCTCTAAGCCTGGCAGAGGAAGGAAGAGAAAGAAATCAATGATGCATGGAAATAACAAGAATGGTGGGCCCGGTAGAGTAGTGGTTAGGTTCTCTGCCTCCGGCAGAGCACAGTCCATGTGCATCCCAAGACTGGGGTTTCTGTCCCAGGGTCAGGGAGAGCAACCAAGATGAGCAACTAAAAAAAACAGATGAAATGCTTCTTCCTCCTCTCTCTTCCTGCCTGCCTGCCTACTCACTTTCACTCCTGCCTGCACCTTTCCTTTAAAAAAAAAAAAAAAAAGACGAGAAGAAATGCTAGCTAGACCAAGAAGAGAGTACAAGTCGAAGAACTTATTTTCCATCTCCCTTGAAGGATATATTTAAAAAAAAAAGTTTAAAAAAAATTTTAAATAACAGTACGAGTGAGTGAAGTTAGATGATTCTGGTTGCCAGAGTTCAAATCCCAACTCAACCACTTAGCAATTATATAACCTTGGACAAAATGCTTAACCTCTCTGTACCTCTCTGTTTCTTTACCTGAAAAATGGGAATAATAGATCTTACCTCATAAGAATGTTGGGAGGATGGACTTATATCTGTAAAGTGCTTGCCAATGATAGCTGGCTCCAGTAAAGCATTAGCCAAGTGCAGCACTAGCTGACTAGCGTGTTGCCTCTCCTCCATGCCTGCTCCACCCAAAATCAAGAAATCAGTTATCAGCACCTCCTCTTGTTCCTATGGCTGTTGATAGTCAAGTCCCCACAGATCTCCCTTCCTGCTCCTGCACCTCTCTTCTTTCCAGGTCCTCATATCATCTTCCTGGCTTGGACTTGCATTCTTGGTCCCCTGAAATTCTATTGCTGAGCCTGCCTGCACCTCCCTGCCTGCTCTGTCCCTTTCCTCCACCCGAACCTGCACTTGCCTCCCTTTGAATTAACCTGATGCAACCAGCATCTTCCATGAGCCAGCCCTAATCAAAACCCTCTCCATTCTAGTCGCAATTCTGCCCTCTTTTAGTGAAAACTTCCTTGACCCCTCCTCCGGTCTTTTTAACCAATGAGCCTTCCCAGTGACTCCACTTGATAATGTCATACACTTTTCTGTGACTTCCCCTTTAGTGAGGACTCAAGCAGTTATTTAAATCCATCCTGCCTTGTAGCTTCTTCCATTAGGCTCTGACTTCACTTCAATGGCAGGCAGGGTGGCGACCCTGTGCTCTGTGGGAAGAAGACACACAATCCTACTCTTAGCTAAGGGTGTGGATCAATTCATATATGCCAGTTAAATTTAGTTTTCATATTTTAGGCCAGAATTAAGAGAGGGCCCACACAGGGCTATACATGAGACATATCAAAAAACAAGAAAAGATGGATTTTCTCCACTTCCTTTCACACCTTGGGGCAATTTCAACAATCCTTTAATGAGTAAAAGACTCTTTTCAAAAGTCTAATAGGAGCTCTGCTTGCTGCAATGGAAACTGTTCTCCTTGGGCCTCAGGCTGGCTCTGAGAAGTGAAGGGACCTTTTGGATTCTATTGTCTAGGCCAGGGTTCAGTAATTTATAGCCCTTGGTCAAATCTGGTCCACTACCTGAATGCTTTGGCTATTGAAGTCTTTTGTGATTCCACACAAATTAAAAAAAATTTTGTGTGCCCTGGTGAAGTAGCAGTTTGGTCAACTGCCTTCAGTTGACACAGTCCACACACATCCCAAGAATCCTGGTTCACCTGTGTGTGTGTATGAACCAAGATGTACAACTAAATACAATAAATGAAGTGCTTCTTCCTGCCTGCCTCTGTTCAACTTCATGACCACCTGCCTACACCTTAAAAATTTTTTTGGGTTCTATTTCCTTGAAAAATGTCAGAGGAATTTTGATGGGAATTGCGCAAAATCTATATATTGCTTTAGGCAAGATGCTATTTTAACAATGTTAACTCCTCCCAACCATGAGCAGGGAATATCTTTCCATCTCTTTGTATCTTCTATTTCTTTACATTGTTGAGATCTTTCACCTCCTTTGTTTTCCCTTTTTTTCAAAGGAAAGGTACAGGTAGGAATGAAGTCGCCAGGCAGGCAAGCAGGAAGGAAGAAGCATTTATTTTATTTAGTTGTTCTGTAGGTTGCTCCCTTCAGCCTTGGGTCACAAACACAGGTCCTTAGAATGTATGTGGACTACACTGCCTGGAGGCCTCAAACTTAACCACTAAACCACCAAGGTGTACCTCCTTTGTTAATTTATTCAAAAGCATTTAATTCTAAATTTTTTTCAAAATTTGTATAGAATCACAAAAGACCCCAAATAGCCAAAGTAATTATGATATAAAACAAAAGTCAAAGTATCATATTCTCAGATTTCAGACTATACTGCAAGGTGATAAAAAACAGCATGGTACTGAAATAAAAACAGGCAATGGAATATTGCTTATCTACCAAAAAGATAAATTCCTGCCACTTGTGATAACTCGGATGGAACTAGAGATAATTCAGAAGAAGAAAGACAAGTACCAGATGATCTCATCATAGGCGAAATATGAAGAAACGAGGCAAAGAAGCAAAACAAAACAAAAGTAATTCTTGTACATTGACAACAGAACTGAGGTCACCAGAGGGGAATGGGTGGAGGGTGAGAGCAAAGGGCATCAAGGTTCCAGTGGAACCTACCTGTAACTTTCCTTTGAAAAAAGGGAAAACAAAGGAGGCGAAAGACCTCAACAATGTCTTTCACAATACATTGTTAAAAGAAATAGAAGACACAAAGAGATGGAAAGATATTCCCAGCTCAGGGTTGGGAGGAATTAACATTGTTAAAATAGCCATCTTGCCTAAAGCAATTTGCGCAATTTGCATCAAAATCCCTCTGACATTTTTCAAGGAAATAGAACCCAAAATAATTTTTTTTTAAGGTGTAGGCAGGTGGGCATTAAGTGGTAGAGGACAATTAGATTAGATTGGTGGTGAGGGTAATATTTTATTACATATTTGATGAAAAGTGAACCTTCATATCTAAAACCTACGTTATTTTGTAAGTCAAAGTTGCCCAAATAAATAAATAAAAAACTCTAGCTTGCCAAGTAATTAACTTTTGGAGGCATCAGTTTTCTAATGAGTTGTGTAAACCTACAACAAGCTTGATCCTCTTTGAATCAATCAAGGCATAGCAATAAAAAGAAGCTCATGTTTTGCGCAGCACAAGATCATTATACACTCTCATTTGATCCTGACATCAAGCCTCTGAGGTAGGGTTTTGTAGCCCCAGTTTTACAGGAATGGAAACTGAGAGGTTACCTTATTTGATGAGCTCTAGCAAGTGGAAAATATAGCTTCAACTCCAAGTTTTTTGACTCTAGAAGCACATGCATTGGCTACTTCTGCAACCCCGCTTGTTGATGTCTATAGTCTGGGATGCTGGGTTTCCTGCAGTTGGGACTGTGGATGCCCTGCTCATTGTGGAGTCAGGCAGAGGTCACGAAATGCTGGAAGCTTGGAAGGTGTCCTACAGCTATATGTAGATCAGTACCGGGGCAAGTGGGGGGAGTAAGTTGGAGGTTCAGAGAAAGTCTTACACATGAACTGAGGTCATCAAGGATTTGTAAGAGGGTCCACATTCTACACGACAGCTGAACTCTTAAGATTTTTTTTTTTTTTTGGCCATAAGCTATACATAACAAAATTTATCATTTTCACCATTTTTAAGTGTAGAATTCAGTGACATTAAATTGAATATTTTTCACAGTGTACAATCACCATCATTGTTCATTTCCAGAATTTTTTTTTATCATCCCTAGCACAAACTCTGTATCCATTAAACATTAATTCCTCATTTTCTCCACCCCAACCCTCAGCCCCTGATCATCTCTATTATATTTTCTGTCTCTATATATTGGATATTCTATATTTTTATATAAGTGGAATCATGATATTTGTCCTTCTATGTCTGACTTCTTTTATCTAGCATAATGTCTTCAAGGTTCATTCATGTTGTAGCATGTATCAGAATATGCTTCCTTTTTATGGCTCAGTAATATTCCATTGTATGTAAATACCACATCTTGTTTATCAATTCATCTGCTGAAGGATGGGTTCTTTTTATATTCTCACACTTTCAAAAAAGACAATCATATATTTCTAATGTCTTAAAGTGCCATTTCAGAGGCAATTAAACAGTATGAGTCTCCAGAAGAAAGAAGGAGTATACCACCTATGAAGTATTCTGACTCTTCCCAAATCAAACTCAAATCTATTCAAGTCTCTAGATTTAGCTACCAATTTATAGGAAATACAGAGACCAAAGCATCATATAAAACTATACCATGGAGGTACAATCAGTAAAGGCCAGACTATGGGAAATATTAGAGAATAAATGACCTACAACGAATAAACTTTAAGGGAAAAAGAGAAAGAAATACAAGCGAAACCTGTAGATTAAAAGAGACTTAAAATTTATGGCAATTGACTGTGATGTATGGATCTTGATTCAAATAAGCAAGCAGGTTTTTTCTTTTATTTATTTTCTTTTTTTTAAGGAAATGTGCAGGCAGGAATGAAGGTGAGTAGGTAACAGGCAGGAAGCGAGAGGAGGAAGAGGCACTCAATCATCTTATCTAGTTTGTTTGCCCTTGCCACAGCCACAGGTCTGGAGCCAGGGACGGCGGGGATGCATGTGGATGGTGCCTGGTGAAGTACAGGGTGTGCACAAGCAGTTTTTAAAAAGAAATTTATGGCGATACTATAAATTTGAACATTGATTATTTGATGATATTAGAATTATTGTTAAAGCATTTTAGGTGTGATAATGGTATTCTGGTTTGTTTAAAAAGAATTCTTATCTTACATAGATACATATCGAAATATTTTCTGATGAAAGGATATGATATTTGGGATTTACTTCAAAATTATACTAGCAGGAGAGAATACAGTTGAAACAATATTTCCATGAGTTGATAACTATTCAATTTGTGTGATAGATACGTGGAGGATTGTTATTTTTGTTTCATTTCATATATACTTGAACTTTCTCAACACAAAACATTTTTAATATAATTTTAAGAATGTGCTCTTTTATTCCGAATTGATTTTTAGCAGGTACACTAGTCTAAGAACTTAGCTTTAAAGTTCCTAGAAAGCATTCTCCAGTCGCACTCCAAGCTTTGATGCAAAGAAATAAAGGACCTCAAGCTAATAAATGCATTTCGAGGAACAATCTCCAAGGTGTGCTTTTGTAATCTGATCAAAAAATCTGCTTTCAAGCAGATTTGCAATCCTGTGAACTTTTTAAAAAGCAGACTAATTTATTTGGGATCCTGTTTGGAGAGTCAGAGCATGATAACTAGCCACGTGACAAGTATCATTTTACATGCTTTGCATACACCATTTCTTCTATGCCTCACAATAACTCTATAATATAGGTATCATTATCAACCTCCATTTTAGAGGTGAGGAAGTGGATGCTCAGAGATTAATAAGGGCTGACAATGGTTAAATAAGTATGTATCAAGTACTGGGCTAATTGCTTTAAATGAATTTGTCTATTTTATTCTTTCACACCCTTATGAGGTAGGCACTATTATTATCCCCATTTTATAGATGAGTAAATTAAGGCTTAGGAAAACCAAGGAAATTGATAGGAGCTGCTAAGTCAAATGCCTCTCAGGCTGTGTGGCCCCAAAGTCCATGCAATTTCCACCCCACCCAGGATACAGCCTCCCAGAATGATTCAGATCTAGAGTTCCAGGCTCCACCGTTTATTAGCCATGTAGACTTGGACAAATGATTTCATCTCCTTACACTTTGTTTCTAATCTGTAAAATGGGGTGTGTCAAGGGGTTAGCATAGCACTTGACCCACAGAAACTGTTCAATAGTGTAAGTGATTTTGAATGTTACCAAGTTTCTTTCTGAGGAGTTTCTTGATTCATGTTAGGTTGCTTTAGATGTGTAAGAATCTTTTGGAAAAACTGGTCTTTCCATGGCCATTTGGGCTATTGCATGTGGGCACTGCTCTGACATTTTTCTGCAAGGAAGAGAAAAGTTATTTCCTTTTACTTAAAAGCCAGGGCATGGATTATTCTAGCCTTTGGGAAGTAAAAGGCTAAGAATCAAGTGACCATGAGCCAGAGTCACTATGGGTGTTGTCCTGGCCTTTCAGTCTTGCCTGGTCTCTGCAACTGGCTCCTGGTTCACTCTAGAGGAGCTTTTAGAGACACTGTGTGCTAATCCCAGAATGGCCTAAAGGTGGACACACATGAAAAATAAACACTTGTTAATATGCTTATTTATCTCACTGTGATGGTGAAGGAGAAAGAAATGGGCTTTGGGAAACTCAGTGTGAATCCTGACTGACACTCACGGCTGTGTGTAACAAATTTGTCTGAACTTTAGTTTCCATAGCTGTGAGATGGGAAAGACAAACCTAATAAAAGAAACAGCTACAGAACGTTTACTATATGATGGGCATTGTTCTTTTTATGTATTAACTCATTTAATTGGTTTTTAAATTAACACACTTTGGCGCACCCTGGTGGCATAGGTATTTAAACCAGGCACAGTCCATATGCATCCTAAGGTCTGGGGTCCAAGACTGGGGTTGGGGAAACAACCAGTGAACAACTGAATAAAATAAATAAAGCACTTCTTCCTCCTCTCTCTTTCTGCCTGCCTACTCACCATCATTTCTGTCTGTACTTTTCCTTTTAAAAAATTAATAAACTTGATTTTCAAGGCAGCTTTTGACTCCTAGTAAAACTGAGCTGAAAGTAGAGTTCCCCCATATCTTTTGCCCCAACCCACACACACTCTCTCCCACTATCAACATCCAGCACCAGAGAGGCATATTTGGTATAATCAATGAACATATATTGACACATCATCATCACCTAAACCTTAGGTTCACTGGTGCTTTTATATATTTTATGGATTCAAAGGTATAATGACATGTATCCATCATTGCAGTATCATACAGAGAAGTTTCACTGACCTAAAAATCCTTACAGGAAGTGACCAGGGAAGAATTCATTTCAAAGAGCTTCAGAAGGGTGTTCATCTTGGCCTTGGTAGACGCCTTCAGAGAGTGAGTGCCACTTATGGCTGTGTCCCCTGGGCCTTGAGGCACCCTTCAGGCAGCTCCACCTGAGACGGGGCTCTGTCAGGCTAAGCCACCAGAAGCCTTTGTCTTCCTTGGGGATTACATTTTGCCAATGTCTTCTTGGACAGCGCAGGCAGTGGCTGTTCTGGATGGAACTGTCACCATCCAATAGCACCCTGGATCTGCTTCTGCAGAGCTACCCTGGAGCGATGTGGCCAGAAAGAATTTCTTCCTCCAGATAGCACTGCCCTACCAATACCCTTCTGACACAGTCAGCGGAGTCCTGGGACTCCTTTGGGCCACATCTGCTCTTATATTCATCGTCAAGACCCTACCTTGGGCAGCGTCACTAAGCACCTTTTGGACATGCTCAGTAGCCGCCAGTGCCTACTGTGGATAGGACCTCCAGGCGTGGATAGGACCTCCAGGCGGGGACTCTCGGACCGGGACAGAGGACTCCCGAGACAGCGCCATGTGCCGGCTTAGCCAGCGTCTGGAAGCGCGCCCAGTTGCTGCCAGCCCGGCCGGCCGTTTATTCTCGGAGCCGCCAGCAGGGAGCTCCCTTTCGGCTGGGCTCGCGCGGCCGCGGGGGGCGGCGCTGCGTTGCGCGGCGCTGAGCTCCTGCCCGGACCCGGTCGGTGCCGCTGGATGCAGCGTCTCCGCTTCTGCTGCCTGCCGGGCGGGCTCCGGCGGCGGGTGAGCACGGGGCTGAGGGGTCGGTTGCTCCGTGGCGGGCCGGGCCCGCTGTGGCGGCGGCCCGGCGAGGGCCGAGCCGGCGGGCGGGCGGGCGGCGGGCCCCGCCAGCTCCTCCTCCTCCCCTGCCCCCTGGAAGCAGCGGCCCGCACTCCCGGCTGTGATCCCTGGCCGCGCCACGGACCTCCGCGCTGGGGAATGGGGGCAGACGGGGAGGGGTGGGCTGGGGGAGCTCCAGCCGCTTTTGCAAGCTGGAGGGACGCGGGGAGACAAAACAGAGTGGCCTTCAGTTTGAGGGGTCTGGGGGCTTGGAGGAACCTAGGTGGCCCTCAACTGCGGACTGGGGGCTGCCGCCTCGGGGCCCCGGGGCTTCTGGAGCCAGGCCCCGGCCCCCCAGACTAACCCACCGACCGAGGCGCGGAGGAAGGCTGCGGGGATGGCGAACACCTCCACCGAGCCCTTTATCCCTCCCAGCGGCCTTCACCCTTTCACTGCCCGACCGACAGCGGGCTCCTCTCAAAGGAGCAGCTGCTAGACAGCTGGCAAAACAATGGAGACCCCGCTTCTCCAGCCCCCTCCTCTTGGGACGGAAGATGGGGGTGTGCGTGTGTGAATGGTAGGCTTTGGGGATTAGGGCGTGCAGGTTGTCCCCTGCGACCGGCTGCTCACCTCACCTTTGCCTGCAAAGGGGTGGGGTGTGTGTGGGAAGGTCGACTGCCAGCCCAAGGCCCCAGAGAGAGACCGCCCTGACGCCCCGCCCTATTAACCTGTCATGCCAGTTGTTTCGCCAATGGGAAGGGAAGGTGGTAAGGCTAGCTGTCCCCCACCCCATATGGGGGTGGGGTAGGAGCACTGCTTGGTGCTGAACCTGGTGAAGAGTGGGTCATGTTCCTGACTGAAATGAGGCCTGCGGGGACACCCCGCACTTTGGGGCTTTGTTGTGTGTGTGTGAGGTGGAGCTGAGGGTGGAGGATGGGAGTGTCACCCTGTTGCAAGGCACATGTGTCCTGCTGATTAATTAGACTCTGCCTGCCAGAATGAACTGGGGGCAGGGGTGAGGTGGAGAGAGACAGCCAGGTTTTTTTTTTTTTAATCAGTACTTGTTTTGCCTGGTCGGTTGGCCACCAGGACACGTGTTTGGCAGTTTCCTCCTGGTTTATGTTTGTATAGAGAGGCCTGGGAGGATGCCTCCTGGGAGGGGCTCTCCTGGCTAGGGCCTTCCTGCTCTCAGATGGTTCCCCAAAATAATGGAATTGGATTCCCTTTTCCCTTCACCTGGCCAATGATTTGGCTGGTTTGTGTGTGTTCATTTTGTCTTTTGAAGTGCTTGGCATATCTTAGCTGAGGAGTCCTGGTAAATGCCCCCATGGAGAATGAACTCTGCTTAAGTATGTGCATAATGGGGCCATGCTGAAAGGTTGTCCAGGGGATTAAGACTAAGGTCACCTAAGTAAGATGTTGAATCTTGAGGTTCAAGCTGATTTTCCATGTTACCTGGTCTGGAACTCTTCTGTACTGGCAGGTTGACATCCTGTTGTCATGGCAATGGAGGTAGCCTTGCCTCATGTTCTCCATCCTTTTTTTTGGTTCAGGGCCTACTTTCTATTTGGGGATATTGAAAGTTGCTCTCTTGAGGTCTTTGACTTCCTGACAGACCTCACTGACTCTTTGTCAATGACTTGCCACCTCCTCAGCTTCCCCTCTGTCCTTTTGTGATGAGGGCTTTCCAGGAAACATCCTCCTGGTTGCTTGACATGACTGGTTATATATAGCCTCGGGTGGAGGTATGCTTGTCTATTTGGGGTTGGGGACATTGGAGTTGGGACCTCAATTACAGGAAGATGATGGGGGGAAAGCTATTGTGTTGAGGGGAGTTTAGGGGAATAAGAAAGTTCAAAGGTGGGGGTGGGGAGTGGAGGGTGGGAGATGTAGAATGCTGGTGGCCACTTCCTTTGGGAGCTTTGATCTTTGAACAGTTGATGATCTGGTGCGTGGAAGTTCTGAGTATCTAGTTTGTTTACTCTCTCCTGGTCTGGCTTCGGTGCCAGGGTGTGTGCTTGAGGGCTTTCTCCAGGCTCTCCCTGGGAAACCTCACATGGATTGTGCCCTTCCTGACTCCTGCCTGGCCCCTCAACCTCATTCCCTAGCAGTCTGAGCAGCCAGTCTGTTGAGCGAAGCCCTCTTCACGGGCTCAGCTTGAGGCTGTTCATTGAAGGGTACATGTGTCGTCAGAAGTTGGGTCTGGAAACTCCAAGGTTCCCCAAAGGCAGGTACCTGAAGGTGGAGTGGGTGGGGCAGAACTGGGGCTTATATAAAAGGGAAAATCCACCCTACTTGGGTGGAGCCGGGAGTTGTACGAATTCAGGAAGTCTTGATCCAGATTTGGTGTGTCACAGGTCTCCAGAGGGCCAGGGCTGTTCTTGCTCCCTCAAACCAGAGGTCTGTCCCCCATCAGACCTCCCTTATCTGGAGTCGACACCACAGATGGGAACCAGAGCATTCAAGTGAGGACAGTGCTGTTTGTGGCCCTGGGCTCCAGGCCTTGTCTCAGGCCTCTCCTGGGTATGAAGGGTAAAATGGGGGGGAGGGGAGGAAGGGCTCTTATCTGATGCAGTTAAATAGTTGGAGCAGGTGGAAGGGCCCACTCATCTTGTGCTATGATTAACAGGCTCCTCCTGGACTTGAAATGGGGACTTGATAGAGCCTTTAAGTTCTGCTTTGGACCAGACCCTCTGAGATCTGCCCACTGACATTTTCTGAAGTCCTCTGAATCAGAGAGTGGAGTGATGCAGTGGTAGGAGCTGAATTGGGACGGGTGGGGAGTAGACCGGGAAAACTTCCCGTTGTCCCCCCACCTCACTTCCCGGTCCTATCTCTTGAGGTAGGAATTGGGCCACTTATAAATTATCTACATTTCCTTGACAGTTCAAATAGTTTACAGTCAGCTAGCTATTTAAATTTTGGACTTTTACAGGGCCCTGGATCCTTTCTCTCTGCCAGGTACTTTATTACCACTTACAAGAAATTATTTTGTCATTCTCTGGTACTCAGAGATGTTGGATGATGGGCTCAAGGTCACACAGCAAATCAGAGGCAGATCTGGATTCAAACCTGCAGTTTGTGGTTGCGCAGAATACCTCTCCGCAAAGGCAGGGGCTTGGGGCCAAATCTGAACTCCGTGACCCAAAGAGGTTTTCTAGTTGAAATAGTTGAGGCCTGGAGAGGAGGGGACTTGCGCAACGTCACACAGAGGTGGGTGTGGGTGTAGGTGGGGGTGTCAGCCAAGTTTAGCGCGCAGTCGGCACCGGCAGGCCCCACTGGGGGCCGCCAGGGGATGGGGCTATGCACCTGGAAGAGCCGCTGGGGACTTGGCCGAGCTGCTGGCACCTCTCCCTCTTTCACGTCTCCCGGGATCTGCGGGATCGCTGCGTTCCAGGGGAGACCGTATCACAACGGAAGGCGCCGCGCGGCTGCGGCTGCGCCGGGCCGGCTGCCTGGAAGTGCAGAGGGCCGCGGGTACTCCGCGCCGCGGCGGGCTGGGCAGGAAGCCGGGAGCCGGTGGGCGGGCCGGCTGATGTCATGTGAGAGGCGTGCGGCGGGAGTGAGAGAGCACACCTGGAGCCCGATAAGCTCCTTGTGACCGGGCAGTGAGTCACGGGGCGCTATGGCGCTCTGCAGAACCGGCCGGGAAGAGTCTCCGCGGTGGCTGCAGCGTCAGGCGTCACCCTGCTGTCACGCCGGGCCCGGCCCGGCCCGGCCGAGCCAGGCCAGGTGCTGCGCAAACCCCACTGGGCCACTTAGTAATCCTCAGTGCTGGCCTACGCCGAGATGAGGGCCTCGGGGCTGTAGGAAACGGCCGCTTAGGGAGGTCAGAGGCCAAGAGAGAGAGGCCGGCTCTCTGGGGAAAGTATTTCCTTTGTACTTATTTATGAGTGTGGCCTGGACTTGGGGGTGGGGGAACTGACCCTTTTAAGTATTCACCCACTGCAGCCAAGTCTGGGCGGCCTTGTCTTGGAATTCTAACGTTATAGTTTCCATTTCCTAGGGTTTCTACTTTGCCGTAGGGCAGAGTGACCCATTTAAATCTGCCCCCACTTAAAGCCACAAGACACCAGTGAGACCTATTTTAACCAAGTCCCCCAAGTCACTGAAACTTTTTCCAGGCATGCTATGGCAAGTCTTGAACTTATTGTTGCAAACCTTATTTATAGCCTAATGCTAAGTGGATTGCTTACTACCATGTCAAGTCTTTCTTTTCTTGTTTTCATTTTTGAAATCACAAAGTTTTAGTCCTAGTAAGTATATTAGATGAAAAGTTAAAATGTTACTATTTTTGCCTATATTCCACAGAGAAAGGCACTGATAAATTTTAATAATGGAGCCTTCCAGACTATGTTTTAAAAAGCTAGTTATATTTTATATATTATATTTTAATATATGTTACATAAATATAATTTAATATAAATATTTAAAAATTTTTGGTATGCATACATCTCAAGACTCAGGTTTGAGGCGGGGGCGGGCAGCCTAAACATGATGAAAATCTAAATTAAAATACATGTTTCTTTCTCCTCTCTCATCCTGCCTGCCTCTGCTTACCTTCATTCCTGCCTGAACCTTTCCTTTAATTTTTTTTTTTTTCTGTAGAAAGTTAAAAACATGCAGAAAGGTAGAAGAAAATTTATACAGAACTCACTGAAGTCCCTAGGCTTCAGAACAGGTAGGCACACACACACACCTCTACCAGTTACATATTCTCACTGTAAAAAGTTTAAAATATATAGATAAAACAAGCTAGTTTTGACCCTTGTAAAATGCCTCTCTTCCCTGGAGCATACCTTTTTCTATGAATATGCTTAAACTATACATAATGTACATATACATAGTTGTAAAAATTATAAACTATTCTGCAACTTGTTTTTTTTTCTTTTCATTTAACAATGTAGTGTAGAGTCTTTCCATTTCAGTCTACATAAATCTGTCTCATTCTTTTACGTAACTGCCTAGTTCTGTAATTGAGCTCTTCCTCTGCTAATAAACAGGTTATATTGACAGCTTGTTGCTATTATAATGTTGCAAAGATTAGCCATGTTTCTCATGCGAATATATCTGTAAATGTCTTTGCTCAAAGAATATATACATTAAATATTTTCATAGCTACCACCAACACACCTGCCTTACACCAGCATGTAATGCACTTACAGCCACCACCATGTGTGAGACCCTTGCTTCCCATCTTCTAATTGATGATACTGAGCTGCTGCGTGAACAACAGTATATCTCTGATTTCACACCTGTGAATGTTACTGAGTTTAAATGCCTCTTCAGCTTTGTTGGCCATTCCTATTTGTGTGTCTATGAATTGCCAGTCTTTATCCTTGCAAGAGTTCTCTGGGGCCTCTGGACTGGAGCCATGTTGTCCAGCTTAGCCAAGTGCTCGCTGGGCTGCCTTCAGTGTTTTGGGCTTTACTTTCTCTATACAAAGATGCTATTTCCAGCATTAAGATCTTCTGTCTGACTTATTTTAGTCACACTTGTGCTGGTAGTCATTTATGTGTTTTATTATCCTTTCTACCTTACTGTTGAAATAGTGGGAACAAACCCTGCTAATATGGGGTACCATTCTTAAGGACTTACTCTGAGCTAGACATTATATGAAGGGTTTATATACATATGGCCCTCGATTCCTATGCCTTATGTTATAGCTACTATTATTGTCTTCATTTTACAGATAGGAAACATGCACAGAAGCCTTCAGCGACTTGTCCAAGATTGCATAGCATTTTTTGGGAGGGGGGCGGTAGTGGGCATAGCCTTTGTACTCTTTGTCTTTTTAAGGACAGGTGCAGGCAGGAATGAAGGTGAGTAGGCAGGCAGGCAGGAAGAGAGAGGAGGAAAAAATATTTATTTTATTTAGTCGTTCATCAAGGTCATGAACCTGGGTCCTTGGGATGCTTATGGACGGTGCCCGATCAGACACGGACCTACTTGCTACTCTACCAGGGCATGCCAGTTGCCTAGTGTTTAACTCAGATTTGATCCCAGGTTTGTTATCTGATGCCTGAAACCTAAGTTCTTTCACTAGGTTTACTTGTCTTTATATCCCTTTATAGTACGTGCTTGATAGATACACACTTTTCCCGATTTTATCACTCAGTTCTGCAAACATTCAGAAAAGTTAGAGAATCTTAGGGTGAACACCGCCTCCTCCTAGATTCAATAATTAACTTTACTATCCTTGCTTCATCACATATTTATTCCTTGATCCATCAAGACATCTCACATTATGGATGCATCTCAAAGTAAATTGCTGACACCAGTATACTTTGCCCCTAATACTTAAGCATTTGTATCATGAACTAGTTTATATGTTTACAGTCCTTTTTTTCTGTTGAGCGCACATTTCACACAATGAAATGCACATATCTCTGTTTAATGACTACTGTCAAATATATGCACCTGTCAGCCCAAACCCCTGTCAAGATACAAAACATGACCATCACCCAGAAAGTTTCCCTATGCCCTTTCTCAGGCAATCCCCACCCTTAGTCCCCAGAGGTAACCACTGTCTGGGTTTTTTTCACCATAGTCTTGCTTATACCAGAACTTAATATAAATCATACCATTCCATGATGTATGTACTCTTATCAAAGGCATCTTTCATTGCCACTTGACATAATGTTTTTGGAATTTTTTCCTGTTGTATCAGTAATTGCTTCCTTTTTATTGCTGTGTATTCCTTCGTATGAATTTGTAAATTGTTTCTCCTGTTGATGAACAGATAGATGCATATTTGAGTTCAATGATCCTTGCCTTCAAGATCCTTTAAAGTGATTATTAAAACAAAAACAAAACAAAACAAAAAACCTGAGCTGACAGATTTTACTTTGCTTTGATTTGGAGGATGGCGGGGTCAAGATAATTTAGATACATACCCTAATTTATATACATACTCTAACATGCATTCCTTTCCTCCACTTAAAATTAGGAAAAGGGCCAAAGGCAGAAATGGCCGTCAGGAAAACTGTAAGATAACCTTCACTAAGAGGGTAAGAGATGAAGAGGAGGCAGGTACAAACTGCAGCTTGGAAGTGCTGGGGTGGTGGTGGTGTTGCTGATGGAGATGTTGGACCTGAGGACTCGAGATGCTGGAAGGTCTAAGGTACACAGGAAGGTGAAGTTGCGCAGGTCTCTGATGAATCGGCAGCTGAGGAGCTTAGGAGAAGCAGCAGTTGCAGCTGCATTGCAGATCTGACTTTGGAGGGTGTAGCTGTAGATAGCCAGGTCACTCCTGACGTGTAGCATAGGAGAGAGCCCAGGCCATAAGCAGGCCTGGCAATTGTGGGGACGCCCGTGAGGAAGGGGTCCTTGGTGAAATATGCAGACAACAATAACAGGCCAGAAGAAGTGAGGAAAGGGTTGAGGAACGGCTGTCTCCCAACGCCCCAAGGTTGGAATGAGTGGTGTGACTTTGGCAGACGTTAATAACTAACCTGTGTTCACAAGAGACTTCAGTAGAAGAGACCTAGATCATCTCATCCAACCTTGAGCAAAGTGACAGGCTCACGGTCCCCCAGAGATTTGCTGCCAGATTCAGGCCTACATAGCAGATCTCCTAGCATTTCTGACCAGCACTATCACCCGTGCTGCTGCTGTGACTGTTCCTGCTAGCTACAGAGACACTGAGGGATGTCCTGAAATTTACAGACAGGGATTCACATGCAATAACTTTTCAGGGAATCTTCCATCCTTCAGGTGATAGAATTCTGGGATCTGTTTTCTATTGATCCTGCTCAGTTATCTAGCACCCAGCAAATAACCAGCATTGAATAAGGATTATAGAGAATTGGAGACCAAAAAAGGCATCTTGGAGTGACCACATTATAGGCAGTAGGCTGAAACTGAATACTCCTTTGTTCCCCCCAAGTACCCTCCCCAAGATGGTTTCTTCCTTCATTTTCCCCACAGGTGCTCCTGGCGCCACCTTCTAATCTAGTCTTTAAGATAGTATAGAGGTGAGCCCTGGTGGCCTAGAGGATAATGCCACTGGATGCAGGCCACTTACATCCCAAAGACCCAAGTTTGAGAAGGAAGTGGGGGTGGGAGAGACCCCACAACCAAAATGAACAACTAAATAAAATAAATGCTGCTTCCTCCTCTCTTCCTGACTGCTTACTCGCCTTCATTCCTTCCTGTAACTGTCTTTAAAAAAAAAAAAAAAAAAAAGACAGTGTAGGTTGTTGAGGCATCAGGTGGGCACTGACCACCCAAAGATCCCTCACCCAGCAAATGCTTGGTCTGTGCCACAACCCCATCAGCGTTCAGGAGGAGAGACTCCCCAAGTCAAAACAGAGCCCTGAAGAGAGGGTGTCTGTTGTCAGGCACACCCTCACCCCCATCAGTCCAGACCCAGCTGGCCAAGCTGCCCTGGGCTTTGTGCCTCTCGGCCTCTGCATAGTCTGTCTCCTTATACCTAGGCACTATCCATGGAACATTAAAAGCAAAACATTCAGAGGGAACTTTGTTTTATTGGGTAGAAACTGAAGTCAGAGAGGGAAAGCACCTGCTAGCGAGCAGGCTGGATTTCTCATCTCTTTGGATGAGCCGGCACTTTCCAATCTAACAGCCTCTAGCCCCACAGGGCTATTGAATATTTGAAAATGTACTTAGTCTGAATTGAGATGTGCTCTGGGTATAAAATATGGACTTGATTTCAAAGACTTAATATGGAAAGGAGAATGTAAAATATCTTGATTTTTTTAATATAGATTACGGGGGGGTAACAATATTTCGGATATATTTGCATCAAATAAAATATATCATCAAAGTTAACTTCGTCTGTTTCTTTTTCTTTTTTAATGTGACTACTAGAAAATTTAAATTACATGGCCGTTTTGAGTTTTTTCCTTGTGGATGGTGCTGTTCTAGAAGGAACCACTAACCACATGGGTCAGGGTGCTGGAAAGCAGTTAGCCAGTGTGCCGGGGGGGGCCTTGGAAGTTCCTGGCCTGGACACCTTCCTAAGCACTATACTTGGGTCAGGGTCCCTCTCAGTAGGGTAGGAAGCCTGAATAACCCTGCTAGGTAGTAGGGGGTGGGGGTGCACATAGAAGAAAGAACTCTAGTGCCTTAGAAGAGGTCCTGGCTAGAAGGGGTAAGTTTCTAGGTGCTGTGCCTGGAACTCAGAAGGGGAGGACTGCACAGAAAAAGAAAAAATTACATTTGATTTCTAATTAGGTGGTATGGCCTACTTCTACTTTAGCTCCCTGTTGGTTAGAAAGAGAAAAACTCCCTGGCCTTCCCCCACACCAGGTTTTTGTCAGTCCTGTCTCAAACAGGGTGTGCGTGCGGTGTGGGAGTGGGTTGGAGGCAAGGTGCACGTGCCCTAGAGCTGGGTTTCTTCAGCTGCCACAACTTTCCTCCCAAGGCTATATTTAGGTGTCGGTCTGGGGAAAAGGATGTGAGTTTTTCTGGATCCTGTTTATGCAGCAGACCCACCCCCACCCTACCTCACAGCTGTCTATCCTCTGTCCTGTCTGGAACTTCCCCTTCCTTCCCTCCCTAAACTGCACTTAGGGAACCCAGATCATAAAAAGAATACGATATATTTGCCATTGAATCCTGGCATTACCACTCACGAGCTGTGAGACGACTGCCATCTGCTTCATTCTCCAAGTCCCGTTTTTCTGATTTGTAGAGATAATGATACCTACCTTGCAGGGATTCTGGGAGGTTCAAATGAAAATAGTGCATGTAAAGTGCCTGGCATTATGCCTAGCAGGTGGTAATCATTAAATAAGTGTTACTTCTTTGAGGTCTTCTGTCAGACTGTGGCGAAGGATGTTGTTCTAGGAATAGCAGGCTTAGGAAAGAGCCCAGAAGCATGTGACGTCTGTTGCTTTACTCGCCATGGACTGCAGGGAGGCACTGGTACACAGAATCCCTTTCCTTTGTCCTTTGTGTTGGAATCATAAGTCAAGCCCCAGGTTGACTTGATGAGTCCTCTTCCAGGAGGTCAGAGTCCCAGATGCCACCTCCATGCACAACTAAGCCTGGATCTCTCAGGGATTAAGATGACAGATTTTGGTGTGTCCTGGTGGCTTAGCAGTTCAATCTGGGGCCTCTGGTCAGCATGGTCCACATATATCCGAAGGACCTGGTCATAACCTTGGCCAGGCAACACCCAAGAGGAACAACTAAATAAAATGTATGAAATGCTTCTCCTTTCTCTTCCTGACTGCCTACTTGCCTTCATTCTTCATTCCTGCCTGCACCTTTCCTTTAAAAAGAAAAAAGATAATGACAGACTGGAGCACGTGTGTGTGTGTGTGTGTGTGTACGTATGTATTTATTATTAAAGGAAGGGTGCAGGTCGAATGAAGATGAGTAGGCAGGCAGGCAGCAAGAGTGAGAGGAGGAAGGAACATTTTATTTATTTTTATTTACTTGTACTTCTTGGTTGTTCTCCCCTTCTTGGGACATAAACCTGGGTCCTTGTGATGTATGTGACCTGCGCTTCAGCCAGAGGCAGTTGACAATTGACCAAACCACTACTCAACCCGGGCGCTCCTGTTTATTTTTAAAGAGGAAGGAAGGCTTGCAGGAATGAAGGCAGGCAGGCAGCAGGCAGGAGGAAGAAGCATTGTATGTATTTAGTTGTTCCCCCTGGTCCAGGTAGGGCGAGAATCCAGGACCTTGAGCTGTATGTGGACTGCACCCCAGGCATGGACTTAACACCTGAGCACCAGGTAGACCCAAGGAACCTGGGCTTTTACAACCTTACCTAAACCTTAAGTTTCCTTATTTGTAAAATGAGGGTACTAATAGGCCTACCCATAGCAGAGTTATGAGGATCATGTGAACTGAGACACTAGTGTGTAAAGCAGAGCACCCGATACCCCTAACTCAGTGAGGGGTAGCTGCGCCTTGCGGGGAGTTGGTGTGTCTGGTCTAGAGACACCCTAAGAGGCCCTGCTCGAATAACCTTTCTCCGTTTCTGTTTGCAGCAGCACAGTGGGGCACAAAGGTCCTGTGCTAAGCACCCATAATCCCTTGGGGGTGCCACCCCTAAAAAAAAGCACCTCCACAATGTTTAACCTAATGAAGAAAGACAAGGACAAGGATGGCGGGCGGAAGAAAGAGAAAAAGGAGAAGAAGGAGCGCATGTCTGCGGCAGAGCTGCGGAGCCTGGAGGAGATGAGCCTCCGACGAGGCTTCTTCAACCTGAACCGCTCTTCCAAGCGTGAATCCAAGGCACGCCTGGAAATCTCCAACCCCATCCCCATCAAGGTGGCCAGCGGCTCCGACCTACACCTGACTGACATCGACTCTGACAGCAACAGGGGCAGTGTCATCTTGGATTCGGGCCACCTGAGCACAGCCAGCTCCAGTGACGACCTCAAGGGGGAGGAGGGCGGCTTCCGCGGCTCTGTACTGCAGCGGGCAGCCAAGTTTGGCTCCTTGGCCAAGCAGAACTCACAGATGATTGTCAAGCGCTTCTCCTTCTCCCAGCGGAGCCGGGATGAGAGTGCCTCAGAAACCTCCACCCCCTCCGAGCACTCGGCTGCCCCCTCCCCGCAGGTGGAGGTGAGGACTCTAGAGGGACAGCTGATGCAGTATCCTGGCCCAGGCATCCCTCGACCAGGGCCTCGGTCCCGAGTCCCTGAGCTGGTGACTAAAAGGTTCCCTGCTGACCTGCGCTTGCCCCCCGTGGTTCCCCTGCCACCTCCTGTTCTCCGGGAGCTGGAGCTGCAACGTCGGCCCACCGGAGACTTTGGCTTTTCCCTGCGGCGCACAACCATGCTGGATCGGGGCTCCGAGGGCCAGGTCTACCGGAGGGTGGTTCACTTCGCTGAGCCGGGTGCAGGCACCAAGGACCTGGCCCTGGGGCTGGTGCCAGGTGATCGTCTGGTGGAGATTAACGGGCACAATGTGGAGAGCAAGTCCAGGGACGAGATTGTGGAGATGATCCGGCACTCCGGGGACAGTGTGAGGCTCAAGGTGCAGCCCATCCCAGAGCTCAGCGAGCTGAGCCGGAGCTGGCTGCGGAGTGGCGAGGGACCCTTCAGGGAGCCAGCCAATGTGAGTGTTTCCCTGGGAAGCCCAGGGTGAGCAGGGGCTGGGAATGCTGACATCTACTGCGACTGCACTAGGGTGGATGATCCGGGTACCCGGGAGCTGCAGTAAGAGCCTAGTGTGTGCTTGGTGGAGCCATGCCACTCTTTGGGCACCAGGGACAATTTACCTAGTCATGGGCAGATGTGTGACCTCACAGGGGTTGATACAGAGATGACACAAGTTTCATAACATAAGGGCGGGCTGGGAGTTTGGACACTACCTTTCCTGAGCCCTAAGCTGGGGCAAGTGCTCCTTTCAGATTCGAGAGAGAGTCTCAATGAAAATATAAGATTTCCATGTTATTTAGATACTGGGATGAAAAAATGACAAATTAATTCAAATCATTTCAAATCAGGTCTGTCCTGGAATATCTAGGAAGTACTGCTTTGGTTATAGCTCTTGGGGACAAGTCCCTCAGATTTCCTTTTGCCCCTGAGTGAGTACTGACTTGAATGTCAGGTAAGGTTACAGAGATAAGTAGGGAGGGGCTGGATGATGGAGGACCTTGTAATCAGGGCAGTTTGCATGTCGATACCAGTCAAGTGTGGGCCCATTGTAGGGTTTGAAGCAGGAGAGTGACTGATCTAATTTATTAAGATTTGTGGGCTCTAAGAGTCTTTACTGCGTCTCCTGGAAGAAGAGTAAGTATGGTCCTGGAAAAGCAACAGAGTCAAGTCTACAGAGATAGTATGATCTTCTATCTCTGAGACCTGAACTGTTGTCCTGTTCACACAAAATACAAAGGCAAAAGCGATTTAGTTTAGACATGCGAGCAAGTCTCAGGGGCATGGAAGTCTGTTGGTAGCATGACTACATGTAAGTTAGGAATAATCTGCCTGGAGACAGCACATGAAGGACAAGTTGGCCTCTGGCCCTCCCCCTCTCCCAGCTTGGGTCTAGATGGTCTGGATTTGTTCCCTGCAGCCTGACCAGTGCACAGCCTGGCCAGTTCCTTTCAGCACTAAGTGACCAGCCAGATGTGTCAAAATCAGAAGTGAGAGGAAGTGCTAAGGAAGCAGGTCAAGTCCTGGACCTCGCTTTCTCCCTGGAGGGGAAGTGGACGCTCAGATGGCTGTTCAGCCCAGCAGCACATCAGACTCTGAAGGGCCAGGAGTGGAAGGGTCAGACTCTGCAGGAAGCACTGGAGCTGGGTTCCAGATCTTCCTTTATTTATTTTTTAAAGGAAAAGAGCAGGTAGGAATGAAGGCAATCAGAGGTAGGCAGGCAGGAAGACAGAGGAAGAAGAAGCACTTTATTCATTTTATTTGTTTATCTTTGTTGTTCCTGCCGGTCCTGGGACACGAACCTGCCACCTTGGGATGTGCATGGGCTGCGCCCAATGCCTACTCCACCAGGGCACACCCAGACCTTCTTTTAACCTGGGACTGGTTGAGATCAGGTAGTTTTGTTAGTCAGGAAGGGGTCATGAGTGGGAGGGAGCCTGTTGTGGAATCTGGGGAGGATCTGGACTCATTTATTCTAGAAACACACATTGAGCACCTACTGTGTATTAGCTACCAGGTGAAACTGAGCTCCAAGAACCACAACTTGGAGGGAAAGGTCTTTATCTCAGAACCAAAGACCATACTGTGTTGCCAGGTCTGTCTGCTTTCTCCTAGGTTAACATTACTTTTAACAGACGGAGTTTTCTTAAAGAATGAATCTGCTGGGTGATTGCTGCCAGTTCCCTGCTGAACCACAGCACAGGTCTCCGTGGGGCCGTTGGGCCTGGCATCCTAGATACTGTTTAGTTGTCTCTTTATAACACGGGGATCATCTTGGCATCTCATATTTCCCAGCTACTCCCTCTTCCCAACTGGCTGCTGTTACCCCATCCCCAGGGAAGTGGATGATTTAGTTTTGGAGGCCGTGGTGGATTCCATGTTACAGCTGGTATTCCTGATATGCTGGCTTGCTCTGTCCGTATGAGACAAAGCCCACTGATGCCCAAAGGACTTCTTCCCAGGCTAATACCTAGAGGATCTGGCAGGAGACATGGTAGAAGATTGTCCTCCTGAGTCTCCTGGAACCATCTGAGCAGACAGGAGGTACAGGGCTGAAAGAAGCTGTGTATAATTTCCTACCCGGTAGTGACAGAGACCTGTGCCTGAGCAGAGAGGAGCAGAGTGGCCCAGCATTCCAGCCTCCTGGACAGACCTGCGCTGCTGTAGGAGTGCTGCTGCCTCTTCCGCGGCTCCCGTCCTCCGCCTCTTCCTCTTCTTCCCACTCTCGTTCCCACTCTGCTCCCTTTCTGGGCAGCAGTTCTAATCCCAGTTCTATGCCAAGAAAAGAATCTTTTCACCTCCTCCAGCCTCCTGGTTGGAGTACCCTGACAATTCTAGCCCCATAGGGACAGCTCCTGGAGGCCACCCTGCCCGTCAGGCCATCCATCAACTGTGTCCGCATGTTGCCTGTCCCCAGGGGACTCTGTGGGAGCTGGCTAGCCATCTGTTTATTTATGACACACAGATGGGGGCCAGGCCCCATGGCTCAGAAGGCCCCAGGGAAAGGCTGCTCCTCGGGTTTCCTTCTCACATGGTGTGTCCAGAATCCTTTATGTGCCCCTATAGCTTCAAGACAAGGTTCTGTGGGGAGTGGGGTGAGTTACAGCAGTGGTATAGGCTGGGGGCATGGTAGAACCATTTAGCAGATCTGAGAGAAGCAACTCTTTCTTCTGCCGTCTGTCTTTCTACACACCTGTCTAGTAAACAATCATTGGATGAGCAGTTACTGTGTGCTAGGTCCTGGGATTCAGCTGTGAACAACACATAATCCAGCTCCAAAGAACTCCAAGTCTAGTGGGAGTGATGGTCAAGTAACAGACAATGACAATATTGTTCGAAAAGCTCAATGACAGGGGCCAATGCAAGGTCCTAGAGCACTCAGAAGAGCGACTTCAAGTATGGTCTTGGGAGTAAATCAGACAGAGCTGACATCTGGGTGGAAGATGAGGAAGGGGAGGTAGGAGCAAGGGGAAGGCTGTAATAGACACACTCCAAGGCCTCCAGGTTGAAGAAAAGGAAACATTTGGGAAATACATTTGCGGGTGGATGGGGTATTGACAGAAGCAGCAGAAGAGGCCAGCAGGGGCCAGGTCACCAAGTCCCTTAGGAGTTAGGCTAGCAAATGTGAACTTTAACCTCAGGACAATGATGCAGTTTAAACAGGGAGTGATAGGAACCGATTCTAGACAATCTCTGGCTTCTTATGGAGACTGCTTCCAGGTGTAGCAAGGATAGCTGTGGGGAGAAAAGCCAGCATTGGTGTAGTAATCCCAGCAGAATGGATGGAGGCCTGAACCCGGGCAGAAGCAGTGGAGGTGGAGAGGGTTATCAGAATGAGTAAAGAAGTGACACTTGGTGACTGACTGGTGTGGAGGAAGGAAACGAGGAGGGGTTGAGTTTGACTGCCAGGCTTGGGGAAAGATGCTGAATTCTTCCTTGACTCTTCAGGGAAAGTCTTGGGGACAAGTATTTTTGGATCAATTTTACTCTTACACTTTCTAAGAGGAAAGAGTTCTCTCTGTGTCTGATAAGTTAGCGGAGATGTTGGTACAGATGAGGATCTTAAAACCTCCAGTTCCATGAGTCTGGGTGGGAAGGTCAATGCCCACCAAAAACAGGTAGCGATCTGGCAGGGACAGGGCTTGGGAGAGAGTTGGTCCGTTCTCTTTGTATCCTTAGTGAATTCATCATCAAAGACAAGTAGATTGTCTGGGAAAGTAGAATGTTTCTGCTGCACCCAGAAAAGCCCACCTGGCTAAACCCTGGTGGCTATCCCACTATGTCCAAGAGCCAGAAGAGCTGGCCTGCACAGGAGCTCTACCCAGAAAGCACTGCTTCCCTGAGTTTTTCAGGGTGCAGGAGGGAAGAGGCAGGGGTTTAAAGGAAGGCATACCACACCCTCCCAGTCAAGTCTAGTTTTCCCTGCCTGCTGGAGCTATTGGCCTTTTGCTCCAGATATGTGATAGTTTCTCCTCCTGTTGGACCTTGGGATTTGCACACAAAGACTGTAAGTTCCTTAAGAGGTTCTCATGTCTGTCTAAGTCCCCTCCACACTCAGGAAAATCTGGGAGAAGGCCTGTTATAGTAGAAAGGGCATGGACTTTGGAGTCAGACTTCTGTTTGAGTTTTACTAAAGTTACCAAACATTCCTGAACCTCAGTTTACTCATTCCCTTAAACATTTAATGAATTCTGCTTAAGAACCAGGTACTGGGCCCTGGGAGATTAAACAGTAAAACAATATCTCCTTGAGGAAGCATAGATCTAAGTGAAGGAATGCAACCAGGCATCTTAACTTGCTATCACAGAAGTCTTTACAGGGCTCTAGTGGGAAGAAGGAAGTGGCCAGTTCCTCCTAGGGAGAAGGAATGGCAATTAGGAGAGGTCTCCAGGAGGAAGTGACCCTTGACCCTTGACAAGATTTATTTTATCCTCCCAGAAATTGTGGAGACTAATCAGAGAAGGATGCATGCCCAACTAACTCATTATCTTTGAGAAGATTGGTGTTAAAGGGAGACTTATTTTTTAGTCTCTATATTACGTTTTGTACGTCTTTATATAAACATGTCGGTAAGGTAAGATCATGTGAAACTTTGGCAGGTATAAATGCTTAGGAAGATTAGTACCCTTTCCTCTGTCCAGTCTTTAAAGCTATCCAGGGAAGGTAATTTTCCAGCCTCCTAATTAATCCATCCTAGCACTCACCCAGTCTTGCTCCTGGTAAACTTTTCTGTCCAATTAGTGACTCCCGGTGCCTTTTAGCCAAACCGTTTCCCTCTAGGGCTATCTTTAAAGACAACCAGCTGAAGGCGGAGCTGGGCTACTGGGGCCCTCTAGCTTTGTCCATCTTCTTAGAACCCAGTTCCTCAGGCTTACAGACACACGGTCATTAGCAATCTTGCAGGAAACTAGCCAGTCAGGGTTGCCTGCATCTGGGTGAAGGGCAGGGCCCCTTTGCCATAGTGGGTCCTTAAACCCCTAGGCAAAAAACTCCATGAGCCTCACTGACCATGTCCCCAGGTCCTGGGTACTGTTGGCAGTGAGACCGACAGGATTCCAAGGGAGTCTTGAAGCTACTGCTTCCAGGCCGGGAGGTCAGCTTCTGAGCATTGGGCTTTCCCTGGGGCAGCTGGAGGTGGTGGGGCATCTGGGGGCTGCCGGGGCTCAGTCTTCTAGAATGCTCTTGTTCCTAATGTTACTCCAAATGATCCTTGCAGGTTTTTGTTGTTGTTGTTGTTTTAAAGAGGACATTTTTTACTTCATTTTGTGCCAAAGCTTCAGGCACCTCTGGCATTAGAGTCTCATCATATGAGAGCCCTGGCTTGGGGGCTCAGAGCAGAGCTCAAAAACTCATTTCTTTTGGTAAGTGGGTAGGTGTCAAGGTGGTGAGTGAAAGGTCTGTGGGGAGCATTTTGGGGGGTTGACTAGCCTGGATTAGTGGGGTGCCTGGGACCATCAGTGTAGAATGGTCACTAGGTCACTTCTGTGCTGCTGGGTCTCCCTTCTCTCTCCCCAGAGGGACCACTGCCTTTCCCCTGAGGAGATGTGAGATGAATTGCAGCCCCAGAGTGCCCTGGCCACTCAGCCCGTGGGTGGTGGGCACAGTGCCCAGGTCACATTGAGCCGGGTGTGGGTACATGTCACGGTCATTGGTGCTTTTCGCAGGCCCAGCATGGAGCCCTGAGGTGGGGGCAGGGGAACCCTTCCAGGCCACCCTGATACCCTGGTCACCCTGCCCTCTGCTCCCTTCTAATCTCTTATTTACATTGAAATGGTTCTGGAAAATACCAGATATGCAAACACCCAGACTGGGGGTGGGTGAGGAGTGGGGCGAAGGGGAGTGTGTGCGGGTGGGAACACAAGTATTTTAAAAATGCTGCAAATCTCTACAGCGTTTCCCAGAAACCACGAGCACGCGTTTCGCCTGCCAGCAGGCTCCCGCCGCCCCGCTACGCTAAGTGCTGGATTCTCCTCACTGTGGCCTGGGGTGGAAGCAGCATCTGTGGGGGTGGGCACCGGTGGCCCAGTTGGGGTGACGGCTCCCCTGCTGCCTGGGCAGGCTGCCTGGTGCCTCCATTGTCAGTCCTGGGCAGCCGGTACGGATGTGCCCCAGTTGTCCTGCAGCACTGCGGGCACCCACATGCCAGGCAGGCACTGTGAGGGAGCGGAGTCTTCAGTGGCCCCCCTGCCTCCTGCTGTGCAGTTTGGGGGAATAGCCAGCCCTGGAGTACTGTGTGGTGTTTGGCAACAGCTTCTCTTCTGTTAAATACAGGGGACAGTGTCAGCGAAACTTACTTTTTCAGTTGTTGGCTCTAGTTTGGGAAACTATTTCTTTCGACCTGCGCCACCCCTTTGGCTCCACTGTGTGGCACCCAGTACGGTGGGCCCCACATCCGTGCTCCCTATGTGGTATCTCGTGGATCTGGTAAGCATTTAGCTGAACAGAAATGCCTCAAGGGAAGGACATGAAAAATGCAAGGATGAGGATCACTGTCCAGTCGGCACCGTTCTAGATGTTTTATGTACATTGGCTCACTCAATTTTCCCAACAACCAATGCTTTGAAGTAGGCGTTATCATAATCTGTTTCATAGATGAGGAAACTGGATCGCAGAGAGGCTAGCTGCCTGAGGTGACTCGTTGGAATTTGAACTCAGGACATCAGCTCCTTGCTCTTTCTAGTGTGTTCTAGAGAGTAAGGGAGGGCAGTGTCAGGACAGCTAGTACAGCTACTGGGCAGCCCAGGCCTGGCCCTGCTGGTGCCTGCTGCCCCTGTTGCTAGAACCTTCTTCTCCAGAGGGAAGGGGAAGTTCGGAGTGACTACTCATGCGTGATCTATAGGTTGGCCAGAGCAGTGAGCAGACAGCAGGCAGGATTTATTCGTGTGGGAGCTGAGAACGGCACTGGAAAGGGCGGCCCAGGGACGCTTCAGGCAGAGGCAGCACTCGTCTTGGCCGTGTTTGGTGTGTCACCCAGGACTGCTTGAAGGGCACACTTTTGCCCTTTATTCATCTCCTCCCCTAGATCCTGAGGTCAGGGATGTTACCCCTCCCTTTGTGACCCTGACTGGTGGACTAGCACTGATCTCCACAACACTTGGGGTGTCAGGGTCTCCAGAGTGTCACCTCTGACCAAGAACAGGTCCTCCCCTGTGGCACAGGACTGATCACTGCTGTGGGGAAAAGGTGCAGAGGGGCCTGGCAGGTAGTGGCATTCTCACTGGCTTCCACCGTTGAGTCCTTGCTGTTCCTTTTGTCCATCATGCTTTTCCCTGCTACCCTCAGGGTCTCATACACATGTGCTCCAGTTTGACTGTGACTTTCTCAGGAAGCTTTCCCTCATCCTGTCAGACCACATCAGGTCGGTGTTATGGCTACACCCCATCCTTCTTTACAGCATCCATCAAGAATTTAATTTACTAGTTATTTTATTATTTACCCAGCCCTGGAGCACTTCCTGAGAACAGTGGAAGGAGCATTCTCTAGTCAGGAATTGGTTTCCTATTCTGTCTGGTTTTCCTCATTTAGCTCAGTTTTGGTGCCCAGACCCTCCCCCAACTGGCCTTTGTAACTTGCCCACAGTATGTTACCATGTCCCGCCTCCACCCTGACTGTTTCTTGTGTGCCCAGTGCTTGCCTCTCTCACAGGAGTGGAGAGATGGGCTCCCAACACCGAGTGGTCGGAGCCTCGGGAAGGGGGTCTGGGAAGAGGATCAAGGGTCAGACTGCCTTCTGCCTCTGCATGGAGCCCCCAAGAAGGCACCAGACTTGGTTGAGAATCAAAATCAAGGTCACATGAGGTCACAAAGTGTTCAGCCCAGGGGATCTTGGAAGAATGTGCCTGTCTTCCTAGCTGCAGGTCTCTGAGGGGTGGAATGTGGCCGGCAGGACTCAAGGCTTCCTCTGCCCTTCTGCGGCTTTTCCTGGGTTGCCTGTGTGCTGGAATGTCAGCAGGCTGGGAATTTTCACAGCAAAGACTTTTCCCATTCAGAGCAACAGATTCCAGCTGGAGCCTGGGCACAGGTCCTGCATGGGGAAGGGCTCTTGGGAGCAGGGGTGGCTGCTAGGGCAGCCCCAACATTCTGCTTTGGGCGCCTGGGCTTAGCTCCTATCCTCTCTGAGAGATGCAAACACCTGTCTCTCCCACCGGGCCAGCCCTCAGGGAAGCTGAGCTTCTAGAACTGTGGGCTCCAAAGAGGCAATGGGAGGCCTAGGGGAGCAGAGAGACTCCACCTCAGTGAGGAGAGAATGTGTCTGACTCTGTCCCACAAGGCTCACTGCCTGGAGCCGGTTCATGAGTCAGGAAGGGGAGTGGCCTCAGATTCCATCCTCAGGTGGGGCGGTGCCTGCCAGACAGAGGTTTTCTGCCCTATGGGGACCACCCAGCTTTTATAGGCAGTGGCATTACTGAATTTGTCACCCATATCTGTCTTTCACTTTGTGATGCCATCATGCCTTCAGAGCCCGGTTCCCTCTTTTCTTGACCTTTCTGGCCCCTGTGCCCTTTGCCCTCTGATCTCAGTCCTGCTGGCTCCTCCCTCTCTTTCCCATTTCTGAGAAGAGCTGACTCACTTCCTCCCTCCCTCCCAGCTTCTCTCACTGCCAGGTCCTGTGGCAACTAGGGCGCCCTTCCGGCAGGAGACCTCTCGCAGGCACTTCCTGGGTGCTCTTCTCCGCCTGGACAGCTGTGAGGCGCCCCTGGCACTAGGACAGAAGTGGGTTGGATGTGGGGTGGGCCAGGGAGGGAGGCATGGCTCCCTCAGCAGAGAAACCTAGGTGCAAACGGAGCCTTGGCACAATCGGAGTGGGATGTCGGGAGAACACCTGCTCCGAGTCACACTGCGCACTTGGTTCTCTGAAGGAGAAAGGCTGAAGGTGATCAGGGAGCCTGTGCTTTCTCTAGAAAGAAGACATCTGCTGAAAGACAGAGCTCAGCCCCGGGTGGCATGGGCAAGAGGCCGAGCAGTGACAGTACTGTCAGGCAGCATGAGATGCTCATGACTCTGTGACACCCAGTTGCATGTCCAGCCCTAGCACAGAGAGGGGAAAGTGTTTGGGGACTCCGGGGAGCCTTCCAGGGATGTGGTGAGGGGAAGGCCTTGGTACTGTCTCCTTGTGTCAGCTCTTCCTGCCGGGGGCGTCCCTCCTGCATCTCATCACCCCCGCCTGCCTCACCAGTGACTAGTGTGGCTGCAGGGATGATTAGAGAAGCACTGGCTTTGCAGCAGCTGGTTGGAATCTTCTAGCTCACCTTCCCCGGAGCTGTGCAGTGAGTGGGAGCTGATGTGCCTGGCACTCTGGGCATAGGAGACCCGGCCTTGCTGGGCCTGGCACTGCCTTGCTCTCCTCCACAGATGCCCTAGCTTACCTAAAGGACACAGGCATGCATCAAGATCAATAGAGGCAAGAGGGAAACTGGGCCTGCCGCCTGAGAAGCCTGAGGAGACCGCTGTGGTCTGCCTTCCTGGAATCAAGTGGCCAGCAAACATCCCTGTTGCCCTCAGCACTCGACTGCCTGGCAGTGCAGCCCGCAGTGAGTGACCCTGACTCTGCCTCAGGACTTGGAGGTAATGACTGGTGTCTCTGGTTAAGGTGAGGTTGGAGGTTGAAGGTTGCAGGTAGGAAGGAGACACAGGCTTACTGAAGGTGAGGGACACTAGCCTGACTGCACTGCCCCAAATGCCCTTGTCCTCCCTTAAAGGAGGTGACCGCCAACCCCACCCGCTGGTGGCAGGCACACAGATGCCTGCCTGCATTCTCCAGCTAGGGCCTCTTTACTATTCCCTGCACCCAAAATTGTGCTTAGTCCTGACCTGAGGAGCAGAACTGGGTTCTGTGAAAGGCACCTGCTTGAAAATGACTTGGGACACACACACATACACACACACACACACACACACACACACACACACACACACGTCTGAGCTGTCATTTTCCCTTCCAAAGCATTTTTGCTATCAGCTTCCAGTCCTTCTCACCAGCCCTCACATTCTCTGTCCAGAGGAAGGCTGGCCTCCAGCTGGAGGACTTGGCTTCTGGGGCTGGGGAAGGCAGTCTTCCTGCTTGTATCAGGGCCTACATCCTTTCCTTTCCCTTGACCACTCGTTTGGCGGTCTCTCTTCTGCACCTCTGACAAAGAGACCCTTGCTAAAAGGGGTTCCTGTATCCATTCTTTTCAAAATCAAAAAACTGCAGCTCTTACTCTTGCAGTGGAAACAGATGCTTTCAGGTCTGAATTATGTATGATTACATGCTGGTTTGGTCTATAGGAACTACTTTTAGCTTATTTGGGGAGGAGAAAAAGGAGGACACATAGACAGAAGGGCCTGAAAACTTGGAGCGACTGCACGTGGGTGTGGGTGGACTGCTAATCTAGTACTGCACGGACTCCGGAGCAGGGCTGTCTGGGCTCAAGTCTCGGCTCTGCCACTTACCAGTGGCGTGACCTTGGGCAAATTATTTAATTTCTCGGTACCTCGCTTTCCTCTTCTGTAAAAGAAGAAGAAGAATAGTACTTTCCCTGTAAAGTTGTTCTGAGGATTAAATGGATCAATATAAACAAGTGACTTTAGAATGTGCCTGGCATCTAGTAAGGGCTTAGACATGAGCATCATAATCTCCAGTTATCTGTTTCTGAACCCTTGGAAAACCCTCGGTGCCTGGAAACTTGATGGTCTATCTGCCCACAGGAATGCCACAGCCCTACAGATGACTCAGCTCTCATGGGGGTGGAGTGGGGAGAACTGTCCCCAGGATGGTGCTTTTCCCTAAGGGCCTCTCAGGTGGAATCAGGGAAATAAAGCCTAGACTGGTTCCTGACTTGGTAGCCTCAGAGTGGAATTGCTTTGCCCTGGGCTTCCAATTCAGTTTGTGATTGAAACCAGTTTTAAAATTGTATTGTTTTTCCTATGACTTCCCCATTTAAAGTCTTGACTGATGCTTATGCCTTTGAAATAGTAGGCTTCTTTCTACCTATTCATTCTCCAGTCGAACAAACTTCTTTGCATTCTCTCTACAACTTACTTTGTTTCTTCAGGCCTGTCTTGCCTCTGCCAGCCCACCTGGATCAGGGCTAAGCAGGAACTGAGGACAGAATCAAGGTACAGACAGAGGCAGCCCCAATCTGCCACTTCCCATGTCTGCCTCTGCTCCTTCCATTACACAGATGCATTTGCCCAGATGCTCTCACTCAGATTTTCTGACTATTATAGTAAAACCTCAAATTCAATGCCTGTGATAGACTGTGATAGGGGTCAGATCCATGCCCTGTCCTCTCGTTTCCCCATAGAACCAAGGTGGAGGACCTTGTGTGAGCCTCCCTAGCCAGTCAAGTGTGCCCGGAGTCCCTTCCCCACCATCTCCTCCCTTCCTTCCTCATTTGGTTCTTCTAGCTGGCGACTAAGAAGGTGTTCCCACTGCTCCATGGCAGAACTGCTGGTATATTGCTCAGTATGGGACTTCATTGGTCTCATTTGCTCTTGCGAGTTCAGACTCCTGCTAGGACTTCTCTCTGGGAGCACTAACAGATGAGTCTAGCAGCGAGTGATGTGGGGAAGCCCTCAGGCCATTGCATTCCAGATGTCTTAGCCATGCATGGTGCAGAGACTGCAGAAACAAGGAGAGATTGTGTGGCACTGAGGGACTTTCTCCTAGGCCTGGGATGCCCTGGGGTGAGACTGGCTTCCATTCAGCCTTGGCTTTTCAGCCTCTCTGGTTTTGCTCCCAGGCCATGTATTAAATTGTGGCTACAGTTCCCTCTCCCAGTTCTTTCCCAGGCTGAGGGGTCAAGGCAAGGAATATGGGGACAGAAGTATAAGTCAGCTCTGGGACAGGGGTGAGAGAACACAGCAGTACCTGAAGGAGTCTTTGGCCAAGATGACAAGCTGAAAAGGGATCTTCTAGACCAGGTCTGTACAATAGGAATTATGCAAATAATTCAAATTATTAATAATTACGCAAATAATTCTTCTATAGTCTCTGCTATCATACGTGGTAACTATTCGTCACATGTGACTATTGAGTACTTAAAATGTAACCAGGGCGATGGAGGAACTGAATTTTAAATTTGATTTTCATTTAATCAGAAGCATTCTCATTGTTTCAATTAAACTTCAATTTAAATAATCACACATGGTTAGTAGTTACCTTACTGAACAGTGCAGCTCTAGACAGCTCTTGAAAAGAAATGCTGGAGTGCTTTTGAAAGCTTATCTCTTCTTGCAGTCCCCCTGGTAAGACTAGGGATGGTGACATTGTCCCTTCCTCACAGGAAGGAAGGCATGTCCTTGGAAATTTCTACACTTCAACAACTCTGAAATCCTGATGCCCCGGGGCCAACAGCTCCCTGGCTATATGCCACCACAAGTGGGGCAGATTCCCCACCTGGCTAAGCACGTTTTCTGCCCAGCTTTGTAATACACAGGTACTCACATGCCCCAGTAGATTTGGCCTGGGCTGTTAAAGCAGAGGTGGTAGGCTGGTAGGAAAAGCAGAGACTTTTGCTTCTTCCTTCCTGCTTCCTATGGAGATTGGGTTTGTGCTTTATTTTTGCTTCAAAGTATTCTAGAAATAGGCCCAGTAAGGGCCTCCAGAGGTGAGCCACAGTTCTTCAAACATGTATTGAGTGTTCTGTGTTTAGAGGAATCTGAGGCTCTCTGACTTTGAGAATAAGCACCCCAGGCCTCCAGCTCTCACACCCTGAAAGACCTTACTGATACTTTATTTAAATCATGGTAGCTGACCCTTAAACTGGGTTTCTTTTTTTTTTTTCCCTGTGGAAATAGAGAAGAGTTGTGTTTATGTGAAAAAGAGAACAATACTTCATTATGCTTATTCCCTCATGTCTGCCAGAGGGAGTGGGGATGGGAATATCATGTAAGCGGTGCATTTAGTAGGCTCAGAAGTGACCCAAGACTTGGTAGAATTTAGGACAGAGGTGTGGAAGATTTTGGGAAAACCCATCGTCAAGGCTGGCTGGCCGGCCGGCCCTTGGCTCTGGGCCTTGTAGGAGCTTGACAAAGCACAGGCAGTTTGGAAGTCCCCTGTAGCTGAGAAGCCTCAGGGAGCAACAGGCCTGTTGAAGCCGCCAGCCAGTCAGGTGGTTCCTGCTGGCAGCCAGGACCTGACTGTTGGTTGGGGGACCATCTTCTGGTCCTAGCAGAGAGAAGAAGTGCAGTCACCCCTGCTTGGCCTCTGTGCTTACAGAATGATGTGGCGTCACTAGACTCTGAGCAAACCTTTGGGTGTGCCAAGGCTTAGGCTGGGTCAGTGACCATCAATAAGCTTCAATGACCACTTCCAGGCAGGGAGCTAGAACTGGCTACCCCAAACCCACCGACCTTTCTGGATTCCTTATCCCAGACCCTCTTCACCACACAGGCTTGAGGCATCCCTGGAGTCTTCTGACAGTATATTTACTCCTGTATTCATCTATTAATTTAATTCTATCATTAAACATTTACTGAGTGCCTACTATGTACAGGGAGTGTTTGGGGCTTTGGGGCTGGAACAGTGATGAAAACAAAGTCTGCACCTAGCTCATCCTTGCCTCTTCCTGCCCTATCACTTCAGGGTAAGGCAAGAGGCCATCTTGAAGCTGCAGCCCCCTCATTCTCCAGCTCCCAGGGGACGCCTCTTGGGGGAGGGACCAGGAGGTGAAATCCCGCGGCCTTGGCGGACCGGTAAGAAGGGGGCGGCCGCCCTCTGCTGGGCTCCAGCGGCGCTGCAGGGCGGGTGCATCCGGGGTTCCCGCGCATGTGCTAGCCTGGCCCCGCCCACCGGCTCCCCGACTTTGCCGCCTGCGTGTCGACTCGCCCCGAGTCAGAGACCGCCTTTGAACACGCTGCGTCTGGGTGCAGCCAAAGCGTGCGACTTGTGCCCTTTCTAGTTTTTGCCTCAGCTCTTCTGCCATCTCTAGGTGTCTTCAAGGGATTCTGCCTCTTGGGATCTACAGGTCATCGATTCCCAGTTCAAAAAAAAAAGTACATTAAAGTGCATTAGTCCCCATCTACAGTTATTTCATGAAAGAAAAGATGCTTGTTGCATACATAACACACACACAAAATAAAAATGAAAAAGGAATAAAGGGTAGTCACTGACAAGACACTGTTAGGGACCTCTAGAGTGCCATCGGAGATAATGCACCTCTTAGCATGCTGGTAGGGAGCCCTCCCACTTCCGGAAGCATGAGTGGGGGGGGCCCTCCCCACCCTGAGAGCTGAGTGCTTGAAACAGGACTCCTTCCACTTTCCCTAAACATAAAGAGTTCTATCGGTGAGTTTTGATTTAAGGGGGAATTTGATTTAGAGAGATAAATGGGGTCAGAGAAGTATTTATTTTAAGACAGTAAGTCGAACCTCAGTCTTAATGTTTTTCAAACTATGTTTGTCCCTGTCTTACATCCCTGTTTTGGAGAGTGGCTCCACACTGCCTTCTTGAAATCTTGAAGTTTGAAACCTCCAAGTCTTTAGTTCCTCTTCCCAACCCCTCCTCCCTACGCCCCCATTTCCTAACCTGCCCCAGAGCCTCCAAGCCCAACTGATTCTTTCTCTTGCATCACCCTCTCTTTCCCATCCACAGCCAGAATCGGCCTTCTGTCTTGACTTTCTAGTTATCTTTCACCTTCTGGTCTCTTTCCCTTTCCCAGTATCCTTCTGTTAGATCTGCATTCCTCAGGACAGTTTTCATCATGCTTCCTCACTCCAAAACCTTGCTGTGACTCCCCTGTTTTCTAGGAAGGCAGTAGAGGGGAAGGACCTGCTCTGGGTCGGAATTACCAGTTGTGTTCCTGGCCCTGCCAGACATTATTTGTATGGTGGCAAATTATTCAACCTCTGTAGGCTTCAGTTTCCCTGCCCACAGTTCCCCTTCACAATACCTTCTAGGGTCCCAGACAATGGCTGGTCCTCATCTGTACCTTCTTTTTCCTTAGATTGCTTACTTACTCTTGTCTCAGGTACATCTCACTCCATTGCAAGTTTCAGAGAGTCCAGCTCAACTGGTTTAAAAAGGAATATATTGACTCTAATCTCAGAAAAATCCAGGGGTCTAACTGGCTATAATCTTAACCTTATCTAGAAGCTTAAATAGTGTGACCAGAACCCAGGCCTTTTCTGTCTCTCGCTCATCATCCGTGCTCACTTGGTCTTCAGACAAGTGGTGGCAAAATGACACAGCCCTAGGTTCAAGTCTTATGTGAAAAGAAGTGTGGCTCAGCGATCCCCATCAGTTTCATTTTATATCCTTGATACCGACGGGTCACATTCCTTCCCTGAACCGCTTCCTATAGTCTGCGGTTATGATACTCTCATTGGCCAGACCCAATTCACGTGGTAGGTGGGCCCCAGAAGAAAACTGGGGTGCTGCAATCAGAGAACAGAGTGGGCAGCCCTCTTCTTGGTCTGGGCCCCACCTGCCTTTCCAGCTTTGTCTGGCGCTTTACGTGTGTATGTGTCCTGCACCTCACCCGAACGTACTGTCCATGCCGCGCATTGAATGCTTTCCCAGTGTTTTTTTTTCTTTTCACTTCCAGTCCTGGGTCCCAAACTGGATCTGTGGGCTTTACATGGCCTGCACCTGAGCTGCCCGAGCCACCGGCACCGCAAGTGTGTACCTGCAGGCTTTTCCTTCAGTCTCAAACCCAGGTCCATGGCTTTCAGCGCCTGTGCTTTAACTGCCTGGGTGACCGGGCAGTTTTTCTTTTCTTTTCTTTTTTTCTTTTCTTATACCATTCCTTCAACCCCAAATTCCCTCTTACCTCATCTCCATAGTACAAACTTCTTTCTTTCATGGCCTGACTCCAAGCTGCCTGCAAACTGTCTCTAACTCCCCAGCAGGAAAGACCTCTGCTGCTGTACTGCCCCGGAACTTCGCTGATGCCCCTGTTGGCGCACTGAGCAGATTCTAAATGGAATTGTAATTATTTGGGTACATTTATTATCTCTTCTTCTGGTGTTTGTTGAGGTCAGAATTATGTCTGTTTCTTCTTGTTTCACTCACTCACTTACGGAGTGTCATCTCTGAGCAGGACCCGTGGCAGCATGTGCCGGGGAGGGGGGGAGGCGTGTACAGTGGGCCACCTACAGCTTCTGCCTCAAGAAGCTCTCTGCCCACTTGTGAGGAGACCACAAGGAAGGAGGCGCTGTGCCCACCCGACGATGTTCCCCTTGAGGTGCTCCTCACCACTGCTAGTTGAATTAGCAGCCGGCTTCTTTTGTGCCTCACAGCCTCCTGCACCCAGCTGCACCAGCACCCAGAACAAATACCAGGATCTTTTGCTCGACCCATGACATCAACCCAGGAGAGCAGAACAATTAAAGCTGTTACCCTCTCTGGATAGCCCTTTGCTCTCCATTCTGTTCCACTTGATCTATTGCACATGCTCCATTCAGATCAGTTAGTTAAAGCCACTGAACATGTTTGGGACATCTACTTTGTGCCTAGTTCTGGGAGTGGGACAGGATATAAAAGAAATAGGAAGTGGTCCCTGCTAGCCAAAGAGAGAAGGCTTCAACATATAACACAAATATATTTCATCAGAACATTCGTTTATGCTGTGTAGTTGTGGCATACACACATTAAACTTCCAAAAACTCAACTGTATGGTCATGCAAATACTATATTGCATTGTCTAAAATTATGAACATTATTTTGATATGCTTTACATGACTATACATTGTGATTTCCTAGATATATAGAGCAGTCTCTTAAAATCATGTGTGCTCTACTTTGTAAGCAACTTGTAAGATTTTCAAGAGTAACAGTGATGATATTCTATTTTTGCCTTATACTCTGACTTCAGAATCTAATCCCAGTTGGTATGTGACTCCTCTGTACCTAACAGAGAAGATATTTAGGTATCGACAGTGAGTGCTGTTTTTGTTTTGTTTTATTTCAAGGAAAGGTACAGGCAGGAATGGAGGTGAGTAGGGAGTAGGCAGGCAGGCAGAAAGACGGAGGAAGAAGCATTTTATTTATTTTATTTAGTTGTTCATCTTGGTTGCCCCCCTCCCCCTACCCCCACCAACCCCAGCGATGCATCTGTGGTTTTTAATAATAATTAGATAATAATTTAATCATACTTATAATTTGCCTGGCCTAATGCATAGTGCTTTGCTGGTACTTTTAAAAGTTCTCACAACCACCTTATAAGAAAACTATTGGTGTGCCTTATAGTTATATAAGATAACTATATTGGAATAGCAGTTAGGTCAGCTACCTCCAGCAGAGCTCAGTCCACGTACATCCCAAGGACCTGGGTTCACATCCTGGGTCAGGGGGAACAGCCAAGATGTACAACTAAATAAAAATAAATAGGATGCTTCTTCCTCCTCTCTCTTCTTGCCTGCCCCTTTCCTTTAAAAAAGAAAACTATTCTTATAAGGCCCAAAAAAATGTGGAAACTCTTAAGAAGTCAAGGAACTTTACCTTAGGTCAGACAGCAAGAGAAAAGCCCAGGTGTGTCTGACACACCCTCTACACTACACTACAGTACCATGCGGTCTGGGCTTGGGGGATGTCACCATAAAGGAAGAATGGCTCAAGATGGACCTTGAGAGATGGGGAGGGTTCTCCCTGGGGAGAAGGAAAGAGAGACAGTGCATGCAGGGGAAGTGCTGAGGAGGGAGCAGATTATGGTCTTCCTTGGAGGCAGGCCGAGGCCCTGAGTGGGGGGTCTGGCTGGCTGTCAGAGTGATTGCATGATCCCCCAGAGCCATCAGTCAGGCTTACAGAAGACAGGAGCAGGCCCTGAGACAGCACCAGCACCGGGACGGCAGAGCCACTGTTTATGGCTGGGTTGCTGCTGAGGGGCTGACAGGGCCTCAGATTTCCTGTCAGAATGAAGAGGTCTACCCTTTTCACTCAGAGAAGTGAAACTGCACAGGGATGATCTCTGTTGGCAACATCAATCATCTCGGAGATAGAACGGACAGCATTTAGTCATCTACATAGAAAAGAGGGGTAGATGAGCACATGACTGCTAGTGATTCAGAACAAGACTGCAGATGCAGTGCTGCCTCGGCCATCTTCCAGAGCACTGCTGGATGGCAGCGAGGCCAGAAAGCCCTTATGCACAGGCAGCCTCAACAGAGGACACCGGTCTGTGTGAACCCAGCCCTTCATCACAGGAGGGCCTGCAGCTTTGCTGGTAGCCAGCTTGTTCTGCTTTGGACAGTGTTCACTTGGGCTTGGTTTTCTGGTTTCTAGCCTTGGGCAGAAATAGCACATTAGAAGGAAGAGAGACTGCTGGCACAGGCAGTGACAACTGATGGCCTGACAAGGGTAAGGGATAAAAGATGCAAGAAAAGCAGATATGTGGACACAAAAGGCACCTGGCCTTCCTAACTTGGGCAGAGAGGAAGGCTTCAAGCTGGCTGCAGTGTCTAGGATGGTGCTGGTGCCTCTGAGTGCAGCGTGGGTAGAAGCCAGCTGGGGAGGCAGGAGTTACCATGGTCGGTCCAGATGCCTTTCATGCAGGCTGGAGTGTGAGCAGGTTGGGTCAAGAGGGGACCTCAGAGTTTTGAGATGTTTGAGATAAAGGAGTTTAGAGTGTTTTACTTAAGGTTTAAGAGCAGATAAAATGTTTCCTTTCTGATTGTAAATGATAATAGAATTTAGAAAACTGCTTAAAATAGAAAATACTTTAGTACGCCCTGGTGGAGCAGTGGTTAGGTCAGTCACTTCCGAAGGGCCAAGCCACATACTCCTGGGGATCCAGTCCACACAAACAGTGTGAACAGCTAAATTAAAAAGTGTATAAAATGCTTCTTCTTAGGCACACCCTGCTGGCTTAGGTTCAAGTGGGCACAGTTCGCATGCATCCCAAAGTCCTTGGTTCAAGATCCGGAGCCAGGGAAACATGAATGAACAACTGAATAAAATAAAGTGCGTCCTCCTCCTCTCTCTTCCTGCCTGCCTGCCTGCTCATCCTCATTCCTGCCTGCACCTTTCCTTAAAAAAAAAAAAAAATTTTGTCCCTAAAAAGAGGTAGACGTCAGTTACCTGGAATTTTGTTTATTATTGCCTTTCCTTTTTCCTCCTGAATGATCACACAAAAATAATAGTTCAAACTTACTGTAAGCTTATATGCTAGATACCGTTCTTGGAGTTTTGCAAGTACTAGTTTATATAATCCTTCTAATAACCCTATGTGATAGGTACTATTATTTCCCCCATTTTACAGACTAAGAAATTAAAATACAGAGGTTAAGTTGTGTAATTTATTACATGGAAAAGTCATGTAGTCTGGAGGGCCCACACATCATAAACATGGTACAATGTGAATAATTCCTTAAAAGCAGACGTTCTCAGAGTCACCGGGAGGACTAGTTAAAACACAGATGCTGGGCCCATACCCAGAGTTTTGGATTCAGTAAGTCTGGCATCAGGCACTAGATTGTGCTCTCTCTCTCTCTCTCTCTCTCTCTCTCTCTCTCTCTCTCTCTCTCTTTCTCTCTTTCAGGAAAGGTGCAGGCAGGAGTGAAGGCAAGTTGGCAGGCAGGCAGGAAGAGAGAGGAGAAATAAGCACATTTATTTTTATTTCAGTTGTTCATCTTGGCTGTTTCCCCAGGCCCTGAGTTGCAAACGCAGCTCCCTCAGATGTATGTAGACTGTACCTGCCAAAGCTGGCAGACTTATCTGCTAGACCACCAGGGCACACCTAGACTGTGCATTTCTAACAGGTTCCTAGGTGATGCAGATGTTGTCGGTCTGAGGGTCAAACTCGGAACCACTGCACCCTCGTGGAGTGATGGTTCGTTTGGTCAGCCGCCTTCTGCCAGCAAAGTCCTGGGGCCACAGGGAACAACCAAGATGAACAACTTGATAAAATAAAGTGCTTCCTCCGCCTCTCTCTTCCTGCCTGCCTGCTGCTTGCCTTCATTCCTGCCTGCACCTTTCCTTTTTTTTAAAAAAAAAAAAAAACCACACAGCAACCCCAGTGCCTAGGCCTCCCTAGGCACTGCCAGACCAGTTAAATCAGAAACTCGGAGGAAGGGTTGGGATCCAGCCTCAGTGTTTTTCAAGTCCCACAGAGGATCTGTGTGCAGCCAACGTTGGCACCATTGTGTCAGTAAAACACTGGAGACGCATCTATGACACAGCACGTGCCCCAGAAGAAGCAGTGTCCCTGGGAAGACACCACTCCCTAGAGAGCAGGGGCACAAGCCCGGCATCCTCATGACCATGTCTGACTTGCTTATAACAGTGGTGGGAGCAGAGTGGGCCTCGGCCCTCTCGGACAGTGCTTGCCAACCCTTCCCAGAGAAGGTAATTCTTTTTACAGGACCCCCTGGCTGAGGTGACAGGCCTGGGGTCTCCAGCCACCATAGTTGGGCACTGGTTAGGAGACAGATCCTCTATGGCTTTCCAGCACTAGCCTTTCCTTTTTTATTTTTCCTGGAGAGGAAGAAGGAGGCAATGACTATTTCCTTTTTTCTGCAGAGCTGACAGCTTCAAAAGACCTCCTTTTGGCTCCTTCCCGCCTGCTCCCAGCTCCCATTTCAGCCTCTTGTGTGTGGGGTGGGGGTGACGGGGGGCGGAGGTTGGGGGGGTGCGGGGCCCAGTCGGGGTATCCTGTGGCACAAACTGAGGAGCTGGGCCAGGATTTCTTTATGAGGAGCCCTGACTTTTTCCTGTCAGCTGTTGCTCATTGGCTAGACACCCACAACTTCCTGTTTTGTAGGGCAAAGGCCCACCTACTGCACCCCACCTAGTGAACCCTTCTCAGGCCTATGCAGTCACTGGCTTTGTGGGTCCAGAGAGGTAGACACAGAAGGTGCCATTGATTCCACGCACATCCCCAGTGTGTTTATTGCAGTAAAGCAGTCTCGGACTGATCTCGTGGGCCTCTGCTCCGGCTGGACTTTCCAGGAGGTTGTCCTGCTGTTGTTTGGGTACAGTGTGCAGTGAGCCCTTTTGTTGTGTTGGATGTGATGTCACTGGTTGTCGTGGCCTCTGCCGCAGTAATTAGATGGCCGGGGTGAGCCTGTGGTTTGTGTGTTCTTAAGAACACTGCTGTGACTGAATATTCATGCATGCTGAGTGCGTGTGTGTGTGTGCGCGCGTGCGCGTGTGCGTGAGTGCTCATGTGCTTGTCTCCTTCCTGCCCTGTGGGGCCGGGGGCTGCGGGTCTTAAATTCCTCTGCTATTTTTAGGGGCTGTATCAGCTCAGCTGTCAGAGTCCGTGTGTGTGTGTGTCAGTAGCAAAGCCCCGCTCCTTGTCCTTTGCCCTGAACCCTTCAACACTGCCTACCTCCCACCCATGCCCTCACTCTGAGATCCTCCTCCTCCTTCCTTTCCGAGTGTTGTATCACCCTCTCCCTCTCAACATACCTGGTGCCCGCAGTCCTCCAGGCCTCTCTCTCTGGCTCCAGCCTGGGTTGGGCAGCTCCTGCGGGAGGGGCCTGGGGAGAGGGAGGGGAACAGAGGCGGGGCTGCAGCCAGTGCTATTTTGAGCTGCTAACGTGCAGCATCAGAGAGGAGACTCCTTGCTCTGGGCTGCTCCAGGCCAGGCCATGCTGGTAAGTGTCCGTCTGACCCCCCACCCCGGAAATGTCCCAGGCTTCTCATGCTGTTTCCTCATTTAGGAAAGGAGGGGCCTTTTTGTTGTTTCCCCAGATGTGGCTGAAGTAGATGGGGAGGAAGAAGTGGGGCTTTTCTCTGAGCCTCTTGGTGGGGAGGGAATTGCCCAGCCCCCCTCCCGCCCCCTGCAGCCTCATAGCCCCTTAGAGACAAGGGGCAGGGCCTCCTGGGCCTGACTCAGGACTTCGGGAGCCTTGCAGGGGGCACCATATTCTCAACCTCAGTGCCCGGGAATGCCTCAGCCACCCCACAGACTGACACACCTTCCCCACAAACCGTCAGTGCTTGTGAGGCCTTCATTCCTTGGAACACTTTTCTTCCCCAGCCAGGAGCTCAGCACCTCCCAGGCCTTGGAAAGCTGTATCGGCTTTGTGTTGTCAGTATGCCCTCCACCCGGTCTTCCTCCCGATAGACGGGAGGGAGGAGCTTGAAAGAGATGGTCCGTGGAGTTGGCGGGGTCCTCCCTTTCCACTGGCCCCGGGAGTGGACTCAGCATGGTCTCCTCCACTCTTCTGGTAGGGACACTTAGAAGGGACACCGACACCGTCTTGGGGACACTTGAACTGTCTGTAGGTCTCTTTTTTAGCAGAGATGACTCCTGAGGAGTAAGTTCCTTAAAAAAGCAAGTGAGAAGAGACATAGCGGCCTCCCAGTCCAGTCCGTTCCCCACTCCACCCCTCCCGGCCACCGAGGGTAAGGTTTTTGGTTGTGTCAGCAGTTGGCAGTGTGTGTGGGCTGGCCTGGTGCAGAGGTCTATCCGGAGCCTGAGATGTGCCTGTGGACATTTGTATCTCTCTGTGCCCAAGGACTGCCCCACCCCAGCCACACATCGGGCCCAGTGTCGCGGTGTGTGCAGGCTGCTGGGGTGGGGCCAGAGGGCTCCCCACTGCATCCTACTCAGGGCCCCAGCCAGCAGCACAGGGCCTGGGTGTGGGGCCATGCAGGAGACACCCAGACAGATGGCAGCATGCCCTGCAGAGGGGCAGTGAGTGGCTCCAGGGAAGGGAGGCCTCCAGTAGGTCCGCCGTTGGAGGAGGAAACTCAGGTCCTGCTGCAACTGCAGTGGCAGCAGGAAGCCATTCCAGTGCACCTGCTTCCTCAGGGCTGCCGGCAGCGACTCGGGCACTCAGCAGCTTTCTGTCCCGTCCCCCCCGCACCCTGCCCCCAAGTGGGGGAAGGCCTCTCAGTGAGCTGGACCAAAGGGGCCAGGATGTGCCTGCCAAGCTCTTCTCCTCCTCCTCCTCTGACTGGCAGTGTGGCCTTGGAGTCACTCCCTGAAGAACTCTCTGTCAGCTCTGTGCAAGGCTTATTTGGGTCATGGGGTGGGGGGCAGGCCATCTCTGCAGACCCTTACTTTTACCCAAGCTGTCGTTTTGGCAGGTGATGTCGTGGAAGGACAACAGAGCAGGTGAACCAAGGGAGGTGAGGGACAGAGTTCCCCTCTGTACCTTAAAGTGACCCTGGGAGGTTCTTCCTGGAGGACAGATGTGGGTGTGAGTCCTAGGTCTTCCACTTGTTGCTGTGAGGCCCTGGGCAAGTCACTTCTGAGCCTCCTTTTGCTCATTTGGAAAGTAGAGCTCATGCTAGTATCAGTTCAGAGGGATGTTGTAAGAATTCGTGAGATAGTAGATGAAAAGTATTCAGCACAAGGCCTGGCACTCAGTAAATGCTCAAGAGAAGTTAACCATTTTTACTATTACAACCGTGATTTCTTCCCTTCCCTGGCCCCCATACTTAGATAAGTTGGTGCCAGCTTGGAACTGGCAAAAAGAGGGTTACCTGGGACCTGCTGTGCCCCAGGAATGGGAAAGGAGAGGGGAGGATGCCACACTTCTTCTCAGAATGCGCCTGGTGAGGGTGTGAATGTGGGCAGCAGGGAGGGGTGCCGGGTTTTCTTGGGCACTGTCAGCAGGATCTTTTCAGGGTGCCTGCTACCTCGGGGCCTCATGACGTGTGGGCATCTAGCATGGACACTTGGGCCTCAGTGCATTTATCCAGGCTGGGCATTCCATGGGTGAGCGGAGCAATTCTCCTGGGGGCATTGGTGCCCGCCCCCCCCCCCCCCCCCGTGTGAGGGGCACAGGGCATGGTGAGTCAAGGGTGGGTGGTCCTCCTGCCTGCCCAGCCCCCGAATGTTGGAACCCTCCCGGGCCGACCTTGAATCAGCCCCTCAACGGATATTTTTGGTTTCTCGTCTTTGCGTTTGCCTATTATTTCTTCTGTTTTTTCTTTTTTATCGACTATTTGGCCATAGTTACAAAAAAAACAGCAGTGAGTAACAAATACATAACAAAATAAATACTAAAGTCTCTATTGTGCCTAATTCACACAATTTATAAGGTTGTTATGAACACTGTTTGCATACTATTTAGGTTCTAGTGTTTGTGACCCATGTCCTTTTATGTGGAGTTTTCCAGTAGTCACACGGTTCACCTGTTTCTTCCTTTAAACGTCAACAGCGGAACATTCTCCCTAATTGCCACGGTTGGCCTCTCTCTCCCTAGCCTAGCAGGGTATGTTGTTTCCAGTTTGGGACCTCCTGAATCTCACCTCACCCAGAATATTAGCCAGAATTGGCTGCTAAGTGCATCTCTGCCCCCCTGACCATGCTAGGAAAGGTTGGCCTGTGAGGGATCAGCACGGGCCTTGCAGTCAGGGTGAGTTAGGTTCAAATCCCAGCACCGCCTACCAGTTTTGTGACAATCTCTTTCTGAGTCTTTTTCCTCATCAGTAACATGGGAAGAATAATAAGGTCCATTTCATGAAGCTGTTGTAAGATTTATATTAGAAAATACATGTAAATACTTCTATAGGGTCCACCTCATTGTAGGCATTCCATATCCAGTGAGTGATGCTGTTGGAAATGACTGGATTCTCAGGGAAGAGAGGTCTTAGCTCCGGAGGACTCCATAGAGTCATTGGTTCTCAGTTCTGGGGTGACTGTGGTGGGGACATTTCCACCATATCGGGGACTGAGTTCCTAACTGGTTCCATATTGGATAAAAACAAGTTATTCTTGATCCTAAGCAAATCTTTGTTAAAATCCAGTCATAAGGAAGAGAGGAAAGCTATCCAGGCAATTCTGCACAAAAGTCAAGTTCTTCTGGCTTTCCAGGGGACGAACCCCACTCAGAGTGACGCTTACAAGAAGGAGCTGGTACCAGCAGCAGGTGCCGCCCGTGTGGCTGGCTTCGTGTTCCTGTAACCTGGGGTGAAGGGTTGTTCCCTGGACAAGTAGGAACACTGGGACAGGGGCTCAAAGGACAAATGAGTTAATTAATTAAACACACAAACTCAGTCACTAGCATATCAACTGGGTAATAAAATAGAAAAGTCAACAAAGCAGATTAAAAATAATTACTTGAAAACCAAAAGTTCTCTAATTGTCACTGTTAATTTATTACAAGCAGTTACTGACTACTTATAATTAACCAGTTCCTCTTTTTTTTTTTTTCAAGGAGAGGTGCAGGCAGGAATGAAGGCTAGTAGGCAGGCAGGCAAGAAGAGAGGAGGAAGAGGCATTTATTTACTTTTTATTTAGTTGTTCATGTTGGTTGTTCACCCTGACCCAGGATGTGAACCCAGATCCCTGGGATGTACATGGACTGTGCCTAACCGCTGCTCCACCAGGGAGCACCTGAACCAGTTCTTAAACTGAGTGGATTATTTTGATGCATTGTATTTATTTTATTTAGTTGTTCATCTTGGTTGTTTCCCCTGGACCCTGGCCTTGAAACAAGCACCTTGAGATATGTGTGGGCTATGCCCTGGGGAACTAAACCACTAAAACCACCAGGATATGCCTAGATGTATACTCTCCCTGAGCTGAGTCAGATTCTGTTCATTGACTTTCAAGAGCACCAGCCCTGGTCTTCAGCGCACAGATGGGGCTGCTCGCACACCCAGGCCTCTTGCCCCTGGCTGGGAATGGCGTGTTGCAGGGAGAAGGCCAGGTTACCCGAATCCTGGAGCAGCTCCCTGAGTGTCCTCCTAGGTCACAGGCCTGCAGTTTGGTTGACTATATTAAAGGCTTGAGTGCCTCTTCCCACCTGGACTGCTAGGGTACCAGGCCTGGAAAGGACTTCCCCAATTTTATACAGAGGACCAGAGAGGTGAAGTGGCTTATTCAGGGGCACATAGCTTCCAAGGGGTAGGAAGCTCTATGTTAGTAACCCCTTTGCCTTCTCTTTCCTCTAATATTTTATTCCCTACCCCTTCTTTGACCTTTGCAGTCCCTCCCCTCACTCCATCCTTTTCGCACTTGTTGCCCTCAACATTTGTCCCAGCAAGTCCTGGCCTTTAGGAAGACTCCGAGTCCCTGAAAGACCTTGTCCCTCTTTCTCCTCTGAACCAGGTTGCAGTCTACTTGCAGCACCATGGCCTTTTCATCAAGGTTCGCCTTCTGGGAGCAAAAGGAAAGTTGGATTTCAAAATCTTTATGCTTTTCCTATGTGCTTGGCATGGTGTATGCAGGCAGGAGACTGGCTTTTAAGACAGGGAGCTTTGGAAGCTAGAGAAGGATTAGGGCATGTGTGTATTTGGGGCTTGGGGAGAATGACCAAGGTGGTGAACTCACTCTTCTGTCTGGATGGGGTCCTAAGCTGAGTCATACACCTCCCCTGAGCTCCACCTTGGTAAGCTGAGAGCCTTTTGTGCCTCTGGTGTCCCTCCAAGTTAACCCTTCCACACCCTTTCAGCTCCCTGCTACTCTGACTCACCCTTGGGAATATGGGCTGCTGTGGAGGGGCTGCTGGGAATGGCTTTGGCTCTGAGACCTCCAGACTTGGGTCTCCCTGAGTCTGGGGGCTGCAGTGCATAGGAGGAGAAGGAGCCAAGAGCCAGGCCAGTTGACTGCCTGTGTCCAAAGGGTAATTCAGACTGCAGACCTAGGTGTGTCTTTGTGCTGTGCACAGTCCCCAGCTGGGCAGTGACCTACAGCAGACAGCTCTTCAGGAGGGGGGTTGGGAGGGCAGTGAGTCAGCCTGAGGCTAAATCCAGAGCTGAGCTCAGAGCTGGGCCTAGTATCCCAGACATTTCAGGGGGCAGCCATTGTTTTCCCCAATGCCTCATCACTTGGATGATCCCAAAGTCGAGCTGCTAGAGGGAGGACAGACTTTGAGCTGGTGAAGGACTCAGAGTGGATTTGGAATCTAAGCTGTCCTTGGGCCTGGGCTAACAGCACTGTGTGCAGTATGTATGTGTCTGTGTGGTTTGTGAACACTTGCTGTCCCTCTAACCCATGTGCTCAGGGGCTAATGCATGGCGTGATCCTGGGGGGAGGTGGTGGGGTGAACGACGGGCATTGATGGAGGGACAGAAGGCGCAGACCTGACTCTACCACTCCTCTTCGTTCCCTCTCTACCAGCCCCTCCCTTCCCTTTCTCTGCTCCAATTCCAGTTTCTAAAGTAGTAGGCTCCACTCTGATCAACAATTGCCATTTTCTCTCTGTCCATGGCAGTGTGAACCAAATTTGAAGTGTGAGCCCATTGAAAATAGTTCTGTGGACAGGATGCAGCTTTAAAAGAGCGGCGGCCATGGGGCTGGCCCATGCCCCAGGCTCTGCTAATTAGAGCTCATAATAGCTGTGGACCCTGGTTAGGGATGGGGAGTCTCCCAGGTGGATAGTTAAAATAACTCCAGACAAGTTTCTAAGGACCTTTTCCATTAGGAATCAGGGCACCTTTCCATGCTCTACTCCCATTATGCCCAGAAAGCAAGGCGTGCTGAGCTGAGAATAGGGTGGGGTTGCTGAGAGACCAGTCTTTTTCCTATAGTCCTACGTGGCTGGGACAAGAGATGTGGAGTCCAGTAAGCCTGCCTGGGCTTTTAGAGGGAGACGTGCTGGTGAAGGGGAGAGAAGGTTTTCCCAACTTGAGGCCTGGACCCTCTGGGTCTGCTCTGAGCCGGTCTCTAACCTGAAAGAACCAGAGATTCCACCCACCTGTCTTCACAGGCGCACCGTGGTGTCTGCCTTTGTTGGCCCCATTCTGCTCACATCCGATTCAAGGCCCGCGAGTTCTCAGGCCACAGCGCAAACCTTAGACGTGTAGCTAGGGCTGGGGCGGCTTTCCTCTCCGCTCCCTCCACGCTCTGCCGCTAACCTTGGGGTTTCCTCCCTCAGCTGCATGGTTGGCAGTTTTGTAGAACTGAGGTTGGGAAAATATCTGGCCTCCCGAATTCCTGTTTCTTCCCCACTTCCTGCCTCCAGCCGGGCTGAGATGGTTGGGAAGGTGCTCCGGCTCTGCTGGGAGGAACAACGGAGAAGCCAGAGCAGCCCGACGTTCACCGGATGGGCCCCCAGTCCCCCTACATGGGACTCTTTCTTCCTCCTCAGTCACTAGGTGCGAGGGCTCCTGCTCAGACCACATCTTACCTGAGTCGAGAATGACCCTTGTAGTTTAGCATAAGTTGAATTAGTTGAACCTCTGTCTGCCCCGAACCAAGACCATCATGTGCTTCTCGTGGGCGAAGCTCTTTAGAGAGCCCAAGTGGGCCAAGTGACCTGTCACTGCGGGCGCGGGTGCTTGACTTGTGCCCCCATAGAGACTTTTCATTCCTGAAGTTGTCGTTCGACAGTGTTGACCCCAGGATAGGAAGCCTGTTGCCCAGGCCCATCGCCACAGGACTCCTGAAAGCCAGGAGCCCTGCCTCCGAGGGAGCAGACGCCCCTGGAGGTTTCCGTTCTGTGCCTTCAGGGCTGCGTCTCGCAGCCCGGAGTTGCCAGTGACGTCTTTGTCTGCTCCCCTAGGTTAAAGAGGAAGACAAAACTCTGCCGAAGTCTAGCCCTCCTGGCAAGGAGGATGGGCCTGTAAGTGCTTCACTGTATGTGTGTGTGTGTGTGTGTGCGCGCGTGTGTGAGAGAGAGAGACCCAAGAGCTCAAGTGTGTTCTGGGGGAGACAGTTCGGCAGGGTGAGCAAGCATAGTAGGGGTGTCCCTTCCTGTATGGGGCGCTAGAGGGACTGTCAGTAACGGGCACAAAGTGCAATATGTGTGATGCCAGTATTGGGGGTGGGGAGCGGTGGGAATACCAAGGTGCTTCGGGGACCTTTCTCTTAATCCCCGCTCTTTAGATCCTACATTTCGTTCTGGTTTCCTGAGCCCCTCAGGGCTGGAGAGAGAGGTGGGCAAACTTAGGCTGGGAAACCACATGGGAGTCCAGCCGTTGAGATCTTTGTCCTGCCCTGTGTGGCACAGGCCACAGCGGGGATTTCACTGCAGCTGCTGCTGTCACTTCCCGAGACCCTGTCAGCTGCTTGGTGCCGGTGACCTGGAGGCAGCTTCAGCTGCCCAGCGGCCCCATTCCCCCCTACCCCATCCTGCTTCCAGATCATTCTGCTTTGGGATAGAGACCCTGAATGAAACTGGTCTCTTTTAAGGCAAGAGAGAGAAGACAGCAGAACAGTCAGGTCTGAGATGTGAGCGAGGAGAGGTTAGTGGGCACAGGGGTATGCGTGCCCAGGGCTCTGGGGCAGAGCTGGGTTGTAAAACAGATCCACGTTTCATTACTCCAGATGGTGTCTGCCTGGCTCCCCCGCCCCCACCTCCTCCTTCCTTGGATGGAGATTTAACTAGCAGACATTGTGGCTTCCACCTGACCTATAAACAGTCCTGCAAGGCCAGCCTGTGGTTTCGAAGGGATGTTTGAGATACGTGTTTGAGATACGATGTTTGAGATACAAGGCACTGTAGTATGCTGAGTCTTTGTGAAAGTTACATGTGAAGTACTCAGAAGACTGCCTGGCACATCGCAGGCACTGAATACTTGTATATTGTAGTAGTTCTCATAGCATTGTCATCAATGTCATTGTCATCATCTTCAGTTAGTAAGGATAGGAGGAAAGTCAAAGGGAGAGAAGAGAACAGGAGCCAGCAGCTAGGGTCATCAGCCAACTCTGCAGGCCCTGACATGCCACGGAGGACTCCTGACCCATGAGGAAAAGCCACCTTCAGCCCTCTCGGCCCCACCACTGCAGCAGGGCCATGCTGCAGCCGAGCCTGGGCTAATGCCGCTGGCTCAGGTACACTCAGGACTTGGGGCAACCAGACGTCAGCCCATTCCCTAAGCATCTTCCTGCATCTGTACAGATGGCAGGCAGCTCCTCACAATGCCCAGTGCCCAGACACACTTTATTTATTCTTCATTTGCTTATTTTTAGAGGAAAAGTATAGGCAGGCATGAAGGCAAGTAGGCAGACAGAAAAGAGAAAGAAGCATTTATTTACTTTATTTAGTTGTTCATCTTGATTAAACCCGCTGGTCCTGGGTCAGGAACCTGGGTCCTTGGGAAACATGTGGGCCATGCTGGCTGGAGGCCATGCACTACCCCACCAGACCCTGCCAGCCGAGGTGCCCTTCAGAACCAAGGTTATTGTTTTGGGAAATGAGGTCTCAACATAGCTCATTAGTGGCAGGGCATTTCCTGATCGGCAAGGAGTCCCCAGGTTGACCTTGCCTCCCCCTGCCCTGCCTCCAGGCAGTGTGGCTGGATTTGCAGGAAACTGCCCTGCCATTGGCCAGCCTGGTCTTTCCAGTGACAGTCCCTTGGAATCACAGGCAGTTCTCACTGGTGTTGGACAAAGGTTGGGGGCACCAGGCAAAGTGTGCAGTTCTACTCCATTTAGCTCCTAGGTACCCCAAAACCAATAGGCTGGTTAAAGCAGTGCCCTGGCTCTGGGGGAGAGTAGAGCGGCAGTCATCTGAGTGCTTGACCCTGTGGGCTACAGCTGCCTCCTCTTCCTCCCTTTGCACCACATGCACATTCCTGGAGCTGGGAAGTCTCCAGCTCCTGAGAGGCTTGCAGGAGGAAAACTGCAGAGTCTGACTGAACACAGGTTGGGGTGCACTTCCTCGGTTCAGCACTGGGTTTCTGCAGCCTTGAAAGTGTGGATGAAGAGTGGACAGTGGCTACAGCCCAGAGGAGGAGGCAGGGAAGAGGGGCCAGGAATCACTCCTGACTTTCGTTTTGATCAGGGCGGGCAGGCTGACTTTCCAGAAAATTGGTGCTAGAAGGACAGGGACTGTAAAGGCAGGGATCCCGGAGCTGGACCTAGGCTTGTTGGTTGGAATTGCTTGCTAGACTTCTCCATACTCCATTTCTGCTGCGTTTGGGCATGAGGGAGTGGACCTGCCTGCACTGAGGCTGGGTTGCTGCCCTAAATGCACCTCTGGGATACCTCTTGGGCCTCCAGCACTCCGTGCCGGCGTCTCATGGTTCCATGCCAACCTGGGTGCAGAGGGCAGGCGACGAAGCACCTGCGTGGGCTTCTGGGAGAGAAACCAAACTCTTAGACGCAGCCATCTTATCTGAAAGAGGGAGAGCCTCTTGGAGCTCTGTCCTGTTCGATGGATGAATGCTGGTCATACCTCCTGCTTCCTCTGCGTGGGGTGGCCAGGGACACCGGGGCTAGTGCTAATGTTCACCCGTATTTGTGTAACTGCAGCTAGAGGGCATCTCAAAGGACGGCAAAGACCCATCTAGGAGCCCTCAGCCTCCCATCAGCCCTGTGCCCTCAGAGACTTCCCAGAGAGCCAAGAGCCCTGCGCCCACGCTTGCCATGAATGGCCTGGGGGCCGCCTCAGCACAAGGCCTAAGTGAGGAGGCCCAGGGCCTGTCCCGGAAGAGCGTGGCCAATGCAGTGAGGAAGGTGGTGAGCAAGGTGTTACCCGGCGAGGAGCCCGGGAGCGCCAGGGAGTCCCTGAGCAGAGGGGTCAGACCCCCTGAGCACCCGGCTCGGGGGAAGAAGGGAGAAAAAGCAGCCCCCAGTCCCAAGCCACCACCCCCTCCTCCTGCTCCACCTAAGCCTGAAGCAAAGAAGGAGACAGCCAAGGATGAGCTTTCCATGGGCCTGCGGAGCCTGATGTCTCGGGGCAGAGGCAAGGACCACAAGTCCCGGGGAAGGCAGTCTCCTGGGAAGGCGGGGAGACCCTCCAGCCAGGGGCCAGACTCCTCGGGGAAACCAGACTCCCCACCTAAGCCTGAAACACCAGAGAAGCAGTGTTCCCCAGCCCCACCAGAAGAGCCAGGCGACCCAGGCTCCACTAGCGTGAAGTCGGACATCACTGGACTGCAGCAGCCCAAGTCTCCAGCCCCTGAAGTGCAGCAGGAGGTACCTGAGTATGTCACTAACCTTCCTGCCCCTCACTACCCTTGCAGCCAGCCTTCCCGTGCCTCCTTATCCAGCCCCGCATGACCGAGAGGCTGGGCCCAAGCCAAGTGGCAGTGGCAGGGACGGCATGACTTTCCTTAAGAAAATTCCAGAACTTGGGGTGGCCTGGATTCTGGGGTGGCACCTGCTAACCAGCATGCTACTGCTCTAAGACACGCATACCTGGAGCTGGGGCCTGGTCCTCAGCTGCTGTGTCAGCTGGAGTCTCCAGATCCCAAATCTAGAGTCTGAGCGGGTCAGTGGTAGGGTAGAATGGCAGTGTTTCCTGAAGTCAGGTGCCTGTGTTCATACCCCTAGTTCCTCACGCCCTGGGGATCAGCAAGGCGTCATCTCTGCACATTTGTTTGCTGAGTGGGGATAGCACGGTCTCTAATCCCTTCTTTACAGCCCTTGGGCCAGAAGTATTTTGGAAATTAGTAAATTTTGTGTATTAGAATGTCACACAATTATATAATAAGCAGCAACCCATAACCAAACACATTCACATCTTCACAGTAAAATCTGTGAGGGTCATGCTACAGGGAGACACAGTCATATTTTGCCACCAAAATAGTTAATAATATTTTTGTGGGGCTTTTCGGATTTGGGGATGACAAATAAAGAAGAAAAACTGCTTGGAAGGACTGCTGTGAGGATTAGAAACAACACAGGTGATGAGTGTCTAAGCCTGTCCCTGGCATGGTGGCTGCTCTGTCCCTGATAGGTTAGATCATGACGCTAATAACTGCAGTCATTAATACCACCATTGCCTTCGGTCCCGTCTTAAGGCCTGGCCAGCACGTGCCCCTATGGCAGCTGGACTCTTGAGGAGCCCTGTGTCGGGGGCCCTGTCTTTCCACAGAGTTCTTTGTGGTGGGACGGGGTAAGCAGAAGGCCAGGGATATCAGTCCAGACCCTTTCCTTGGAAGATGATACCTGCTTGCCTGGCCCTTGGTTTGGGGACAGTTCTTTTTTGGAGTCCCCATTTTGTGCACCTTTCGAGGCCTCTGGAGTCTGTGTGTGGGGTAAGGCACCTGGATTTGTCATTGCTTCTCTCTGCTCCTGCATGCGCCTTCTGGCTGGAAGGGGAGAGGTGCTGGTGTCAGTGGCTAGAGGGAGGTAGATTGCCAGTGCCCTGGCGATAAAGCCAGGGTTTAGGAGAGGAGGACACAGCCTAAAGGCCTGTCCTACCCTCCCAGGCTCTAGAGACCCCCTGGGATTCCTAAGGTCCTAGATACCACCTACCAGAGCTTTGCAAAATTCTGAGGCAGGTTGCCGCCTCCCCACCCTTCCTGGCTCACTCTGAACCAGAGAAGTCACTATGCCTGGTACACAGGAGTTGGGAGGGTACTTTGGCCCAATGGGCAGGGAACTGTGAGGTGAACCATCAGTCCCTGAGGAGGAACTATGAGGAGCCAGTGTCATGTGCCCGTTCCTGTGCCAGCTGCCCCTGTCCCTCTTCCACTCGGGGAGGAGTTGGGGCTGCGTCATGCCGTCACCTGGAGTGCAGCCACCTGTCACTGGGCCTAAGGCAGGACCAAAAGGGTGTGTAGGAATATGGGGCTGTCCTGGTGCGGAGATGATAAAGAGTGGAAAGAAAAAACTCCACAATTCCTCAAAAGGACTCAGTTTCAAAACTCACACTGGTGCCTGGCATATTTCCTGACCCTACCTCACTTCCTGGGCTAGAAGCTTAGCATGCTGTGCCCCCACTGTTCCCAGACCACAACTAACAGTGGTTTAACCTCTAGGCAAGAGCTGCCCCTGAGGCCCAGCTGAGCCCTGCGGAGGAGGCCCACCTGCGACTTGAGAGGATCTTCACAGCTTCTGTAAAGCCCCCTCACGTGTGTGGTTCCCAGTCCCTGGCCCTCCTCTTTCCAGAGGCGGAGGCGCGTGCATGCGTGCATGCGTGCGTGCGTGCGTGCGTGCGTGTGAGCACCCATGTGTATACCTGACTGGTCTGTAGGCCCCACATGAGCTTCCCAGTTGAAGAAGCGAGAGGAGGGCTTTTGCAGAGGAGCTCTTCCTTCAGGAGCCCCAGATCCCTGTGCCCAAGGGGCATCCAGCCCTTTTCCCTGACCCCATTCTCCTGTCATGGTGTCAGGGCCTGGTAGGAGGCAAGGCAGGATGCTGACACTGCTCATTTTTGATGTGTTGGCTCTCCAGGCTATTTTAACTCCTTGCCTGTTTCTAGGACTGGCTAACTCCCTTTCCTCTCCAGAAAGATCTTTGAGGGCTTAAGTAACCAGACAGAGACAAAGAGGTCAAGGCTGGCCTCAGTCCCTTGGTTCTTGGGCACTGGGAGATGGACCTCCAATTACCATGGTGCCAGGCAGCCTGCCTGGGAGGGTGGAGTGATGTCCGCGGGTTTGGCAAAGGGGTCTGCTGGTCTCCTACGGGAGGTGTAGGGTACTCTCTGAATAGCAGCCCTTGACATGATGACACCCTCGGGTATGTGTTTGGAGGCAAGGGACAGTCTGCTGGTGTCTGGTGGCTACAGGAGAGGGAGGCTGGAAGATGCCCTGGAGATAAGCTCAGAGGCTCCTGGGGGGCCCAGGCCCTGGGTATGGGGAGGTGGCCTAGGCTCCTGGGCACAGAGGACAGGACGTCTAATGGCAAGCGCAGGGGAAACTTTGGGCAGAGGCAGAGTGACCCACTCCTGCCCAGACCACAGGGAGTCATTTACTGGAGTCTCTCCTCTGAGTGGTCTGATGGTAACAAGTGTCTCTTCACCAAGCTGGTTTTCTCCTTCTGTCTGGCCTCTCCTGGCCCGGGCAGACTCCTTCTGCCCCAGGTCAGTTCCCCATCTTGGTGCTAGGCTCATTCCACCTCCACCCCGCACCATGGGTAGTGGGAGAGTATCCACCAGTCTCATGGTGCTTGTGACATGGTACCTCCCAATGGTCTGCCTGTCTTCACTCCTCTTCTTTTCTTTCTCTTCTCTGCTTGCTGCTGGTAGCTGGACCCTGAGGCCACCTCTCCTGTCCACAGCCAGGTAGGGTGCTCCTGCCCCCCTGTGGAGCCCTCCACTTCCTCTGGTGACCACCTGCCGCTCCCGGCGGCCTGTACCTGGGCTGCCGTCTGTGCTCGGGCCTCATGCTGGAGTGTAAGGCCTCTTTCTCCTTCTGGCCCCCACCCATTGTCTAGCTCTCCCCACTCCAGGGGAGGGAGGCAGTATCAGGAGTTGGAGATGATACAGCCCTGTGTGACCTGGGCCCTTGGGGAGTGCCTGACTCTCCTCTGTGGCACACGGTTCTTAGCCGCTAATTCTGCTTGTGTGGCTCAAAAAAAACTGAAAAGCTGAGTTCCTATCATTCCCTATCCCCGCTCCCTACCCCCAAGCCCCACTCCCATCCCCAGCCCCGACTCCCAGAGGAAACCTAAGATGTGGCGTTCTCTGTCTCCACCTGCTGGCCAATATGGGAAAATCACCTTTGAATGCGCTGTAATGGAGTTACAAGTCATAATCCTTGGATACCACCTTATTCATCATTCTCCAAACTCCTAGCTCATAGAGCATGTCAATTTATGACAAAGGTTTCACATGACTTTTAAAATTATTTTGTAAAGGTTTTTTGTAAAATCCTATTTTTTCAAATGTAGAGAACTAGGCTTTTGGAGGGAGTTAGGTAGAGAGATAGCCTTACTTAACAAAGTAAAACATCGGCAGCCCCATAGTGACCCTCTGTCCTCCTATTGGAAGGTGAGTCTCACAGGTCCATGATGTCCAGAGTGGGCACCACTGATAGGGAGGAAGTGATCTGAAGCCAGAGTCCACCCAAATCTTTTTGTCTTTCAGGTCCAGGAATTGTGACACAGCGAATACTTACCTTTATTATGTTCTCTTAGCCTCTCCAGCCCCTCAGCCAGGGGCTCGGAACCCCAAGCAGTGTCCGCACCTTGGCCTGGGCCTCGTGAGAGAGGGGACCTCAGGACCCTAACTGAGCCTCACAGCCAGAGCCCTTACGGGGGCAGGGAGGTGGAGCTAGTCTGAGGGTTACTCCATGCCACTAGGGGTGACCATCTCCCCATTAGGTACCACTCAGATGACCCTGCTGCCTTTTGACACACACAACAAAGGGAGCCCGGTGAAGCAGCTTCCCGATATCTTTTCTGCGTGACTCACCTTTAGTGTCACCTTTTCAGCCCCACACTCTGACAGCGCCTGCACCTGTGAGCACCTACATCGTCCAGGAGCTCTCGGTCCCTTTACACCTATCCCTGTGCCCATCTATATTTGAACACTGAGCCCCCTGCCCCACCACCTTGTAGCTCTGGCCACACTGCTTCATGTCCTCATGTGGTCTTAGCATGTCCACACAGGCGTGAGCAGACGTGGGGCAGGACCAGGGCGGCACTGTTCCCACCCAGTAGAGCATCCTCTGGAGGGGAACATCATGGCATCTGTCATTTTGTACTACGAAGTCATCAGTATCTCCCCTCTCCTTGAGGAAATACCCTTTGCGAGCTCGGTGAAGGAGGCCTGATCGGTTGGATGGTGGGCGAAGCGAGGCATGAATTGTCACAGTAGCTGCGGCCCCGGAGTGAGGGGTGTGGGCCCGGGAATCGATGCTACGGGCTCTGCAGGGAGAGGGGAAAAAGGCTGCTGAAGGTAGCACCTCATGATTTGCTTTCCTGGGGTCTGTTCTCCTCTGAGTACACACCGTCTGTGTCCCTGTCCTTTCAGACCCTCAAGCTAGCATGGTCCCGCAGGGCCCCTCCTGGTTGCCTCACCTTCCTCTGACATTCCTGGTGTCTCCTGTTCTGTGTCTCCCAGCTGTCCCCCTCGCCCAGTGGCACTTCCTAAAGCTCTTCCCTTCACTTGTCCCCTTTCTCTTGCTGTTCTTGCCTCTGTTTTCCAGAACAGGGTCTGACCGTATTTGTCCCCTGTCTGACAGGTGAAGACGGAAGAGCAGATTGCTGCCGAGGAGGCCTGGCATGAGACGGAAAAGGTGTGGCTGGTCCATAAGGACGGGTTCTCACTGGGTGAGTCTGGGGAGGCCAGAGGGCGAATGCCCGGATAGCTTGGGTTTTAGAACTGGGCGGTGGGTGTCTCTCTGCGTCTGGGTGGTGAACAAGGAGAGACTGGTGATACAGTGGGAAGGTGGGAGACCGTGAAGGACCCAAGAGTGTGGCCAAGGCTTCCCCAGCTCAAGTGTGACTGTCTGTCCTCACTCTGCAGCCAGTCAGCTCAGATCCGAGGAGCTCAGCTTACCTGAGGGGAAGGTGCGAGTGAAGCTGGACCATGATGGTGCCATCTTGGACGTGGATGAGGATGACACTGAGAAGGTTTGCAGGAGGCTGGTGGAGGGTACAGTGCGGGGCTGGGCTGGGCAGGCCTGTCTGCTGCCAGTGCAGAAAGGCTCTGCTTCTTCAGTGCCTGCCCCCACGGGTCTGTCACACAGGCTAATGCACCCTCCTGTGACCGTCTAGAAGACCTGGCCTCGCTGGTGTACCTCAATGAGTCCAGCGTCCTGCACACGCTGCGCCAGCGCTATGGTGCTAGCCTGCTGCACACATACGCCGGCCCCAGCCTGCTCGTCCTCAGCCCCCGCGGGGCCCCTGCTGTGTACTCTGAGAAGGTGCGGTGCCCCCTACTTGCTGCCTCGTGGACTGCGCACCCACTACCCACCCCAGCTTCCCTGGCTCTGTGCCTGCCCCTTGGCATCCCACTGGGCTCCTGTCTACTCTCCTAGTTGACCCTGGGAAAAGGAGTCATTGCAAGGGGTGGGAGTTAGAATGACTCCCCCTCACCTCCAACAGAGTCCAGGATTTTCCATAAATGCCCTTGGCCTCAGAATTCCTCAGCTCCCCTGGAGTTTTCACCTTGAGGGTGAAGCCTGTCTGTGTGGGACCAGCTGAAGGCCTGTTCCTTCCCCGCCATCCCTTTCCCATTCCAGGTGATGCACATGTTCAAGGGGTGTCGGCGGGAGGACATGGCACCCCACATCTATGCCGTGGCCCAGACTGCGTACAGGGCGATGCTGATGAGCCGTCAGGACCAGTCCATCATCCTCCTGGGCAGTAGTGGCAGTGGCAAGACCACCAGCTGCCAGCATCTGGTGCAGTACCTGGCCACCATCGCTGGCACCAGCGGGAACAAGGTGTTTTCAGGTGAGATGGGGCGACTGAGCACAGGCTGGGGAAGGGGCTGGTGAGACCGGCCCCATCCAGGTGCCAACTCTTTTGCTCCCTGGCCTCTCTGCTCTCAAATCCTCTGTCCCAGGCAGTTGTGGTCTGAGTAACACCAGGCCTTCGAGTGCTCAGGGAACAGGCAAGCACTGGCCTCACATTCTTCCTGGGTCTCTGGAGCCTGGGGCAGGGAAATGAATGAGCCGCTCTCCTGAGGGTCTCTGGGTCTGTGTTCTGCAGTGGAGAAGTGGCAGGCTCTGTACACCCTCCTGGAAGCCTTTGGAAACAGCCCCACCATCATGAATGGCAATGCTACCCGCGTCTCCCAGATACTCTCCCTGGACTTTGACCAAGCTGGGCAGGTGGCCTCAGCCTCCATTCAGGTGAGAGGATGCTCAGGGTAATAGGAGACTGGCCACCTGATTCCATGCCCAAGAAATCAGGTTCTCTCCTTTGTCTTATGTCCCTGGGATTCTATCCCGATAGACTGAACCCTGGCATCAACAGGGCCGGTCTGCTCTGCCGTGAGCCGTTACCCTTCTGGTCCCAAGCTTCCTGCCCTGGGTGGGGCACAGTTCAGCTTCCTGCCCAGCCCTAGGGTTGGCCACACCCTCCTGCTGGGGCCTGGCTTCTTCAGGCTGGTTTCCCTCAGGGAGGTGGTCTTGCCAGTAAGACCCAGCCAAGGCTGATTCCCTTCCATGCTAAGTGAAATATCTGACTAGGAAGTGCCCAGCTCCCCAAAAGACAGTGCCTGGCAGCTGGGCAGAGGCAGGCCCCTCCAGGAGCTCTGGTTTCTGGTGGTTTGCCCCTGGGGCTATATCTGGTCTCTGGCTGAGGACCTTGAGAATGAGAGGCAGGTACTTGCTCCCCAGGCCTGGGTGACCCACACCTGGGTCCTTCTGGGTGGGGGAGAAGCACTGGCCTCTGCCCACACTCTCATGCTGTTGCCACAGACAATGCTTCTGGAGAAGCTGCGTGTGGCTCGACGCCCAGCCAGTGAGGCCACGTTCAATGTCTTCTACTACCTGCTGGCCTTTGGGGATGGCACCCTCAGGTGAGACGGGACAGAGGGAGCAGGGAGGGTGCTCTGGACTCCAGCCCACTCACAGCTCCTGGGCCTTGTCACTTGAGTATTTGTCATGGGCTCCATGCTAGGCCCTGGGGCTGACAAGAAAATGCTGGGTCCTGGGCACAGGGGCCTGGCTGTATGTGGGGGGCACAACTAACCCTTCAGTATCCCCAAGGGCTTAGCTAGAGTCTCTGCTGCACACAACACCAGGTCTGGCGAGGACGGCTCACCAAGCTGCTGGTGTGCAGTGACCTGCTACGGTCATGCAGCTGGGATGGGGCTGAGCTGGATTTGACCTCACACTGGGACCAAAGACCAAGCCTTTTCCAGTGTCCAGCCCAGCCAGCCCTGTGCTGGCTGCTCTGCAGCTGTCCCCTAGAGACCTTCAGACTCACTGTGCTCACTGGGAAAGGATGAGTGATAAGGCTGAGCTTGCCGACCTAAGGCAGCGCCCGCTTTTACTCTTGCAGCTGAAGGCACGGTCTGTCCTGACTGGACTCGCTCTTTAGGTAGGCTCACTGCCCCCTCCAGGGGTCCGGCTGGACTCTCTTACCAGGGCATCTGGTCACTTATCCTCCGGAGGCTGGTGCTCCCCAGGTGTCCAAGTCCATGAAGAAAGACAGCAGCAGCTGGCCTCTCGGTAGGGCATGATGGGCAGACAGAACAGTCTGGAAGCTGAGTCTGTCTGTCTCGCCCTGGTAGGGAGATGGCCTGGGCATGGGGACCAAGGCTGTGCTGAAGCCTCATTTGTGCCCCTAGGACAGAGCTCCACTTGAACCACTTGGCAGAGAATAATGTGTTCGGAATTGTGCCACTGGCCAAGGTGAGGGACCTGTGGGGTCTGGGTCGGCAGTGCGGGGCTGTGGGAAGAGGCCTTGGAAGTCCTGGGGTGTCCCCTGGGAACAGCAGGAGCCCAGCTGCAGGTGGGTGGTTCTCCCTGAGCCTGGGCCTCCCCGGTGACCCAGTAGCACAGGGGTCTGCTGGGAGCTCCACCCCTCCGAGGGCTGTGCCAGTGCACCCATGTGTCCCTACAGCCTGAGGAGAAGCAGAAGGCAGCTCAGCAGTTCAGTAAGCTACAGACCGCCATGAAGGTGCTGGGCATCTCCCCTGATGAACAGAAGGCCTGCTGGCTCATCCTGGCTGCCATCTACCACCTGGGGGCTGCAGGCGCCACCAAAGGTAACCCGAAGTGGGTCCCAGCAGCCTGGCTTGTCCCTTGGGAGTGCTTGTGGGGGCCCTGCTCACTCCATGTGTCCTCACCATAGACTCCTCCATTGTCAGATACCCCCCTCCTTTTCTCGTACCTGTCCCCCATCCTCCACATTTGAGCCAGAGGCTTCAAATACCTGGAGAAGCATCTCTGCCAAGGACAGCTGGAGGCCTGACTTAGACAGCAGTACCCGGAGTACTATGAAGAGCAGGGGTGGGAGGAGGCTGGGGGTTCAGAGACTAAGGGGTAAGAGAGGGTCCTGGCTCATAGCACTTGCCCTGGAATAACTCCTCTTCTTGTTCCCTTTCTGACAGAGGCCCCCGAGGAGCAAGAGGGTAACTGATCTTGACCCTCCCTGGGGTGTAGGGATCACCTTGCCCCCTCCTGGTGCTTGCCCTGGCTTCTCTCTGGGAGCTGGGCTTCTTCTATCACGGCGGCCAAGGGAACTAGCCTGGAAGAAGCCCCAGGATTGAGGGTGGGGGGGTGCCTGCTGACGGTGGAGGTACTCGGCTGCTCTAGGAATAGCTGCTTCTACCTATCTCGCGTCCAGATCCTGGAATCTCCAGGGGTTTAGGCCGGGGAAGGTAGGCTTGCGTCCTGGGGCTTCCAGAGGCCTGCTTTCCTGAGTCTGCTGTTTTGGAGCCAATGTCTCTTTCTCCTGCATGTCAGGGTGGCGGCCACTAGGGGGCGGCAGGCACCGTGGTAAGGAATGGCTGCCGCTTCAGCTCTTATGCTTGGGGGCTTCTGAATGGCTAGGGCTTGGTCTGGTGTGGATGAGCTGGTGCCTTCCTTGGAGACTACACTAGAGATGGGTGCTCCAAGCACCTCTTCACCCCTTTCTCCTCCAGCTTAAGGAAAGGAGAGTCTGGCTCTGAACAATGCCTTGAGCTCTGGCTTCATCTGCCTGGATGTGAGGGACCCCAGGCTGCCTCACAAGAGTGAGAAAGCACAGGTGTCTGGGTGGGTACATGGAACAGGCATCGTCTGGGTGTTAGGCTCCTTATGATCCCAGCAGGTGGCATCCCTGTCAAAGAGGAGCCTGACTGAGTTAAAGAAGTTGTCTCCAGACTGTGTGGGTGGGCGGGCTTGCAGCTGTGTGTTGAGGAAGTTCTCTCACTCTGAGGTGACAAGCCTAGAGTCACCCTACTCAGTGCTGATGGCAGGTGGAGAGCTCTGGGCGTGTTAGCACATGGGCTTGTTGAGCAGTGTCTTTTAGCTCCTCAGAGCTTCTAGTAGTTTCCAGGTGTGTTTGTGTGAGTGAGAGAGTGTGCGTCAGTGTGAGTACACCATAAACATAATTCTTCGGGACTGTGTGTGTGTGTGTGTGTGTGTGTGTGTTTCTGAATATTAATATGGTTGTCTTTTCTTGCCTGCTTATCCTCACAAGCCTCACAAGCCCCCACCCCCCATGGTCCCTTCCCGTGGGCCTGGCGGGCGTACTTGATGACTGTTTGCTAACACGCTGTTTTTCTTTGCATGCTGCATGCTGGTCCTTTGCCTTCCAGAAGCTGCTGAAGGTAAAACCTTGTTTCCTGTTAGCTTTCCCTAATTGCCGTGATTAGACACATGTTGGCGGAGGCGCGTCTGTCTGCGTGGGCTGTTCCCTCTCCCGCAGCTTTGTCTCCTCCCCGTGGCTGGGCCACGGGTGGGTGTTTGTGGGCTCCCCTGGCGGATGCCTGGAGGGTCCGAGTGCATTTACGGGAAGGGGCTGTCGTCAGTACTCTGGTGATAAGCCCTCAGGCACCGGTGGGCTGGTGTACCAGCCTTCCTCCCCAAGTTTCCACCCAGGAGCCAAGCCTCCAAAAGGTGTTTTTTCCCAGCTGACTGGGAGCCCTCTGGTGGCAGCAGTGTGCAGTTACCACCTCCTTTAGGATCCGCTCATTCTCAACCCCAAGGGCCTCAGGAAGCACTGGCAACTGCTTTACCTGAAACCCTTCTGGTGTCATCAGGACTGGGTTTTCCTCTGCCTATACCCCGGTCCTATGGGAGCAATGGAGACAAATGGCTCAGTGGTCATCCCATGACCTAGGGTGCAAGACCCAAAGACACCAGATCCTTTTTTCTACCTCATAGCTGGGCGCAAACAATTTGCCCGCCACGAGTGGGCTCAGAAAGCGGCATACCTGTTGGGCTGCAGCCTGGAGGAGCTCTCCTCGGCCATCTTCAAGCATCAGCACAAGGGTAGCACCTTGCAGCGCTCCACCTCCTTCCGCCAGGGCCCTGAGGAGAGCAGCCTGGGAGACGGCACAGGTACTGAGCCCTGGACTGCTGGGCGTGAGTGGGACACTTCTCCAGAGCTTGTTACCTCCTTGGGCAGGGAGACTGGACTGCTCGGGTTAGGTGCTTCCACCCCAGGGAGAGGCCTAGCCCCAGGGTGCCCTGCAGAACTGGTCTGGATAGTGGGAGCATTCCCAGGTGGGGAGTCCCAGGAGCAGGAACCAGAGCTGATCCTCTTGCCCTACAGGCCCCAAACTGTCTGCGCTGGAGTGCCTGGAGGGCATGGCATCTGGCCTCTACAGTGAGCTCTTCACCCTTCTCATCTCTCTGGTGAACAGGTGAGTGCCAGTCCCATCCCCCACCCTCCCCAACTCACACACCCACCTTCCTGGACAGAGATGAAGCAAAGCCTTTGTGCTGGTGATTGCAGAGCCATCCTGCACCAGCAGAGGGCTCACTGTCCCTGTAGTGAGAGAACAACATACTTCCACAAGGCTGGCACCAGGACAGTGATGGGGATTTGGCCTAGGGCAGAGCAGGGCTGCCTGGGCCCAGTAGCCGGCCAGTGGGGCCTGTTTGCGGGCTCTGCTCTGGTCAGTCTAACCCACTTCTCCCTGTGAAGGGCTCTCAAGTCCAGCCAGCACTCACTCTGCTCTATGATGATTGTGGACACCCCGGGCTTCCAGACCCCTGAGCAGGGTGGCTCGGCTCGAGGAGCCTCCTTTGAAGAGCTGTGCCACAACTACGCGCAGGACCGGTTGCAGAGGCTCTTCCACGAGCACACCTTTGTGCAAGAGTTGGAAAGATACAAGGAGGTAGCCCTTGCCCACTCTGCCCCCCAAACCTCACCTTCTGGCCTTGCATGTCCAGGGAGGGTATCTGTAGATGTTGGAAGACACCACCCTCCCTCTTGGCTGCTCCCTTCTCAGCTCTTTACTCTTTCATAATTTTTCTCTCAAGTAGGAATCTTGTTCTGCCCCTGAGCTAGTCTTACCTTGTCAAGAGTTTGTAAGAAGCTGACGATGCACTCAGGTCCCTGGGAGCCCCTCCTTGCCCATCCTCCTAGGCTCTGTGACTGGCCCTGTGTGGCCCTTGCCTCCACGTGTCAGGCCTGGCCTCCCTTGTCTCCCACTTTCCTGATCTATTAAGACGGTGGCTGATTATTTAGAGCCTCTCCAAAAAAGGGTATCCTGGGTGGGATGAGATCTGGAAATCCACCTCATGTGGATATGAGTTGAACGAACTGGAGAGGCTGTTTATCTGGGATGAGAGTAGAGAGAAGATTCAGGAGGAAAATGATGGTTGCCTTCAATTGTTTTAAGAATGATTGTATGAAACTGAGAGTAGACTTGTTCTGTGTATCCTAATTAACTCATGTGAGTAACTGAAATATGTGACTTTAGCTCAGTGTATAAGGAAGTTATGGCATGGCCTGGTGGAGCAGCGTTTAGGTCATTCGCCTCCAAAGGATCACAAGCCACATACCCTTGGGTCCAGGGGAAAAAACCATTGTAAACTATTAAATAAAAATGGAATGAAATGTGTCTTCTTCCTCGCTCTTTCTGCCTTGCACCTTTCCTTTTTTTCCCCCTTTTTTTAAAAAGGAAGCCATACAAATTTTGAGTTTTCAAAGACACAGTGTGGTGCCTTGGGAGGTGATGAACACTTGACAGTCCAGCTGCTGGAGGGGAGCTCCTTCGTGGGGCGGGAGGTTGGACTTGCTGCCCCCAGCATCCCCTTCTGGCTGTGCCCCCACACCTGACCCTGTGTTCCCTCTTGCTCTGCCTTCTTTCCTAGGAGAACATTGAACTGGCATTTGACGACTTAGAACCGGCCACAGGTGATGCTGTGGCTGCTGTGGACCAAGCCTCCCATCAGACCCTGGTAGGGATTCCAGTGAGGGCCTGGGCTGGCCTCTTCTCTCCTTTCTGTTCCTCTCCTTCATTCCCTGTCTGTGCTGCTGCCAGTGGTGCCCCTGTGGGCTAAGGGGTCCAGCAGTCATGCCCAGACCCCAAGTACTTCAGAGCTGTGGGCCCGTGCCCGGGCAGGGCTGTAACACTTTCTTCTGCCCTGGTCCTTGAGAAGCCTCAGGGCCTGGTGTGTGAGCCAGGCTAGAAGATGTGCCTCCTCTCTTACCTGTTGGGACTCGGGCCCTATCCTAAGTTACAAGTGTCCCTGAAGGAGCCCTGTTGTCTGCTGTTAGGTGGTGAGGGCCTGGCTGCACCCAGGGCATATAGTTGACTGATGTAGCCGAGCAGGGCCGGGCGACCGGCAACTTTCCTCCTACCTAGAGAAGCAGTGTCCAGGTACAAAATGCCCATTGAGGGACTGCCATGGATGTGAGCCCTTAGTCCTCAACCTTAGGGATGCGCTTTGCCACCTTTTAGACTGGTACATTGGGCACCTTGCTTCTTGGGGGACTGACTGGTCTGATATGCACTTGGCATTTGGAGAGTGTCTTCAGTTAAGGAAATTGCACAAGTGGATTTATTGGAGGTTTGGCATTTTTGTAGGCTGCGAATCTCCTTCCTCTGCTTCCTCCTCCCTCTGCCTCTTCCCTGAGGGAAGGCCCTGCTGGGCTAACACGGGGAGAGTGAGTGTCCCCAGGGACAAATGCTTAAAGCGCCTAGTGCCACATCTCCCCAGGGAAGTTGGCTTTTCTTTTCCTGACACCTGGGCTCCCGTGTGGCCTCCCTTGAAAGCTTTTGCCATCCCCAGGAGACCTGGGGAAGTTAGTCCATGTGACCTAGACGCAGCTGTGGGCAGACTATGCATTTGGATGAGCCTTCGCTATCCTTTCCCTTCTTTGCTCACCGCTCTCTGAGGGACAGCAGCTCCTCCAGACACAGGCCCTCAGTGCTGAGCTTGTCACCATCGTATGATGACTTCAGTGTTCACTCCTGGTCTAGCTGCTCTGCGGTCTTGTGGCCCGTTGGCCCCTCGCCACATTCTGCTTCCCCAGTAATGACACCTGCTCCCATGGGCCATGCAGGAAGGGGACGCTGGCAGCAGGGGTCAAAGAGAGGGAAATGGTACTTTTCTTACCCTCCAGTCCCTAAAGGCCAGGCCAGAATGGGGGACGGGGAAGGTTTAGCCCTTCCCCAGGGAGGACTTGAGGATTCCACAGAAAAGGCATCTCTAAACCAAATGAGGCCACGGGACCAGTGGGACCTGCACAGGGTACTAGAAATCAGAAGTCAGTAGTTTCCACCTTCTCTTGAGAAACTGGTGATTTTATCTACCTGAGGCCAAAGTTCTTCTAGCAGAGCTGTTCACTGAGAGGGCACCTGCTCTCCACCCACTCTGACTGTCACATCCATCAGGTCCCCTGTATTACACTCTGGTGCTTGATTCCACCAGAGTGCTCTGGGCCCTCTCTGGTTCCCCCTCTCGAGGCACCAGTGCTAACCCACAGCTTCCTTTGGGTCATGCGCTGTGCTCGGGGGCTTAGGAATTTTATCTCATGTGCTCCGCCTTGGGGGTGATGCCCAGAGTGCAAGGGCGTTTTACCCAAGCCCCCTGTGACCCTAGGGAGGACAAGGCAAGAGGAGAGCCTTTGATGTGAGCTTGGGTTAATGAGAAATTTTCAGTCTTTGATGATTTTGAACTTGAGTCCTAGGAATCATACTTCATTGTTGGCTTCTCTGGTCTCTTTTTTGCTCTTTCTCCTTGTTCCCCACCTGCTCCACAAGGTGTCAGCAGCGAGTGGCAGGAGCTGCGGTGTGAGCGCGTGTGTGCGTGTGTGCGCGTGTGGCTCCGTGTAACATGTTCACAGTGTATAGTGGGGGGTGCTGGTTCCTCCTCCACGGCTCCATGTGACGTGGCAGGATCTTTGCTTCTTGTAGGTGCGCTCGCTGGCATGCACAGACGAGGCAAGGGGCCTGCTGTGGCTATTGGAAGAGGAGGCGCTGGTGCCAGGGGCCACTGAAGACTCCCTCCTGGACCGCCTTTTCTCCTATTATGGCCCCAAGGAAGGTGACAAGAAAGGTAGGTTTTACCTCTGGGGGCCAGCTCCTCTCCTTCCTCTCCAGGGGACCCACTTATATGGATGCAGGTGGCACTGCCCTGGGGGCTCATTGAGTCCCTGAACATTTGTGTGTCTGTGCCCTCATGATGTGAACCCTGTCTCCCATCCTCAGGCCAGAGTCCTCTCCTTCGCAGCGACAAACCACAGCATTTTCTCCTGGGACACAGCCATGGGACCAACTGGGTGGAGTACTCCGTGGCTGGCTGGCTGAGCTATGCCAAGCAGAACCCAGCCACCCAGAATGCCCCACGGCTCCTGCAGGACTCCCAGAAGTACGGACACCACTCGCTTGGCCCACGTCCCATCCCAGTGACGATTTTGGGCTCCCTGGTCTCAGAGGCCCCCTGAGAAGCAGGGTAGATAGCATCTGCTTTCTGAGAGGCCATATCCAAGGCCAGAGGGCCCTGAAGACAATGGGATGACCTTCTAGAGTAGAGGTGGGACAGATGGGGTTGGAGGGGCCTAAGGATTCAATGTGAACAGCACCGTCACCTTCTTCATGAAATGTGAGAATGGACTCTAACTCCTCGGACATCTAAGGTCATCCCTTTATTCATTCAACAGATAGTTACTGGGCTTCTGCTCTGACAGAGACTCTTCTAGATGTTTGGCAGGGAGCAGTGAATGAGAAAAAACTCCCTGCCCTCGTGGGGCTTGCCCTCTAGCGAGGGGAAGCTGGAGCAAGACTGGGAGATGTAATTAGTAAACTGTTTGGTGTGGTGGAAGAGTCTCCTTCCAGTGCAGCTCCCAGCTGTGCCCTCTTGGTGATAGAGAAGGGCAAGTCGCCCTGCTCTCTTTAGTTTCTGCTGGCCCCTGGGTCTGCCCGCCCTGGCTTTCTCTCCTTACTTTGAAGATTTCTCTGCAGTTTGTCTCCAGGGTATGGGATGTACAGCCCCAGCAGATAACCCAGGGCCCTGGGTGGGTTGTTTGGTGTCTCAGGAGCTGGGAGAAGGAATAGCCTCTACTACCCCATGAGTGTGACATCTTTCCCTCCCCCTTCTGACAGAAAAATGATCAGCAACCTGTTTCTGGGCCGGGCGGGCAGCGCCACTGTGCTCTCTGGCTCCATCGCAGGCCTGGAGGGCGGCTCACAGCTCGCGCTGCGCCGGGCCACCAGCATGCGCAAGACCTTCACCACAGGCATGGCGGCTGTCAAGAAGAAGTCTCTGTGCATCCAGATTAAGCTGCAGGTGGTGAGTGTGGCAGCCCAGGCCTCGGGACCCTTCCCTACCCCAGCATGTAGGGCTGGGCATCTGGGGCTCACTCAGTCACCTGGTGCCCCCTCTGCATCCTACTCTGACGCCATCGCTGCTGCCTGGGTCCTCTTTCCAATGCTGCTGCTTGTAAGTGGCTACCCAGACCATAAAGGCAGAGTGGTCCAGGCTTGGCATGTCCTGGCCAGTGGGACACCAACCATCCTGTGGGGCGGACATGCTGGCACCAGTCTCTGCGCTCCAGGGCACAGACCATCAGTGCGCACTGAGGGCCGTCCCCTCCCCTTTGGCAGGATGCCCTCATCGACACCATCAAGAAGTCGAAGCTGCATTTTGTGCACTGCTTCCTGCCTGTAGCGGAGGGCTGGGCTGGGGAGCCTCGTTCTGTCTCCTCCCGCCGAGTCAACAGCAGCAGCAGCAGCAGCGAGCTGGACCTGCCTTCCGGAGACCACTGCGAAACAGGGCTCTTGCAACTGGATGTGCCCCTGCTCCGGGCACAGCTCCGGGGCTCCCGCCTGCTTGATGCCATGCGCATGTACCGCCAGGGTGAGCCTCCCACCCACTCAGCTCCTGCTTCTCCCCCCACCCCCACCCCAATCACTCTACCTCCCCAGGAGGGCTCACAGGACCGAAGGGTGCTGCTCCACCCCTGTCTGGATGGGCTCTTGTCTACTCTGGTGCCTCCGCTGTGGGGTCTCTGCATCTCTCCAAACCCACAGTCTGTTCCTTCCTCGTCTTCTTTCTTACCCTGCTGACTCCTTTCTGCTCCTCTCCTTTCCATATTCCATATTTAGCCCCTTTCCCTCCTTCTCTGCATGCCCTCTCATTTGTTCCCTCAGCTTCTCCCTTCTCCTTGTCCAGTTCAGATGGATTGGCTCTGCCCCCACAGCAGACCCAGTGCCCTTGTGGGGCCGTCTGCCAGCCTCCCAAAGCAGGCAGATGTCTAGGCAACCCAATGAGAAATGAGGCACAAAACCTTTCTGAACTACTGAAAATTCCCTAGAAGTGTCAGACAGACCCTTTTTCTGGACCCGTCTGGAGGAAGGGACAGAGAGGATCATAGTAGTTAATGCCCTTAGAGCATTTATGGTGTACCAGGCACTATTGTAAACTCATTAGCTCATTTCATCCTCACAGCAAACTCACGAGATGTTGGTACTGTCATTTCCAGATGTGGAGACTAAAGCTCAGAGAGGTTCAGCAGCTTTCCCAAGGTCACACAACTTGGGAATGGCAGAGCGAGATTTGTTCAGGAAGACCAGCTCAAGTTCATGCCTGTCGAGTAGGGTTTCACTTGCCTAAGAAGTTGCCTAAGAGTTGCCAGGTTTCTGCCCCTTTTTCCTGAGCTAGAAAGCAGGCAGGGTCCTCCCCACCCAGAGCCAAGTGCCCTTGAGGCATCCCCATGGGCGCCATCACTTTTCCTGAGCAGCCAAAGCTAGGAAATGGGCTCCCTGCCCTGCTCTAAATAAATCATCGATCTGTCCCCACGTCTTGATATGGAGTTGGTGTTTATTATTTCAAAACCAGATTGTTACCGCTCTGAACCAAAATCAATGTGCTTTACTCAAACAAGCAGATCGATGAGGCCCGCAGCAGCAACCCCTCCCCGCACCCAGCCCCCAGCCACTGTAGATAGCACTGATGATTAATTAAGATGCCAGGCGTCCGGACCTGCTATCCCAGCCCATCAATTTAATTGCAATTCAGATACAATCAATAGCTCACTTTGTCTTGGCCCCTCAGCGGCCCCCGCCTCCTGTTTCAATTATCAGGCACATGCATCAGCCTCATCTCCCAGTTGGAGGGTTTCCCAGAGCTAGTGGTGGAGCGGGCCCCCAACTGGCTGTCAGGAACCCAGGTTTGGAGTCTAGTTCTGCCTCCAGCCACAGCCTTTGTGACCTTGAGCGAGCCGATTGCTCCACCTCTGAAGCCTCAGTTTTCATGTTTGGAAGATGAGTTGTACCTGGTCTAAGTCTCATTTTTGGTTTGAAATTCTGTGAATCCTGCTAGATGATCAGCCATCCCCCATTTGCACACCTCACTGACCAGGGGCTTGCTTCTTTCTCAAAGAACCTGTTCCCTTTTTAAACCTTGCAGTCTTACCACAGGGCAGCCCTGATTGTCCTCTCTGCCGCCTATCCCTCATCCCTGCCACCTTCCTCTTCACTCTCCTTTGCTGGACCTGCCTCAGTCATACACACTCCTCCCCCAGCAGTTTCTTCGCCTCCAGGTGACATCCTGCAGGCTGCCTGAGCACTGGTGCCCACTCAGGTGGACTGGGAGCTGGCAAAGTGTTGACAGGCCTGCTCTGGGCTGCTCTCTCTCTAGGTTATCCTGACCACATGGTGTTTTCTGAGTTCCGCCGCCGCTTCGACGTCCTGGCCCCACACCTGACCAAGAAACATGGGCGCAACTACATAGTGGTGGATGAGAGGCGGGTAGGTCGGGGTCCCCAGAGCCACACCAGAGATGCTCTGAGCAGCTGCCCTTGCTGCCCTGGAGAAAGCCAGGCTGGCCCTGCCTTAGGCTCCTGGTTTTGGCCGATGACAACCAGCATAGGGGCGTGTGGCAGTCAAACCGTGGCAGTGGAGAGAAGCAGCCCCAGGCATGGCTGCCCGAATAAGAGAAGAGCTACCTCTTTGAGGCTTGAGGTGGGGAGGTGTGCTCTCTGGTGAACGAGAGAGTCACCCAAGAGCCTCCCAGGTGGCAAATTAGACCAAGTATGCTGGTGCCTCACTGACAGCACCTGGGTCCCTCATCCGTGACCTCCAAGCAAAGATGAGTCCAGGGCAGAGCAAGCACCCCTCCAAGGAGGAAGGTTAATATGGCAAGGCCTCCCTGGTGCCAGGGTGAGCCTAAGGCTCTAGGCCCCTTGTCAGCCCAGGTTGGTGAATTCATGTCTATAGAAGGGACTACCCGTGTTCTTCTAGGCTCTCATCTTTACCTGCAAGGACCCAAATGGCTCCTCCAGGAGAGGAGCCCTCCTTCACTTGCTCTGGCTTCTGGCTCCCAGCCTGACTCTGAAGGCATTTCAGACCTTAGGATGACTTCCCTAAGAGGCAGGGTGCTCTGCAGAATGGGGCAGGAGGACCCCCTCCCCACCCTCCTGAGTCCCAGAACCATATTAATAGAAGCCTTGAAGACTCTTCTCTCCATTCAGGGCCTACCAATGCCCTGGGTGACCTTGGTGTGCATATTAATGACCTGCCCCACACCTCCTTCTCTCTGCCCCTTGATCTCCATCCCAGCCTCCGAATCATGGCTACACGCCAGCACCTTGTCATCCTGGAAATGCTCTGCCTCCAAAATCTTACTGCTGCCGCAGCCTGTGCCTCTCATTTCTCTTCCCCTCTTAGGACCTGCAGACCTCTCGTTTCTAGATCCCATCCATTTTCTCCACAGTCCATTCCCTTCTGACTTCCACTTGCTTTTCCTCTCAGCCACCATGCTGTGGTCCTGCCCTCTGCTCCCTCTCCAAGCCTCTCACTGCACCTTCCCCGCCCAACCCCACCCCCAAGGGCCAATCTTTGGGGCACCTTCACTTGGGGCCCCAAGGGAAGTGGGGGGAAATTATGCAACCAGTGGACTTGAATTCTTAGAGGTTCATGGTCTTTAGCCTCATCTGGGCACTTGGAGTGGCCTGGCAAGTGTTCTTTGTGCCTCATTCTTATTTGGCTTCAATTCCAAGCTTTACCTGCTAATCCAGTCTCCATCTTTCTCCTGGGATCCTCCCTCACTGCACCTTTCTACGTCATCTTCCCAGCATTTGACCTTACCACCAAATGCCAATAAAATGAGGCTGCAACATCCTCTTCCACCTTCTGTAACTTTTCCTCAGATGCCTCCTCTTTCCCCCACTGTCCAGTCTGATGGGAGCAGTGTCCCTCCCCTCGGCTGCCCGTTCCTCCTGCACTTTGAACCCATTCCGCTTGGTCTTCCTGGAGCCTGCGCAGGGTGTAGTCACCAGTAACTCTTGTTCCTTCAGCCTCTCTTCCCCTTCTGCAGACATTGCTCTCTGAAAGTAGCCTTCTATCAACTCTCAGGTTCTTGATGCCCTGAGCTCTCAGCACGTGCCTCCTGCCACCCCCGCCTGCTGCCAGTCCCTCCGCCCAAAATGCCCCTCCGCTACTTGTCCAGCTAATTCTCAGGGGTATCTAAAGACTCCTCACAAGCAGCACCTCTTCCTGTTGCTGCCCTCAGTCCCTCGTCTGGCTTAGATGCCTCTTCCTCCTCTATGTACATCACTGATTCACATGTCCTGCTCCCCGACAAGAAAGTTTGTTCCTCTGGCAGTCATCTTCATGTCTCTGCATCTGACACAGTGCCTGACACGGTCAGCTCACTGGAAGTGCCTGTGGAGTAAATACTGGACAGTCTGAATGGAGGACAAGGGGACACTGCCTGACCAGGGAAAGTCCTGCAGGGAGGTAGGGAGCCCCTGCTGGCTTTGTGACAGGGGCCTCTCTCCACAGGCAGTAGAGGAGCTGCTGGAGTCCTGGGACCTGGAGAAGAGCACCTACTGCATGGGTCTGAGCCGGGTGAGTGGTACCTCCAGGGAGGCAGCCAGCCCTTGCTCTCTGGTGGCCCTGCCTTCCCCTCCCTGTTAGTCCAACTTCAGGAGTCTCCAGGGGCCCCTTCTGAGTCCTGCCCCAGCCACTCTAGGCTGCGCCCTTTAGAACTGGGCATTGAATAACTGGTTCCTTCAGTGCCTTGACACCTCTTTGATGTCAGGAGGGAATGGAATGGAAGGTGGCCCTGGACAGGCCTGAGTTCTGGTGTGTGGAGTAGGGAAGACAGAGGGAGGAGAGCTGGGTGAAGGAGGAAGGCAGTAGGCAGCGGGGTCCAGCGGGCCCCCTTTTGCAAGGCACCTAGGGTGACCAGGGTCCCAGAAGAGCAAGCAGGCCTTGGAGAGACTTCCACCACCACCTGCCCACAGGCCGATGGCCTCATCTGAATGGAACGTAGTAGATAAAAGGACAGGCACGCCCGCCCCGGATGCCGGTCTGCCACATCACTCCACACCAAAGGGTCAGCCGAGCGTCCCTCCCACGGGGCAGGGCACACTGCACACCCCTTCCTCCTCAGACTGGGAGACTTGACAAGCGGCATCCACGTATGTGCTCCAAGGGCTGGGGCGGGAGAGCAGCTGGTAGCCAGAGGGTTCTGGACCTCCTGTTGGCAAGAGCAGAGGAACCCCAGGCCTGCCCGGGCGGGATATGGCGGGGATGACAATGGAAGGGATGCTCCAAAAAAAGACTTGAGTGTTGTTTGTCCATGCTGTTCTCTGTTCTGCACACTGTGTCACCTTGGTTTCTCCTGGCTTCTCCCTCCCTGGGAGTCCCTTTCCCTTCCCCTTACTATGTCTTTGTGCCTCCCATGCTCTTTTCCCTTTGAACCCTGGCAATCCCTGCTGTCTCTCTCCCTTGGTTGCTGGTTCTGGTTTTCTCCCTCTGTTTCCTTGTTCTCTGTGTCCTTTGTGATCCCACCCATCTCTGAGTCATTTCGTGATGCTGGTCTCTGCTGGGTCTTCCTCTGTTCTGGCTCCCCTCCTCTCTCCCTGCACTTCCAACTTTCTTTAAGCTGAGGGGGTGTCACCTGCGCCCCCCTCACCACCCTTGCGCTGCCTCCGGTCACATTTCCCTGCTGCCTCTTGGCCTCTCGCTGGGTTGGCTCCTGCCCCTCTGGCTGGCTGAGCAGCTGCTGATTAACATGGGGAATGGCTCCTCCTCCAAGGCTTGTTATGGGCAGGAGAGGGCCTGTATGGGCAGGTCCTCTTCCCAGCTGCCATCCCAGACCCTCTGCCATCGCACATCCTCCCGGCAGCTACGGGTGAGCACACGGCCCGCTGGTGCTCAGGGCAGAGTGTGGGCATCGTCGGCTGTTTGCTCACATCTGGGTTTGGAGAAACATTTCAGGGCTTCTAGGCTGTCATTAGCACTGACTGGTGAGTGAGGGTTCCCTGTGTGTTTGTCACATTGCTTCAGAGGAGGGGGATCACAAGGTGAGCTCACGGGATCCTGATGATTCAGACAACGAGTTTGGGGGGTCTGGGAGTCTCCTGACATTGCTTATAAAAGGGGTATGGTTGTGAGGAGATGGCCCTAGTACTCCAAAGGACTCGTGCTATTTCAGTTAATATTCCCAAGGACTCAATCCCACAAACGTACCTCTGTTCAAGAAATGCGAGGCCGGCTGCCCTGGTCTTCTAGAGCATTCTTTCTCTTCTCGTGTGTCCGGACCATTTTCCATCTCTCACCCAGCACCACACGTCTGCCTTGTCAGTGTGATCTGTGTGATGACCTTTAGTCATGTGTCCATCTCTGGAGGGACTTGGAGGTCCCTTCCTGCTGGACTCACACACAGTTTTTGGAAACTGAGGCTCAGGTAGGACTCCAGACCCAGGGGAGGCTCCGAGCGCTCAGCTCTGCATGTGAGATCTGGGGAAGTGTCACCAGGACCGAGCTGCTTTTCTGCTAGGCCAGCCTCAGGGGACTAGGTTCTGTGGAATCACCAAAGGCACATCTTTCTCAGCATAAATTTTAGGCCCTCCCCTCAGCTTCTTCCCTGAAGGGAGGCCTGGGGATACTACACCTGCTGGATCCGTGGAGTTTACATCTTCTCTTTGCCCCATAGAAGGGAATTAATATGCTCTGTGCCAGGTGGGACTAGGAATATACCTAGGTGTCCCTTTGCTCTCCCCCAGGACACTAGAGTCCTTTCTATCTGACCATTTTCCCCTCCTCTTCTTCCTCATTTAGTGGGGAAATTTTCACCCAGCCCCAGTTCAGGACACCAGCAAGCAAGAGGAAAGGCTGAGTGTGGGGGCACCCAGCTGGTTCCTCTCCTGTCTGCCTTCCAGCCCCCAAACCTGTATGACAGGTCCCTTGACTGCACCAACCCCCACCCACCCCCTGGCTTCTTCCTGAGATGAAACCTGGGTGTGTGGGTGGGGGTGGGGTGCTGGCACATGAAAGAGGAGACAGGCTGCCATGAAACTGAGTAGGGAGGCTGCAGGGCAGGGGCAGGAACTTCCCATCGCCCCCACCTCTTCTTTCCCTGCTCCTTCCTCTGCTTCTGGGGCCTTCTTAGCTCATCAGACCTCAGACAGTGGGTGTCAGAGGCAGCTGAAACCTGTGCTGGCCTGCAGTGGGCTTGGACACAGAGGCATGGACAGTGCTTCTGGCAGTCCTGGGGAAGAAGCCACCAAAGTTGTCACCCAAGACACCCTCTCCCTAGCTGACCAGCGGCTACTCCATTTCCTTCTCACTTCAGGTTCCTTCCTCTCTTTCCATCTCTCTCTGAGCTTCGATCCCCACCTTATTCTTCCCCTTCCAAAACCTGCCAGCCCCAGCACAGTCCTCCTCCCTCAGTCTTCCCTGGGGCTGCTTGGACAATGGATTCTCAGCCTCTCCCCCAACAAGGGCCACACTCCCAGGCCTGCTGCTGTCCTGTGCCCACTGTTTGTTTCCCCTGCGCCCAGCTAGCCTCAGCTCCCTGACTTGCCTCCCTTTCTCAGCTGGGCTATCCCCAGGCCTGTCACCTGTCTCTTGCCTTCACCTGGCCCCCTCCTCCACAGGTGTTCTTCCGGGCAGGCACTTTGGCTCAACTGGAGGAGCAGCGAGATGAACAAACCAGCAGGAACCTAACCCTGTTCCAGGCAGCCTGCCGGGGCTACCTGGCCCGTCAGCACTTCAAGAAGAGAAAGGTGCTGCTCCAGGGACATCCTTGGACCTCTTCCCAGCTAGCCAGGCAGAGTGGAGCTGCTGGGGTGGGTGGGGTGGGGCACTCCATGGAGCCTGCAGGAGCAGGGAGCTGGCCTTGGGTCTGTGGGTTATCATATGGGAAAGAAGAGGCAGGGGCCTATCAGGAGCACTGGGCCCTGGGCCAGGATGGGGAAGGGCAGCTCTCTGGTACCAGTGAGAGTGCTGGTGTGCCCAGCAATGGGGTCATGTGGGGCTGGGTGGAGGGGGGGCACAAGGGGAAACAGGGACCAGGCAAAGGTGGGCTCTGGATCATAGGCCACTCCATGAAGATTAAGGAGCTGTGTCAGCGACTCCTTTTCTTATTAGCAAGTCCATAAAACAGCCAGCACCACCGCCTCTTGTGTTTCAGCAAGATTAGCTTTTATAGCACATCTAGGCCAGGGTGCTGGAAATAATCAGGCAGCAAATAAAGCAGATGAAATTATTCCTAATGACGGCAGAGCGGTTAGTGCCCAGTGCAGTGTTCCTGGGGACAGGCTCTCTGCCATCCACTTTCTGAGCCATGGAGGGAGGCCAAGGGTCGCATGGCCAGAGGAGCAGCTGAGTGGGTATATGCTGGTGGTGGGAGGCTCCTGGCCAGGCGTGGCCTGGGAAACTGCCGGACAGAGGGACTGAGAGCCTGTGTGCCACCCCCACCCCAACTTAGATCCAGGACTTGGCCATTCGCTGTGTGCAGAAAAACATCAAGAAGAACAAAGGGGTGAAGGACTGGCCCTGGTGGAAGCTCTTTACCACTGTGAGACCCCTCATCGAGGTACAGCTGTCAGAGGAGCAGATCCGGAACAAAGACGTACGTAATGGACTGGGGAGGCCCACATCGTTGTGGGGACAGGACTGTAGTTCCTCCATGTGAACAAGAGCCTTGCCAGCTTGTCTTGGCTCCCAAGTATTCCTTTGTTTAATGCAGAGATCTGGGGTCCTTCAACTCTGATCGTTGAACAGAGGCTTCCTTCTGGGGTGCCGGCTGAGTTCCTGGGCAGCCTCTTGGGGAAAACCTCAGGAGGCACCCTCAGCATTTAAAAAGGGCCTATGGATAGGAGACCCTGCGGGGCCGACCAGTCCCTTGTGTCCTGGCCTGAGCTTCACCAGCTTCATCCCCTGAAGGGTCGGATTCCAGACTGCAATCTGTTGCAGAGCCTCTGGCTCACTTTGCCCTCCTTCCTGCATCCCAGGAGGAGATTCAGCAGCTTCGGAGCAAACTTGAGAAGGTGGAGAAGGAGCGGAATGAGCTGCGGCTCAGCAGTGACCGGCTGGAGACCCGGGTGAGTGACTTCTAGCACCAGACAGACTACAGGGTGGCCAGCCCGGGAGGCCCCACTGTTCCAACTGAGTGAGGCCAGCTTGTCAACTGGTGGCTACTCCCTTCCCCCACCCCAGATCTCAGAGCTGACATCGGAGCTGACGGATGAACGTAACACAGGAGAGTCCGCCTCCCAGCTGCTGGATGCGGAGACTGCAGAGAGGCTCCGAGCTGAGAAGGAGATGAAGGAACTTCAGGTGAGAGCAGGGACAGGGTGAGGACAACCGTGCTAGTGACTGCAGAACCTCGTATTCATCTGCTCCCCCAAGGACAGGTGGCATTGCCACTAGCCCAGCACTTTCTGCCCTGGGTAAGCATTAACCATGGTCCGTGTGATACTGAGGGAAGGGTGGATAGCAGACCTCATACCCCCTCTTCTGCAGACCCAGTATGACACACTGAAGAAGCAGATGCAGGTGATGGAGATGGAGGTGATGGAGGCCCGCCTCATCCGGGCAGCAGAGATCAACGGGGAAGTGGACGATGATGACACAGGTGGGTCTGAGGCCGAAGCGACAAGCTCTGATGCCACCCAGGGGTAACCACATGCCTTGTCCAGGCAAATCCCCTTCATAGGCTGGTGTAAGGCTAAAGTGGAAGAGACGAGAAGGGAAGTTGCCAATAAAGGCAGTGGATTCTCATGCAGGGCTTTAAATGTAAATGACAGCGTCTGAAGCTCATCTTCCTGGTAGTCCCGCGAGATGCTGACAGCGCACATGGGCGCCTCAGCCCTGCTGTCTTCTCCTGGCTAGTGGCTCCTTCTCCCTTGGGAGGAAGCTATTATTCCAGAGACCTTTCTCAGCCCCCTGGCTAGCTCCGCCTGCACCCGCCCTTGCCCCATTCTGTTTCCCCTGTGCCCTTCCTTCTCGGGACTCCCAGCTGCTCAGAGACCTCTTCTGCCCCAACCCCGTAGGTGCTGAGTGGCGCCTTAAGTATGAACGAGCTGTGCGGGAGGTGGACTTCACCAAGAAGCGACTCCAGCAGGAGTTTGAGGACAAGCTGGAGGTGGAGCAACAGAACAAGAGACAGCTGGAGAGGAGGGTGAGTCTGGGGCAGGGATGCAGCCCTATGCCAGAGGCCTGGTGCCACATGTGAATGCCCAGTGAGTGGCCAGAGGAAGGCAAGCCCGGGGTGCAGTAGGGAAGGACCAACCTCTTGGTTCAGGTGACAAACAAGGGCAAACTATTGTTGAGTATCCGATTCCCCGAGTGACCCTAACTTCATCCCTCCTCCTGCGTCTTGCCCTCACTCACCCACCTCCTCATCTTCTCCACTGGAACCTCCCGTTTTCTTGATGGCAACTGACCCTGCATCCATCTCGGCCCCTAGCTTGGGGACCTGCAGGCAGATAGTGATGAGAGTCAGCGGGCCCTGCAGCAACTCAAGAAGAAGTGTCAACGGCTGACAGCTGAGCTGCAAGACACCAGGCTGCACCTGGAGGGCCAGCAGGTCCGCAATCATGAGCTGGAGAAGAAGCAGAGGAGGTGGGTGGGCCCTTGCCCTGGGCTCCGTGGGCCTCTGGAGTCACCCTAGACAGCACCCCCTGCAGTGAGGAGTTGACCTGAATTTGGCTGGCCCGGCCTTGCCTGCACCGTCACTCAGTCACTTTGTCCTAGAAGGCGAACGAGTCTCACTCCTGCCCTCTAAGGAGCATTCAGACCACATCCCCATCAAAGGCCTTCTCAGGCCTCCATTCTCAGAGATGCCTGTCATGCTTCCCCTGTCTGGCTCCGCAGGGGCCTCTCCACCGTGGCCCTGCCCCTTACCCCCAACAACTCCCTGCCCCTCCCTCAGCTCAGCTACAACACTCTCCTGACTAATGTTGTTAAACTGCCGTGCCACTTCCATCTCATTATGGTAATGACACAAAGGAGCGGGGCAGCCCTCACAGGAGAAAATCCAATCTAAATTAATTTCTCTGGCTGGGGATGGGAACGGGACGCCTTTATGAGCAGCTCAGGGACCCACACACCCTGGGAGCAGCAGGGTGCCAGGGGAGTGGGAACAGATCCGGCTCCCCTCACAGGGGAGGGCTTCTCAGCTGAGGCACCGGGTGCCTTTGCGAAGGGTCAGCCCTGCCCTCGCCACCCCAGGAGTGAGGGGGCAGAGCCCTCCCAGTGACCCTGGGATCTCCTGACCCCCTGGGCTCAAGGCCAGGCTTCACTGCCGGCCTCCCAGCCGGACTGCTACTTTAGAAATAGGAAGGTCTTGTATCCCTCCCTCCCAGCATCTTGACCCTCTGCTCCCCTACTTCTTATCTTGACCCCCACCCTCTGTTTTTCCTAGAGGCAGCACCTTAGTGGGACCCCGTTCCAAGCACCTTGATGACAGAACAGCAGCTTCTTACCTTCACGCTGCACTCCCTGCCGGGCAGCTTATTAAGTTTCAGCTGCCCGGAGTTTTCTTACTTTTTTTTTTTAATGTGGGCATGGGGTGGGGGAAGCTGTTCAGTTTTCGCAGGAACCTGATTAGCTATTCAGAGAAGGTGTTAAGAGGAATTTCAGCAATTTGCTCCTTATTTAGAGCACTGGGTGGGAAATGGAAGGCTGGAAAGTAGAGGAGTGAAGAAAGAGGCCCCCCAACTGGGACGTTGCCAGCTGGGCACAGTGGGACTGCTGGCTTTCAGCCCCCTGTGGGATGTCCTGGTGGTGACATCGGTACCGCTGGGCAGCAGGGCCTGACCAGAGGCTGCTGCTGGGAGGTGGGGTCAGGCGCCAGCAGCTCCATCAGAAGTGGCCGAATTGAGCTATGGAGAGTGAGTTAGACAAAGGCAGGATGACTCTGTCCTCACCATGGTCCCTCATTCTTTGTTGAAATGGAAAATACTAAGACTTGACATTTGTAAGGAGAGGCTGCCCACCCCTTCTCTGGAAGCAGTTGGCACTCACGCTCTTGGGCTCACTTGGTGAAAGAGCTCTTTGGACCAGATAGATAAAATGTCCCCTTCCCAGACCTGGGTGCTTAGCAGGACCTCCGTAGCCTGACCGGTCACTCCCACCTCCTCACCACTGGCCCCACCCCCCTCTCACTTCACTCATGGCACGGCTTCCTGGCAGCCTGTGGGTATTGGAGACCCAACCTTCCCTTGTCTGATGGTTCCCTTGTGGCTGTGCCCCCTCCCAGGTTTGACAGCGAGCTCTCGCAGGCGCATGAAGAGGCCCAGCGGGAGAAGCTGCAGCGGGAGAAGCTGCAGAGAGAAAAGGACCTGCTCCTCGCTGAGGCTTTCAGCCTGAAGCAGCAACTGGAGGTGCGTGGGGGCTGCCCACCATCCCTGCCCCTCCCCCTCACAGGCTAGGCCCAGCCCAGCCATCCTCATCTCTTTTGCTCCAGGAAAAAGACATGGATATTGCAGGATTCACTCAGAAGGTAGTTTCTCTGGAAGCTGAACTCCAGGACATTTCTTCCCAAGAGTCCAAGGATGAGGCTTCTCTGGCCAAGGTCAAGAAACAGCTCCGGGATCTGGAATCCAAGGTCAAGGATCAGGAAGAGGAGCTGGATGAGCAGGCGGGGACCATCCAGATGCTGGAGCAGGTGCTGGAGGGCTCAACCAAGGGAGGAATGAGTGTGGCAGGGGGCACTACAATCCCCACAGCTGACGCAAGATGTAGGCCAAAAGAGGGCAAGATCCCACATTTGTTCATTCGTTTACTCATTCATTTATTCACTTACAAATTGTCGAATGAGCACCTAATCTGTGCCAGCTGCAGGGTGAAGATCATTAAGCTTTCAGGCAGCTTTCCACAAGAACAAATTTTGACTGAATTGTAGTCATGAGGGACTTGGGATGCATGGCAGCTACCAGGTCATGGACACACCCAGGCTGTCACTGAGCCACCATGTTAGTTCAGGGAGCTAGAGCCTGAGAACAAATGGAAATGCCACAGGATTGCCCCCACTCTCAGCAGCCTTTCTCTGGGCCTTGCCAGACGTCTAGTAAGGGGTATTGGCTTCTCTGGAGAAGCCGGCTCCCACAGGAGCAAGATAAGAGCAAAGGGAACCGACTGACAGAGACGCTCTCTGCTCCTGAGGCTGCAGAATTGCCCCTCAGGGTACAGGGCCAGCGGTCGGGCACTGCTGGAAAGGAACCCAATCTCTACTCCTAACCACCTCTAGGCCAAGCTGAGGCTAGAAATGGAGATGGAGCGGATGAGACAGACCCATTCCAAAGAGATGGAGAGTCGCGATGAGGAGGTGGAAGAGGCCCGGCAGTCCTGTCAGAAGAAGGTAAGGCAGCTGGTACAGTGTCCTGTATGAATACTGGTCGTCACCCGCCTCCCCCTGCCACTTTAAAGTTAAGAGGTTTAAAGTTAGGAGCCATCAGCCTCTCAGCCACACTATATTCCATTGCCATTCGAAGCCAAGAATCTCCTCTTGGGACCTTGCGATTGGCTGGGCTGTGTTCTCTACGAATCTTTATGAATCTCAGGCCCTTGAGGAGCTAATGCTGTCTGCTTTCTGTGATGAGCGGCAGCCCACCTGTGTCCCCCAGTCCAGTCAGCTAACCTGCCCCTTCCAGAAGGAGGTCCCTACTTGGGTAGCCAATATGCTTGGCCTGCCACCATCCACTCCTTATCAGCTGCTTTCAAACTTTGGAAACTTCACATTCGGGCGCTGACCCCTCGAGGGTCATCCGAGCTTAGCTGATCGGTGGAGAGTCCACTGACTGGTACCACTGACTGGTACCAGACACTGAAGGGACTGATGGGCCTCTGTCTCCACGGTGCTCCAGTTAAAACAGATGGAAGTGCAGCTCGAGGAGGAGTATGAGGACAAGCAGAAGGTGCTGCGAGAGAAGCGGGAGCTGGAGAGCAAGCTCACCAAGCTTAGTGATCAGGTACATGGAGACCTGGAGCTGTGCGCCAGCCCTCGGGGTGGGGGCTGGGCACTGTCGATGGGTGAAAGGGGCCATTGCTTCATACTGCACCGGCATGCTCCTTGCACACTGCGGGGACTCTGAGAACAAGAGAGGGCTTGGGACGAGAGGAAAAGGAGAAGGCTGTGCGGCAGAGCCAGTCCCACCTCTGATGTCCGCGCAGGTGAACCAGCGGGACTTCGAGTCCGAGAAGCGACTACGGAAAGACCTGAAGCGTACCAAGGCCCTGCTGGCCGATGCCCAGATGATGCTGGAGCACCTGAAGAACCATGCACCCAGCAAGAGGGAGATTGCCCAGCTGAAGAGCCAGGTAGCTTTGCCGAGAGGCAGTCTTTGACTCTGGGGCAACTGAGCTTGTTTTTTCAGTTCCGTTTCTGTCTTTGCCCCATCTCAGTGGCTCTTAAGTCCTAGTGAAGGAAAATGGCAATAAAAGCGGGCGGGGGGAATACCTATCTTAGCGGACTCCCCAGGGTTTGTGCATGATGTGCGGTGTGACCACAAGCCCCTGGAGGGTGGAAGGGCCAGTGCCCACCATCCCTGGCACAGGAGGAGGTGCCGTGCGTGCACCACAACACACCACAGCCCGGGTCTGGAGTGAACAGAGGAGGAGGGTGCCTGGGCCTCCTCTCCCCTGCGAGCACCCTGCAAGGTCTCCTGCCCCCAGCAGATGACTAACGTCTCTCCCTGGGGTGGGTGGCTCTGGGTCCAGCTGGAGGAGTCAGAGTTCACCTGTGCAGCAGCTGTAAAAGCCCGGAAGGCAATGGAGGTGGAGATGGAAGACCTGCACCTGCAGATCGATGACATTGCCAAAGCCAAGACTGCGGTGAGTGTGTTGGGTATGCAGGGCTGGGCTCGGGGCACAAGGGAGAGGAGAGCAGTGATAGTGGCCCTCTTCATCCCAGACAGAAGCCCTTCCCCAGCCAGGTGACCTCATGCCAGGACTTTCTGCAGGGAGAGCAGGCATCCCCTCCGCCGCCTCTCGCCACCCAGAGCAGAGGCCTGGAGGTGGAAGAGGGAGCCAGCCAGGGCCCACCTGCCTGTGGGAGCTTGGCCGCAGGCCCCAACACCATAAATAAAGGCAGCTAATGTGGCGGAGGGATGTAAACAGGTGCCTAGAGATTAGTGGAAGCACCGATAAGAGGATGGGATGGCTCTGTTTCCCTCTCTTTCTCCTGGCCAACCCACTGACAAGCCCAAGCGGCAGCTAATTAGAGCTCTTATTTAATGCCTCTCTTTTAATTCCCCACCTCTCCCACGGCCCATCCATCGACAGAGTGTTCATTATTGGGATGCGGCCCTGGGTCCCTCCTCGGGCAGGGGATGGGCGGGGAGGAGACTAAGCTTGGCTCTTGACTCCACGGCCGCCCCCAGTTGGTCACTGGCTGCTGAGAGATGCCAATCTCCCGGGCTTGATTTATCCCTGTGACATTTGTGCTCCTCAGCAGTTTTCAGGTGAGTAATTCAAATTCCTTAATTGTGTTAAAAAAGGCTGTTATAAAATTACCATTTTATTTAAATCTGAGTTAATAAATTTCTTGGCGGAGGCTTCCCCAGCTCCCCACAGCCTGGTAACAAGATGGATGGGACCGAGAAGAAGCCAACGCAGTCATTTTGGTTTGGAATTACAGGCTAATAGATTCATTCATTTCCTGAAGCTGCTGTTGGCTGTCTCTTCCCCTCCCCCACAGAGTGGACTGGCTGTGGGTCTGGAGTAGGCGGTCCCAGGGAGAGAGGGAGCCCAAGTCAGGAAAACATCACGGATTCCAGGGGCATGAAGGGGGCAGAGAGCATGCAGGTCAGGGCCTAGACTGCTAGTGCCAGGCTGGTGGGGCATTTGTTCTGGGAAGACCTCTTCTGCCTCCTCATTAGCCTCCAAAGAACTGCCGGAAAGTAGCTGTCATTTGGCCCCTGTCTGCCAGTGCTAGGAAGTGAGCCCGTTCCCTCATCTCCCTGGCCCAGAGCAGGACAGGCAGCTCCCAAAGTGTCCATGGTCCTGAATCCACTCCAGTGGGTGGGCTCAACCCCATCCTTGACCTTTTCTTTTTGTGGAAATGGCGGGGCATGGGGCAGTTGGGGCCTGCCTCCCAGGTCATTGACACCCCAGGCCTGATGGCCTCTGATCTGTTTTTGCCTCCATCCAGCTGGAGGAGCAGCTGAGCCGCCTTCAGCGTGAGAAGAATGAGATCCAGAACCGACTAGAAGAGGATCAGGAAGACATGAATGAGCTGATGAAGAAACATAAGGCGGCCGTAGCTCAGGTACTGTGCCAGGAGCGCCCGCCACACCCTGCACAGATGCTGTCCTTGTGGGCCCTGGCACCGCCACTTTTAAGGGAGGTTGCAGTGTGTGTCCTGGCACTCGGCAAAGGGTGGAGTGGGCTGGATTTGGGTTTATGGGGATCCTGCTTCAACGCTCCTTGCTTTCCCAGGCTTCTCGGGACCTGGCTCAGATGAATGATCTCCAATCTCAGCTGGAAGAAGTTAACAAGGAGAAGCAAGAGCTTCAGGAGAAGGTGTGGACCAGCGTCTCCTTTGGTAGAGAGAGGGTGCCATGGTGACTGCATGGGGACAAAGCATCAGACTGCTGGCATAGCAAGAGCTCTTCTCTGCCATCAGTGATCCACGGAGCAGTGTCAAGTAGTGTGGAGAACAGTACGGCTTGCAGCCGTAACACCACAGCAGACATTTCGGCTTCAGCTGCCTCATTTCACATTTCTGTTCCCTCTCTAGTCCTTAGCTGCCTCCTGTCTCTCCAAAGGGCAACATGTGTGCCAGAGCAGGGGCAAGGTGGGGAATGCCTCTGGCTCAGGGCCCCACCCTCCCACCTCCCCTGAGCACCCTCCCTGCCTCAGCCTTCTGGTCACCATGGCAATCTTGCTGGGCCCCAGACTGCCCCCGCCCTCCCCCAGCTCAGTTCTTTCTCTTCTTGCACCTCATCCCCCAGTTACAAGCCCTCCAGAGCCAGGTGGAATTCCTGGAGCAGTCCATGGTAGACAAGTCCCTGGTGAGCAGGCAGGAAGCGAAGATTCGGGAACTGGAGACTCGCCTGGAGTTCGAAAGGACCCAAGTGAAGCGACTGGAGGTGGGTATGCACTTCTGCTTGCTCACAGCAAGCAGGGCAGAGCTGCCCCAGCAGCTGGAGCTACGCATGCTCAGCAGAGCTGGGCAGGCCCATGGCCACTCCTCAGAGGCCTCTGCCAAGCTGCCAGGCCAGCTGACAGGGCTGGTGCCTTCTCCCCCGCCCGCCCAGCCTGCTCTCTGGGCACCGTGGAGCCAGGCTGCTTTACATTCTGTTTCCGTGCTTGCTTTCTGCCAAGGGACCAGAGCAGCTTAGCTTTTTGTCTTCATATTTTCCTCCACCCTGAGCTCCCCCCC